>NW_021026613.1:110258-147741 GCF_004153795.1 Camellia sinensis
TTTCTGTGTTTTTGTTCTTCCCGCTCGAGCGGGGACATTGACGCTCGAGCGGAGTTTGTGGTCTCTTAGTATTTTGACAGGTCTGTAAAAGTACTGGAGTGCGTAATTTTGCGCTCGAACGGGTTATGAAGCGCTCGAGCGGACCACTGTGTTACCACACGCGTATGTTGTTGAAGCCGCTCGAGCGGGCTGTTGGGCGCTCGAGCGGAGATCACGGATTCAGGATTCCTATTTATATCCTTTTAGGTTGTTTTTAGGATTACTTTTTCTAAATCTTATTCAAGAGTCCTATGGTTTTGTTTGGGGTGTTCTTCTGGACTTTTGGTGAGTTTTCCTTGATGTCTTGAGAAGAGTTCTTCACTCATGATCTAAAATACATACATCAAGGAGTTGGTTTCTTTAAATTCAAGAGAGAGTTCTCTTCGGTGGATTCCGAAGATTCTAGCGTATAGTTTCAAAAGGTGTTTGATTCTATATGTGAGTGAGGTTGTGGAATCAACTTCAAGATTGATCAGTTCCGAGATGAAGTCGTGAAAAAGAGTTACAGAAGATTCGAAGACAGATTGACTGAGTTGGGTAATTTGTATGATATCTTTGTAATCTTTTTACTTCAGTAGTGGATTGATTTGTGGCGTTTCGCCCGTGGTTTTTTAATCACAGTTGGAGGTGTCCAATTGTGGTTTTTTCCACGTAAAAATCGTTTGTGTCGATTTATTATTTAATCTGAAAAACAAACAATCTAAATCACTTTCGTAAGTGCTTGTTGATTTAGATTGTGTGTTTTGGATTTTTGGGATTTGGAATATTTTAATCTTGATCTAATCACGAATCACTTAGATTTTCAAACAGGTATTATTTAATAACTGATAGCTGACTTTTACTATTTAATAAAAAAAGAAGAAGAAGATATGATTGGAAAAAGTAAAAATAATTATTTACTACGTTTTACGAATACAATAGGTATTATATTCGCGTCAAGCCGGGGGTTTACAGTGAATTTGAAACACATATTTTTGAGTAAAATTCTTAGTATAGAGTATGTTTCTTAATAACCAGATATTCAAATCAATTTACGAGTACCTTGACTAATCCCGAATCCGAATTACTGATAGATTTTTGTTTTCATTTATTGGCCAGTCTTTAACCATTGAGAACTCAACTCCAATAAACAGTCATCAAGCAGTTGCACTCTACAACAATGCAGATCACTCAACATTTTACAAGTGCATTTTCATGGGTTACCAAGACACCCTATTGGCAAACAAAAATTCACAAATTTACAAAAACTGTGAAATTTTAGCCACTTGCGATTTCATTTTTGGTTTCGCCTCAGCCGTGTTCCAAGATTGTGGCATCTACATTCGTCGACTCTGACCTCCCAATGTGATCACCGCTAACGGTGGGAAACCCAATCCAATATCCACTAATTTTGGATTTTCGTTCCAAAATTGCACAATCAACGTTGTAGCGGAACTTAGGTCGCGTAAAAAGGAAGTGAAGGCTTTACTAGGGCGGCCATGGAAAAATTATGCCACGGTATGAAATCGTGTTACTGGAGCGATGGACATTGTGTTGTAATAACAAGATTATGATGTTCGCGGAGTACAATAACTGAGGCCCCGTGGTAGATTCTAGTAGGAGGGCGAAATTGCTAGGGTATAAGGTCTTCAAAAGTACAGCTGAAGCTATCCTTTTTACAGTGTCAAAGCTCATTGATGGGGATTCATGGATCCCTCAAATTGGCATACCCTATAGGGGTGGTTTAAATAGTGTGTGAAACTATTTTTCTTGTTCTTTTTTCTTTTTTCTATCATTAATTTACAATGAGGAACACAAAATACCACGCAATTGATGTGGTCATAGAATTTAGTAGTTAAATGTTATTTTAGTAGGTAGTTTGTTTTGAAATAATACTTTTAATTACAGTTGCATTATTCTATCACTTTGTATATAAATTTTGTGAATCATGAAAGCATTCCTTGTTAGACACAATGGTCAAATTAGTAGTCTCGAAATATTATGTGATATTGTCTATGTAGTATTTAAGACTTTATGAAAAATTCTATTATTAGGATAATATTTGAGTCACTTTGTTAAGTGGTTGAGAGACAAAAAGATTCAATAGAAGACAAATGAGAGTAGAAAAGAGATGAAAGAGAATGAACTATAACAAAGTGAATTACAACGACATCCCAAAGAATTGAAAAAAATAAAATAAGTTTTATACAATTTTTATATAATTTTATTGAATTGTTTTTTATAGTAAGGCTAATGAAATTAAAACTATTGTAAGTGATGTGAAAACATCAAGACAAATAAGATAAAATATGTATTTTAACATAAAAGTAATGATAAAATTATTTTTTATTTACATGACTAACCAATTATTGATAAATAATAATAAAAAAATTATTGAGTGTTACGTAAATTAAACTTTAAGAGAATCTAATATAATTATGCTAAAATTATGAAACTTACTATATTTTTTTTTTAAAACCTGAGGATCATTAGTGTAATTTAGGGATGTTTGGCATCCAAGTAAAAAATAATTTCAAAGTTATGTCAAATTTGTTTACTTTTCAAGTTCACGTGGCGTAGATGAATATAAAAAGATACAAATATATACATATATTAAAAAAATTTCAAACTTTTTTAAGCAAAGATAAAAAAAAAATAAAAATTAAAAAAAAAAGTCACTACAATATATAAGAATTTTAGAAACTGTTATCCCAGGTAGGCAACCAAAGAGGGGAGTGAATTGGATTATTAAAAAATTTTACAATATTAAAATTTATAAACACAATATTTAGAATTTTAACAAATAAAAAATAGAATAATAATTATCAATATAAAAGTAAGAGAGATAGGGAGAGAAAATCAAACACTGAGATTTATAGTGGTTCGGCACGTCAGGCCTACGTCCACTCCCCAAGAAACCTCCTTGAGAATTTCTTTACTATCAAACTGAGTTAATACACCACCAAGTCTTCACCAAGCTTGTGGATTTTGCACAGAACTTACTCTTATCTATTAAGCCTTACTTAACAATAAATGCCTTACCCTTACAAAAACTCTCACAAAAATAATGAATAAAAATAAGTGGTACTTAAACCCTCTTTTACAATAATTCTCTCACAAATAGTAGATATAAAAGTGTAAGAACAAAGGCTACACTTAGATCTAAAAATGAAAGAGCAGAATACAATATACTCAAAATTTTAGAGCACACAAAATTTTCTCTTCAAGTTCTTGATTTTTCTCCACACACAACACTTCTTTTTATATCCAAAAATATATCCGTTGGAAATAGGATGCTCCTTGCTGGCGTCATGGATTACATGGGCACGCTCCTTGATTTCAAATAGACAACAAATGATAATGTTTGAAAAAATGATAAAAGTAAAACTAACTTTTCCTTTTTTCAAACATGGAGTCATTGTTTTTCTCTTGTAGGCAATTTTACCAAAATAATATAATACAACTTTGAATTCAAACAAGCAAATGATTTGCTCCATCTTTTTCTTCTTGTTTTGTTATAATAATATTATACAATATTTACAACTTTGAATTCAAACAAGCAAATGATTTGCTCCATCTTTTTCTTCTTGTTTTGTTATAATAATATAATACAATATTTACAACTTTGAATTTAAACAAGTAAATGATTTGCTCCATTTTTTTTTCTTGTTTTGTTATAATAATATATATATTGTGTGTGTCAATTTCCGACCACACTGCCAAACTAGTACTCAGCTGGAGAACACTGGCAGAATAGATTGCCCGAATGACCTGTCACAGAAAGAAGAGATTCCGGCGGTGGCTCGTCCACCCCAACGATCAAGTCAGTTATCTCAATATCTCTCAAAGATAACCAATAGTGCTTAACGCACTAGACAGAATATCAAAAGCATACCTTAGACCCATAGGGGTGCCTCCCTTTTATAGCCAACACAATCCTAGTCCCAATAGAAGCCTGGCTCTAATGGACTTAGGATTACTGCTAATCTTGGACTCCCAGTAGAATTAGGAAAAACTCTCTATGAGTCTCATCTTTACCCAAACTGAAGTCTTCTCCCATTCTAGGACTCTTGTCCCTTATCTACTTTACCTCGGATTCCAGTATTATCGTAGAATACCTCGGCAGCTCCCCAAATATCTCGGCAAACATGATCTGCCCACGTAGCACCTCAGCTAACAAACTCGACCACGTGGACTACCCAAAAAATATGTCCCCACAACTGCTCCCTAGGTTCTATTACCTCGGCAAACTGAGGTGATGGAACCTATATTATCTCTTTCATCTAGCACGTCGGCTAAGCTTGCTTCATCATTTTATTGCCAAAGTCAGAACTCGTCGGCTCAATATGACCCAGACCTATAGTCTGCTTTCATCAAGGCTTTGGAACCAACAACCAAATTCGTTCAAGTTTCTCAGCCGAAACTGTCCTTCTAGCCGAGGTATTTGTTTCATTAAATCAAGAACTTCAAGAGTTTTCTTCATGTGTATGAGCTGGCACGTACAAATTTTCAACCGTTTTTGCCACGCATCTTTCCTCTACTGAGCCGTGTCTGATACGCGTCATTAAGTCGCCTTGTATCTGCATATTTTGATCAAAATCTCTTCACTCTCTCCGTCTTTTCACTTCTGCATCTTCGTTTTTGTTTAAACTTTCTCTTTCAAATCCTCTATTGCTGCTTTTGCGAAGCTGTCTGCAACCAGTTTCACTCTCCCCTCTGGCGAGGCTTCTGCTGCACTTCCTTGCTTACGGCTACCGCCTGAGCCTGACGAACTTTACTTCGGCTTCATTGCTTTACTCGTTCATGTCTTTTGATCATTTAACCTGTATCTTGAATTTCACCATGTACTGAACATGTACTGTCTTTGTACCTTGTACTTTTTTTTGTTACTCAAACAATTTATTCTTCAATGTCAGGCTGAAGTGCCTTCTTTCCTTATCTGAATGCATTTTTTAACTTTTTCTTTCAAGTGTTTTGAATGTTTGCCCTCTTCTTAATGCCTTGTATGATTCCATACTTAAAATACAATTTGCATGTCTTCAACATACACCTTAACTGTGCAATCTCCCCAGGTTAACATACCTCGGACAAAACTTCCGACCTTGCTTATCTCGGTCTCGGTTTAACACTTGAAAATATTGTAACAAATATTTTCACAAGTGTTGCTTTTACTTCTTAAGACTTCTGTCTTCCATTATCTTCCAAGTCTTGGTAACATAGTCACCTCAGCACGTGTATAGATACTTCTTTCACTCATAACCTTGGATTTAACTTCAACTTGTAAATTTTCTCAAAATTTCAACAAGTGTTAAATCAATCTTCTTTCTCGGTTTAACTTCAACTTGTAAATTCTCTCAGAATTTCAACAAGTGTTAAACATGATCTCAGTTTAACTTCAATTTGTAAATTCTCTCAGAATGTTAACAAGTGTTAAACACGATCTCGGTTTAATTTCAACTTGTAAATTCTCTCAGAATTTCAACAAGTGTTAAACATGATCTCGGTTTAACTTCAACTTGTAAACTTTTCTCAAGTTTCAACAAGTGTTAAACATAATCTCGGTTTAACTTCAACTTGTAATTTTTCTCAAATTTCAACAAGTGTTAAACATCATCTCGGCTCGTGAAATTCCTACTCCTAAGCATCATTCTTCAGTCCTTTGCCCCCTGCATGGCTTCCACATACTCATTTGTGGAAAAAAGTCTTTAACTCAGGCTGTGCTTTTCTCTTCTTGGATTTAATCATCTGGGCCGAGATTTTGCCTTATGGAATCTGGGATTTGCTCACCTTAGACTGAGCTCTTCTTTTCTCAGACCTAATCATCTAGGTCGAGATCTTGCCTTCTGGAATCTGGGATCTGCTCACTTTAGACTGAGCACTTCTTTTCTTGGACCTAATCATCTAGGCCGAGATCTTGTCTTCTGGGATTCTCCATGGCCGACCTCCCGTGAAGGCCGGTGAGAATGTCCCTTGGTCTTGCCATGTTGAGGGACTGCAGGAATCGTTTTCTGCCTCCTTTTCTGGGCGTCTTTCTTGGCCGCTAGAATCGGCATATCTTGTAGCGAGAACAGTGGCTGCATGACGTTGTTCTGCATCAGGAAATTGACGACCGTTTGCAGGTCTACCAATTTTTCTGCCATTCCTTTTATCTTGTCGTCCCTCCGCAGGCATCTATCTTTCAATATCTGGAGGTCGTCCTCATTATAATACCCGCTCCGGTCCGATTTCTTCGATACGCCGCCCTCCTGGCCGACGTTCTTTCCTCCGTGATTCTTATCACGAGTCTCTTTGTTGCAGTTGTGTTTTTCGACGTCAAGGTCAATATGTTTTCCACTCTCGGTAGGGGTGTCGTTTCCAACCTTCTCTTTCTGTCCGTCATTGGCCATCTATTCTCCTTTCTTTTCCACAGACAGCGCCAAATTGTGTGTGTCAATTTCCGACCATACTTGTAACGCCCTCAAAATAACCCATAATAACTATAACATTAACATGCATTTATAAAATAAAAACGAATCATTTGAGTTATTCATCAGAGTATTCTTATTGAAAGACATCACATGTAACATCCTGCAACATCAAAATAAATGCCCTAAGGGCTTACATCTTTCCAAGCTAACACTTGGACACAAAAAGGATGAGTACTAACTCATTTACAAGTTAAGCCCTAGGCTTGAATGTTTACATGAAATCCCAAAAAAAATAACAAAATAAAACATATAACTAAAAACAAGTCTTCAAAATCCCAAACATCAAATCCATAAAGGCTAAGTCCGTGGAGGTAGCTTATCACCTGAACCTGAAAATGATGTTCCCATAAAGGGTGAGCCACAGCCCAGTAGAAAAATACTAAACCAAATATAAGCATAGAATAAAGCTATAGCATTCAATAGATGGTTAACCAAGATAATCAATTACTTCATTTTACAGTCTCATGACACTATTGTCTAAGACACGTTTTACTTTCCAACCATGGAAAATGCTAATTAAAACATGATGCTCTATGCAACCATCATAAGTGGAAAAATGAAAGGAAGAAAGAAATGGGGTTGGAAGTAATACACACTTATTACAATTGTGCCCTCATGCAAGAGGGTTCGAATGAATGTCCAAGTGTCTAAAATAAACTAGTTATTACAAAACCAAATGAATGAATAAAGAACTAATTAGCTAAGCTATTACAACAAAGGCTAATAATAAGTAATAAACTAGCTAACTAATTTATTACAACAAGGATGAACAATAAAATTAACTATCTAAGTTAATCAACATTAAACATTCATAATAAGTACAACAATAATAAACAATGCTAACTATAATGATCATTAATTAATTACAACAATAATGGGAACATTAATTTACAACATTGATATAAGCCAAGATGCACAAGGTTTCTATGCACGTGACTGTTTTTAGAAGCAGCTCTATCTGCCTCTCTAGGAATCTGTCATGTTTCACCCTTAGCCACTGCCCCCCTGTTTCTGCCATAATACTTTGTTTACCAAACTTTGGAGCCCGACCGACCCCTAGTGAGGCCTGGCCGAGTCCAAATAAGGCTGGTCGTGCCCTAATTTCTTGCAAAAATTTGTGTTATTCTAGGTAGGCAACCCAAGAAGGGGGGTGAATTGGGTTTTTAAAAAAAATTTACAATATTAAATTATATAAACACAATATTCAGAATTTTAACAAATAAAAAACATAATAATAATTATCAATATAATAATAAGAGAGATAGGGAGAGAAAATCAAACACTGAGATTTATAGTGGTTCGACACGCCAGGCCTACGTCCACTCCCCAAGGAACCTCCTTGAGAATTTCTTTACTATCAAAATAAATTAATACACCACCAAGTCTTTACCAATCTTGTGGATTTCGCACAAGACTTACTTTTATCTATTGAGCCTCTCTCAACAATAAATGCCTCACCCTTACAAAATGTCTCACAAAAATAATGAATAAAAATAAGTGGTACTTAAATCCTCTTTTACAATAATTCTCTCACAAAGAGTAGATATGAAAGTGTAAGATCAAAGGCTATACTTAGATCTGAAAGTGAAAGAGCAGAATATACTCAAAATTTTGGAGCACATAGAAATTTTCTTCTCTTCAAGTTCTTGATTTTTCTCCACACACAACGCTTCTATTTGTACCAAAAATCTATCCGTTGGAGATATGACGCTCCTTGCTGATGTCATGGATTACATGGCACGTTCTTTGATTCAAATAGACGGCAATTGATTATTTTCTTTTCCTTTTTTTTGTTTTGTCAAATATGGAGCCACCGCTTTTGTAGAAAAAAATCACAACTTTCAAACAAGCAAATTTATTATAATATATATATATATATATATGTATGTATGTATGTATGTGTGACATGATACAAAATTCAAACATGAGCCACCGTTTTGTAGGCAATTTGAATAATATAATACAATTATCACATCTTTGAATTCAAATAAGCAAATGATTTTGCTCCATCAGTATGGGTTCCTTGAAGTAAAAAACCACATGAAATTTTGTCTATTTTGTAACTTTTTCTTTTTCTTTTTGCAAGAAAATTCAAGCCAACTTACAATTTTTCTTTTTCATTCTGTAGGCATAACATCTTCAATGATTTGTTTTCAATAAAAAATTAAATAAGTCTTCTCCTGCCATCATTATAGTATATCAATTTCAAGATTTTGACTATTTATTACTGATGCACCACACAAGTTCAAACTTGAGGATTTTTTTTCTTTTTATTATATCAATATATATATATATATATATGTAAAAAATGCATCACATGGCACCGTCTGCATCCCTAAACTTATAAATAATATATTATAAACAACATATAAGTAATGTATGTATATTTGAATAAAAAGTCTGATTTGCTATCAAACACCACTTGAGTATATTACACAAATCAAATATTTTTGTGATTGCTATATAGATTTTAAATATATCAACCATCCCATGTGAGTATATTAAATTTGTCAAAAGATGACAACTCACTAAAATCACATTTGTCAAAATGGTACAATTAATCAATTTTAAATTTGTCAAAAGATGAATAGTGATCAACCTAATTTTTTTTAAAAAAGGTGAATAGTGACATATTTTTTATTTAAATAATATTTAACAAATGTATCATACAATATATATTTTAAACAGATAATATTTTGTGTCAAATAATATGTATATTAAAAAATTCAAATTTCTCAAATAATATTTTAGATATCATCAAAATTAAACAATATGATTAACAATTTCTCCTTTTTTGATGATGGCAATATTTGTATAGATTTGACACAAAATAAAATTAACAAAATATTTGATAACTCTGCAACATATAATTTTCACACAAAATTAAAATTAACAAAATATTTGATAACTCTGCAACATATAATTTTCAAAATCATATTTGTTCTCCCTCTTTGACATTATCAAAATAAAATATGAAGAGAGGAAACAAACACATTTGATAAAATAATCTGAGAGGCCAAAAATATAATAATGGTCCTTCTGTCTTGTTGGAATCATTGTGGGGATTTTGGAGCATCTTGGGCGCACAAAATGTTGACAATCAAAAGATTTGAACATATATGTATTGAGTATTGGATTGATGGAGTGTATAAAAAGTGACAAGGATGATAGGCAAAGAGACGAAATTATCAAGTGTTGGAGAGAAAAATTTGTTTTAACTTCTTGTGTAATCATGTCATTCCTTACCTTAGCTATCAATGGTTCAGACATGCATAAGGCGCCTGTAATGCAGGCAAATGAAAGGTTACCAGTGGTGCAGGCACACGTTATTCCTGTAAATGAGGGTCCTAGTGTTATTGGTAATCGGAATGATATCGATGCTATTAATAACACTATGGCTCTTAGTACACAGGCAATGACTGCAGTTTCTAATATGGCTCAACAATTACAAGCAAGAATACAAGAAAATCAGCAATTGAGAGATGAGGTGTGGTTGTTAAAACAACAACTGGCTAATATTCGTAAGGAGAAGAGAGAGCTAGAAAGGAAAAAAACGCAGTTAGAAAATGCGGTGCAATATTATGCAACGGTTATAATACCAAGACTCACAGAAGTAGAAAATAGAGACAGACATGTAAAGGAAGCTCATGAAAAGTTGTTGAGAGAAGTGAAACGAAAAAAATTTGTGAAGCCTTTTGAAAACTTACATGTAATCGAGTAATATTTTCTTCTTCTGAAATAAAATTACAAGCATTTCTCTCTATTTTTTTTTTTAAAAAAAAATTATGTCTTTGCAAAAAAAAATAAAAATTGTTGGCGCAGATAAGGAGTAAAAAAGAGTATATATACTCCCCTTAAAATTATGCACAAAATATACACACACCCCCCCTTTTTTATTTATTTATATATATATATATTTATAATAATTGCTTTAATGTCAAAATATATGAGTCTGTCCCTAAATTAATGCACTAAAAATTATATAAATTGGAAGAAACAGATTACCAATCTATAATATCAAGGGCCATTAAGATTTGGTCATAAACAACTACACCAAGTGCATTAGCATAAAAAGAGAAAATAAAAATAAAAAAAATTTCTTCAGACAAGGTAGAATCAATCATTATTAAATCCAAGAGAGTTTGAAGCACATACAACAAGAAAAAAAATATAACACAGTGCAGAAATAATTTTAACATGTTGATCGGTGATGACCTTGATGATCGGAAGGAATGAAGAAGATCGTATAGATCGGTGACGAATTTTTGTTGATCGATGATGGATCTTGGTGGATCAGTAACTAATCTTGACGGATCGGTAATTGATTTTCATGAATCAGAAATGATGTTGAAGATTGGTGATGGAAGGACAGCCGTGATGGATCTTGATAAGTCGGTGAGGAATTTGAGTGGATGATGGTAGTGATGAAGGTGATGGATGATGTTGTGGATGGTGGAGCTGGTTGTGGACGATAGTGAGGATGAAGATGGTGTTGTCTGAGGATAAGAGGAAGAGAAAAAGAGCGAGTGAGGAAGAGAAAAAGAGCGAGAGAGCAAGAGAAAGAGAAAACAGTGAGTGAGGGAGAGAGCGGGTGAGAGATAGAGACAGAGTGGGTAAGATAGAGAGAGAGAATATATATATATATATATATGTATATAATTTATTTATTTATTTTTATAATAATAATAATTATTATTATAATTATTTAATTTAATTATTTATTTATAAAAAATTATTTTTAATATAAACATTATATTGGAGTATTGATCATACCAAGTTCAGTTCTAATATAACAAAATTGTTCTTTATTTAGAGGCTTGGTAAATATGTCAGCTAATTGACGATTTGTAGGTACAAATTCGAGTTCAATGTCACCTTTAAATATATGATCTCTTAGAAAATGATGTCTTATTTCAATATGTTTAGTTTGTGAATGCTGAATAGGATTTTTTGAAAGGTTAATGGCACTTGTGTTGTCACATTTTATAGAAATATGATTATAGTGAAGTCCAAAATCTTGAAGTTGTTGTTTCATCCAAAGTAATTGTACACAACACCTAACGACGACAATGTATTCTGTTTCAGCAGTTGACAGAGCCACTGAGTTTTGTTTTTTGCAAAACCCAGAAGTGAGAGAGTGTCCAAGAAAATAACAAGTGCCACTAGTGCTTTTTTGGTCAAGTCTACATCCCGCAAAGTCGGCATCTGAGTAACCAAAAGTTCAAAAATTGTTCCCTTAGGATACCATAATCTCAAATTTAGAGTGCCAACAAGATATTTGAAAATACATTTGACTGTGGTGATGTGTGACTCTTTCGGTACAGATTGAAAACGTGCACACATGCAAACACTAAACATTATATCGGGTCTACTTGCAGTAAGATAGAATAGGGAACCAATCATACCTCGATATTTCTTTTCATCTATAGGCTTACCTTATTCATCTTTGTCGATTTTTATTGATGTGCTTATTGGAGTTGCTGCAAGCTTTGATGATTCCATTTAAAACCTTTTGAGTAAATCGTTGATATATTTTGTTTGATTTAAATGGATTCCATGATTAGTTTGTTTAATTTATAGACCAAAGAAGTAATTTAACTCTCCCATCATACTCATTTCAAATTCACCCTGCATATCTTTAGCAAACTCTTTACACAAATTTTCATTAGTAGCACCAAAAATGATATCATCAACATAAATTTGAACAATTAGCATATCTTCCTTTTTTATTTTTATAACAAGTGTTGTATCAATTTTTCCTCTAGAAAAACCTTTGTCAAATAAAAAATTACTCAATTTTTCATACCAAGTTCTAGGAGCTTGTTTTAAGCCGTGTAAGATTTTTGAAAGTTTGAAAACATGATCCGAGTAATTATGATTTGCAAAATCGGGAGGTTTTTCAGCATAAACTTCCTTCAAAATATACCCATTTAAAAAAGCATTTTTAACATCCATTTGATATAATTTAAAATCTTTAAAACATGCAAAGAAAATAACATTCTAATAGTTTCAAGTCTAGCAATTGGTGCAAAAGTTTCATCAAAATCAATGCCCTCTTTTTTGTTATAACCTTGAGCTATTAATCTAGCTTTATTTCTAGTAACAACTCCAGATTCATCCATTTTATTTCGAAAAACCCATTTTGTATCAATAACGGAATGATCCTTAGGTCGAGAAGTTAAAAACCAAACTTCATTCCTTTCAAATTGATTTCATTCTTCTTGCATTGCTAATATCCAATTTTCATCATTTTCAGCTTCTAAAAACAATTTTGTTCAATTTGTGAAACAAACGCTAAGTTACCACAAACATTTTTAACAGAGGAACGAGTTTGTATACCTTCCGCCGTATCACCTATGATGAGGTCTTTGGGGTGTCCATGAGCATACTTCCATTCTTTTGGTAGATTTGAGTCGTTTTCTGGAAGAACATATATTTCTTGAAATTTCTCCATTGTCATTTCTTCTTTATGTTCGTGTAATGGATTTTCTTCATTTTCTTTTATGTAAATGCTCTTCATGCTTGGTTGATTTTCTACAATATCATTACTTACAAGATTCTTGGAAATAATCACTGTGTTTGGTTTGAGTTTTCTAGATTAAGTTTTTTGAAAATTGACTTTTTTGGTTTTTGTGTTTTTTTGTTTTTAGTGAATATTTTTTAAATTTTAAACATTTTTTTTTTACTTTTTTAGATGCACCTTACTTAGATGTATCTAAAAAGTAAAAAATTTGTGAAAAAATATTTTAAAAAATTAATAAATACATAAAAATACAAAAAATGTACTGACTTCTTGTATTTTTGGTATTTAGTGAATTTTTTTTTAAAAAAAATTATAATTTTTTTACTTTTTAGGTGTATTTATGTTAGGTGTGTCTAAAAAGTAAAAAAAAAATGCTTAAACTATTAAAAAAATTCAGTAAAAACAAAAAAATATGGAAAATAAGAAAGTAGAATTTCCTGAAAAGTGTTTTGGAAAACTGGAAACCAAGCAAGGTGATGTTGTTAAATTCATCAAAAACAACATACATAGATTCTTCAACAAATAGAGTTCTTTTATTGAATACTCTATAAGTTTTACTGGAAATTAAATAACCAAGAAATATAGCTTCATCCGATTTAGCGTCAAATTTTCCTAAATTATCTTTATTGTTATTCAATACAAAACATTTACAACCAAATGCACACAAGTGACTAATATTAGGTTTTTTACATTTCCAAATTTCATAAGGGATTTTCTTAAGAATATGTCTAATCATAGCTTGGTTTACAGCATAGCATGCAGTGTTAACGGCTTCCACCAAAAAATATTTAGGCAAATTATTTTCACAAAGCATAGTACGGGCCATTTCTTCATGAATTCTATTTTTTCTTTCAACTAAACCATTTTGTTAAGGAGTTCTAAGGGCAGAAAAATTATGATCAATTCCAAACTCATCACAAAACATAATAAAATCATCATTTTCAAATTCTCTACCATGATCACTTCTAATACTACAAATATTAAGATTTTTTTCATTTTGAATTCTTTTACAAAGTCTTGAGAAATTATAAAAAGCTTCATTTTTGTGTGCTAAAAATAATACACATGTATATCTAGTATAACCATCAACACAAATAAGAGCATTCGATTTTCCTCCTAAACCAAATGTTCTAGATGGTCTGAATAAATCAATATGCAAGAGTTGAAGCAGTTTAGTAGTTGAAACGATATTTTTGGATTTAAAAGAAATTCTAGTTTGTTTTCTAAATTGACATGCATCACAAAGTTTGTCTTTTTCAAAAATAATTTTTGGTAAACCAATCACTAACTCATTTTTTGAATGTTTGAAAATTAAATCAAAATGAGTATGTCCTAGTCTTCTATGCCAAAGCCAACCATTATCATTTATAGCAGATAAACATTAAATATTAAAATGAGAAGACAAATTATACAAATCAAACACATATACATTCTCATGTCTATAACCTACAAATAAAGTTTTGTTTTCTAAGATGTTCTTAATAGTGCAATGAGTTTTCTCAAAAATAATTCTATACTCTTTATCACATAATTGACTAATGCGAAGCAAGTTATATTTTAAATCTTCAACAAGTAAAATATTTTCAATAATAGGAGAATGATTTTTACCAATCCTTTCTACACCAATGATTTTACCCTTGTTATTGTCGCTGAAAGTCATATATCAGTCATCCTTTGGTTGGGGTGTGGTGAACATAACTTTATTTCCAGTCATGTGCCTGAACATGCACTGTCGAGATACCATTTATCGTTATTGGATTTTGTCTTGAAACATACCTACAAAAATTTGATTTTTCTATTGGTACCCATATTTTTTGGCTCCATAAAAGTTAGAATTTGACACTCTTGAAATATCTTTAGGGACCCACATTTTTTTATTTTAGCAAAATGATTTCTTTTAACAGGACATGAAGGTGAAATATGACCTTTTGTACCACAAAAATGACATGTGAGATGAGAGTGATTAGAAGATGCATATACAAAACCATTTTTGGCAGTTTTTACTTTTGAAAAAGGTTTATATCCAATTCCGGCTCTACCAAAAGTACGGTTTTGATTTTTAAGAATTTTATCTAAAGTCTCTCTACCTTGAGTGAACTTTGAAAGAGTAGTTTTCAAGTCTTCAATATTTTCTTTAATCGCCTCTTGTGGTTCTGAAAATTACATTCCAACCTCTGAGGTTTATAATTTCATAATAAATGATCCCTTTTATTAATAAATCATCAACTCAATTAATAGTATATTTTCCTTTTTCATTTTCATGGCTTCATTTTCTAAAACATTTATCTTGGAAGTCAATGATTCATTTTCTTTTGATAAATTTGAAATTACTTTCTTTTGACAATTATTTTTCAAACTAAGTTTCTTAAATTCTGCATGTAATTCATCAAAAGCTAATTGTAATTCATCAAATGTAAAGGATTCGTCATTTACCTCATTTTCATTTCCAAGTGCCATTAAACATAGGTTAGCTACCTCGTTTTTGCAAACTTCGGTTTCTGTGTCGCTTTCATCACTATCTTCTCCCCATGCTGCAATCATAGCTTTCTTTTTGTCCTTCTTGAATTTTTTCTTAAGTTCTGGACATTCTGATTTGTAGTGTCCAGGTTTGTTGCATTCGTAGCAAGTAACTTTAGATTTTTTATGATTTTTTGCCCTTTGAAAATCTTTATTGTTGAAATCTTTTTTGAATTTTTTGCACACCTTGTTTCTTTTTCACAAACCTTTTGAACTTCCTAGTGATGAATGTCATTTCTTCATCATCATCCGAATCATCGCCCTCATTCTCTTGATGTTTCGAGGTAGATTTGAAGGCTATTCATTTCTTGTTGTTGTTGTCCTCCTCTTCGTTTCCTTCTTGCATCATGAGCTCATGAGTTAAGAGAGATCTCATTAACTCATGTAGACTTAGCTTTGATAAATCCTTGGCTTCGGTAATGGCAATGACTTTTGTCTCCCAACTTTTTGACAATGACTTAAGCATTTTTCTTACAATTTCAATATTAGTATATATTTTGCTAAGAGAAGTTAAACCATTAATAATATCAGTAAAACGAGTAAACATTTGAGGAATAGTTTCATCAGGCTTCATTTTAAAAAGTTCATAATTATGGACTAGCAAACTGACTCTAGATTCTTTAACTTGTTCGGTTCCCTCATAAGTCACTATAAGCTTATCCCAAATTTCTTTTACGGTTTTACATGTGAAAATTCTATTGAATTTGTTGGCATCTAGGGCGCAATACAATATGTTTGTGGCTCTGACATTAATTTGGGCCATTTTAGTATCTGATTCATTCCATTCATCTTCAGGTTTTGGTACCTTAAGGCCATTTACGATTTTGGTAGGAATTTTTAGACCATTGCAAATAATTTTTCAACATTCATAATCATTAAATTGAACATGTATGGTCATTTTAGTTTTCCAATAGCTAAAATTTGTGGCGCTAAACAATGGTGACCTATTGGATGCTTGTCTCTCAGGTAAGGAATAACTAAGGGTTGCCATGATCTACTCTAAGACGGTTAAGTCACACAAACTAGAGTCTAAGCTTTGATACTAATTGTTATCTCAGGAAAACAACCTAAGAGGGGGGTGAATTGGGTTATTAAAAAATGTTACAATATTAAAATTTATAAACACAATATTCCAAATTTTAACAAATAAAAAACAGAATAATAATTATCAATATAAAGGTAAGAGAGATAGAAAGAGAAAATAAATCACTGAGATTTATAGTGGTTCGGAACGCCAAGCCTACGTCCACTCCCCAAGGAAGCTCCTTGAGAATTTTTTTACTATCAAACTGAATTAATACACCACCAAGTCTTCATCAAGCTTATGGATTTTGCACAAGACTTACTTTTATCTATTGAGCATCACTCAACAATAAATGCCTTACCCTTACAAAAATCTCTCACAAAAATAATGAATAAAAATAAGTGGTACTTAAACCCTCTTTTATAATAATTCTCTCACAAAGAGTAGATATAAAAGTGTAAGAACAAAGGCTGCACTTAGATCTGAAAATGAAATAGCAGAATACAATATACTCAAAATTTTAGAGCACACAGAAATTTTTTCTCTTCAAGTTCTTGATTTTTCTCCACACACAACACTTCTTTTTATACCAAAAAATATACCCGTTGGAAGTAGGACACTCCTTACTAACGTCATGGATTACATGGGCACGCTCCTTGATTTCAAATAGACAGCAAATGATAATGTTTGAAAAAATGAAAAAAGTAAAACTAACTTATCATTTTTTTCAAACATGGAGCCATCGTTTTTCTCTTGTAGGCAATTTTACCAAAATAATATAATACAATTTTGAATTCAAACAAGTAAATGATTTGCTCAATCTTCGTCTTGTTTTATTATAATATATATATATATATATGTGTGTGCGCGCGCGCACGAGCACCATGATATACTCACATGTAGTGTAAAAAAATCTAATTGCTCATGTGATGTATTTTACTTATATTATATACATTATGTATAATATTCTAATCAAATATTTGTATACACAGTAAAATCTCTTTAAGTAATATTTATGATAGATCTAAACATATATACCCTTTTTAAATTTCTATATATGTTGTAGAGATTTTAAAATAAATCTAACCTACCATTCCACGTAGATATATCACTTTCGTCAAAAGAAGACAGTTTATTAATATCAAATTTATCAAAATAAGACAACCAATTAATATTAAATTTGTCGAAAGATGAATTATCTTACTTTTATTATATACATTATATATAATATTCTAATCAAATATTTGCATACACAGTAAAATCTCTTTAAGTAATATTTATGATAGATCTAAACATAAATACCCTTTTTAAATTTCTATATATGTTGGAGAGATTTTAAAATAAATCTAACCTACCAATCCACGTGGATATATCACTTTTGTCAAAAGAAGACAGCTTATTAATATCAAATTTATCAAAATAAGACAACCAATTAATATCAAATTTGTCGAAAGATGAATAATGATCAGCCTGAATTTTCAAAAAGCGAATAGTAAAGTTTTCAAAAATATTTTTTATTTAAATAATATTTAACAAATGTATCATGCAATATATATTTTAAATAGATAATATTTTGTATCACATAATATGTATATTAAAAAATTCAAAATTTTCAAATAATATTTTAAACAACATCAAAATTAAACAATATGATTAACAGAGACCAAAAAATTTGATTTCTAAAAGTGAAAATTTTGTTGCAAAAAACATTTAATTATCAATTTCTATTGTCGTAAAGATAGTTGATAAAAAGTCGCCCCGAAAAGGAAAAAAATAAGGCTTTTCGTGACAAAATTTTGAAAATGTCATTAATAAATAGATTTTTAGAGACAAAATAATTTGATTTTAAAATGGTTTATTTTTTGAGACAAAAAAATTGGTCCCATAAAGATAATAATTCATGATTAATGTCTAATTTTCATTGTTAAAAATCAAAAGACAACACTTTTTACAACAAAAATATTTTATCACTAAAAAATAATTTTATCACTAAATTTTGATCTCTAAAATCTTAATTTTTTTAATGAGTCAACAAAAAAGTGGAAGAGTCAATTGTTTTTGTTTTTTTGTTTTTCTTCTTACTTAAAAAAAGAAAAGAAAAAAACAAAAAAAGAAAATACTTAGCGGGTTTGTTTGATTGAGTAGAACTTAAAAGTGTAAAAAAATTTACAATATTTAAAAGAAAAAAAAAATCATTAAAGATGATAAAAACTAACAAAGAAATCTACTAAAAAAGCTATTAATGGGTTAAAATAGTTTATCTCAGATTGAAATAATTAATAAAATAAAATATCGCCTCTCATCATCCTCTTTATATTTATTTATTTATTTTTTTTGTACATTTCTTTATAAAAAAAAATCAAATAATCAATTAAAATAAGCCATTACAAAAGGGACTAATAATAATTGGGTTGGGCCACGCTGGACTGGGTTATAATGATAGTAATATCAACCCATTTACCTACTTAACTATATATATATATATATATATATAATCTAATAATATAATTATCTTAATAAGTATAATAAATTATTAACCTTAATTAATTAATCTTATCATCTTTATAACCTAAGTTTGTAAACTCTTATTATATATAATCGTAACTCTAACTCATTATTCTTGAAACCTTAGTATTTTTTATTTTTTTTTTTGTTTTTATTTTTGTTAATCTAGGAATTGAAAAGTATGTATTAAATGGATGGATTGGATATGTTTGAAATGGTAGACAAAGAACTAATTTAATGTTTTTATATAGACTAATGATTATATTTAAAAGTGGTTCAAGTTTGAAAAATCCTAAACCGATTATACCGCACCAAACCGAATTGTTTCAATCAGTTCGGTTCGATACAGTTTGATAGGAGAAGCTGTCTGTATCAATGTTCAAAATAATAAAATCGACATTATCGATTCGATGTAATTTTTTACCTAAATACCAACTGTACTGAATCGATTACATCCCTAACTGTCATACATGCTCTAGGGCTTACGCCACGCACTCTCAGACCAGTCTTTTGATTGTTTGATCACTGAGAAAATGATTCTCGAGAAAACCATCTCTCTCTCTCTTTCATATAAAATCCTCAGGTAGGGCTTTGTGAATTTGTATAATTTGAATTATTTATGTATTTGGGTGTGTTGTAATTGAAGAATGGTTGGTTGATCAGAAGAGAGTACCATTCGATTGGCGAAAGCGATTGGGGTTAAAAAGTTTGTTTGAATTGTGTTTTTTGACTTTTTGACTTTTGTGAGAAAAAAAATATAATAATTATAATTTAAATGTGACATTTTATTTTATTGACTTATTTTGTCTTTCTATAACTAATTTAGCCGAAAAACCAAATTAGTCTACATGCCAAACGAAGGCTTGAAATGTTGTTATCCTAAGCCAAATTTCTAGCCCAACTATTATGTGAATGGGGCACAAAATGGCCCATGTAATATATAAAGGACACCGATACATACATATACATATATATATGGGTGCAATTCGAGCGAAGTCAAATAGGTTGAGAAGTCATTCAAGCCTAGCCCAAGTTATGCTGAGAGCTGCCCAGACCTACCTAAACTCAAATTATAACCCGAGATTGTTTGTCCAAATCTGACCCGAGTTAGGTCCTTATTGCATATAAATTTGAATTTGAATTTTTATTTTTTTATGTGCAATTAAGTTAATTAATTTGTTAAAATTAGACTATATTTATATTTTTTTTATATAAAATTACTAATAACATCAAAACAAATAATTTATATAATGTGAGAGAGATAATAATTGAAGAACCAATGTAAAGCTATAGTTGTCTTTACAATTTTGAAGTCAAACACGCAAAAGGTAAAAGTTTTGTATTGTATTACTTGTATATATAATATATATTTAATATGATCTAATAATCTAAATTATTTTAACATCATCCAATGATTAATTATATATATATAATATTTTTTATATATATTTATATGTATAATTCAAGTTTCAGATTGTTTAATATCTTTGTCCAAGCCCACCCAAATTTAATTCAAGCTTCTGAATTTTTGTCCAAGCCCACATCAAATTCAATTTGTCTAAACTCTAAACAAGGTCGGATTGGACTCAGGTTGTTTGGATTGAGTCTGCCCAAATTACACCCTTACACATGCAAGTGAATAGACACAGGTCATTCCTTATAGGTTAAATTACATTTATCATAATGTTTGGTTTGATTTTCGAAATGAGTTCTCTCATAAAATTTCAAAAATATTAAAAATTAATTTGGTAAAAAATTGAAAAAAAAGAAAGAAAAAAAAACATAATTTTCATATGATTTTTATTTAGATTAAAACTAAATTTTTTAATTCAAAAATATTTTTTTGTGTGTTTTTTTTGATTTTTTTTGTGTTTTTTTTTTGTTAAATAAATTTCTATTTTTTAAAAATAAATAAATAATTCATAAACCAATTTTGAAAATGAATTCAACAAATTTATATTTTTTTTTAAAAAAAAATAAATAATTCATAAACCAATTTTGAAAATGAACCCAAACAAAGAAATTTCATAAAATTAACATAATTACACCATTCTCTCCTTTGCTAAGGCTAAAACAAATGGGGATATACAAATGTTGTGTAGACACAAAAATAATAAAGATAAATATGACAATATTATTTTTTTTTATTCATATGACTAAAAAATAATTGATGAAAAGTGGGCAAAAAATTATATGAATTAAAACTTGGAGTATAATATAATTACATTAAACTTGTAGTGTTCATGATATTTTTTCTTAACTTCAAAGATGTTAATGTAATTCACATTTTTTTAATTTGAGAATTTAATTTAGGTTAGTTACAACTTATACTCCGCACTTGCTTTAATCTTAAAAAACATATAGTATACAGTAAGTAATGTTGGATACAAAATACATCCAATAGTAATGTATACGCAAAAAGAAAGTTTAATAGTAATGTTGGATACAAAATTTATCCAATTTCCATTGTAACGCCCTAAAAATAAACTCATAAATCATACATTCATGATACAAAAAGGAGATATCATATTCCATACATCAGAGTATTCTTACAGAAAGTATTACATGTTGACAACAAAAGTAAATGCCCTACGGGCTTACAACTTTCCAAGTCAACACTTGGGTTTAACAAAAGAAGAGTTCTAACTTTTTATACAAAATAAGCCCTTGGCTTGATTTATATGTAATACAAAAAGATAATAACAAAAGATCTTTCAGCCTCTAAGCCTTCCAAGCTATGTCCTTGGAGGTGGCATACCATCTGTACCTGAAAATGATGTCCCATATAGGGTGAACCAAAGCCCAATAGAGATATACTAAACCAAATATAAACAATAACTAAAACATTAGCATATGATAAATGGTTAATACTTGTAAACCAACTTACAACACATCCCAATTCCATGACAAATACACCCGTGTTTCATTCCACCTTCCTTTACTTATCCAATTCAAATTCATAAACATGGCTCATTACCTAGCTAAACAATTAAATGAGACTACAACTCATATTAAAACATTTCAATACTTCAATCATCTACGTTATGCAAACGTAATAGGGATTTCGGGACTTTCACCCTGGACACTCCGACCAACTTAGTTATCAATGGAGTCCATCCCCTATCTCCGCCCAAACAGGTCTGAGAGTGCATCCCCTATCTCTTCCCAAACAGGATACATATGCAATGTATTTAATAGTTTATCATATACAATGATCAATCCAGGCAAATATTCAATGTGTTAATTCAACTGTCATATTCAATGACATAACCATTTGATTAGTTTCAGTTTTCCCTAATCAATATACAGTGTTTACAACAATCAAGACTATCCTCCACCGATAGCCCAAAGCAGTTATCTCTAAACAGATAATAAATTCATCAAACAGATAAATTATCAACATTTTCATAGGTGAGTGATTAATCAATCCAACTACACCATTCAATCTCATAATTTCCCAATTTCATGATTTTTAACTCAATTTCATATTTCCCCAAATTAATTTATCACATTGATCAGGGCATTTTCCCCCTTTTTCAAATATCAACCCTAAGGCTCAATTTCATCAACTTAACAACAATAATCCCATTTTCCAAGATCAAATAAATAATTCATAAACCAATTTTGAAAATGAATTCAACAAATTTCTATTTTTTTTAAAAAAATAAATAATTCATAAACCAATTTTGAAAATGAATTCAACAAATTTCTATTTTTTTTAAAAAAATAAATAATTCATAAACCAATTTTGAAAATGAATTCAACAAATTTCTATTTTTTTTAAAAAAATAAATAATTCATAAACCAATTTTGAAAATGAATTCAACAAATTTCTATTTTTTTTAAAAAAATAAATAATTCATAAACCAATTTTGAAAATTAACCCAAACAAACAAATTTCATAAAATTAACATAATTACACCGTTCTCTCCTTTACTAAGGCTAAAACAAACGGGGATATACAAATGTTGTGTAGACACAAAAATAATAAAGATAAATATGACAATATCATTTTTTTTATTCATATGACTAAAAAATAATTGATGAAAAGTGGGCAAAAAATTATATGAATTAAAACTTGGAGTATAATATAGTTACATTAAACTTGTAGTGTTCATGATATTTTTTCTTAACTTCAAAGATGTTAATGTAATTCACATTTTTTTAATTTGAGAATTTAATTTAGGTTAGTTACAACTTATACTCCGCACTTGTTTTAATCTTAAAAAACATATAGTATACAGTAAGTAATGTTGGATACAAAATACATCCAATAGTAATGTATACGCAAAAAAGAAAGTTTAATAGTAATGTTGGATACAAAATCTATCCAATTTTCATTGTAACGCCCTAAAAATAAACCCATAAATCATACATTCATGATACAAGAAAGAGATATCATATTCCATATATCAGAGTATTCTTACAGAAAGTATTACATGTTGACAACAAAAGTAAATGCCCTACGGGCTTACAACTTTCCAAGTCAACACTTGGGTTCAACAAAAGAAGAGTTCTAACTTTTTATACAAAATAAGCTATTGGCTTGATTTACATGTAATACAAAAAGATAATAACAAAAGATCTTTCAGCCTCTAAGCCTCCCAAGCTATGTCTTTGGAGGTGGCATACCATCTGTACCTGAAAATGATGTCCCATATAGGGTGAGCCAAAGCCCAGTAGAGATATACTAAACCAAATATGAACAATAACTAAAACATTAGCATATGATAAATGGTTAATACTTGTAAACCAACTTACAACACATCCCAGTTCCATGACAAATACACCCGTGTTTCATTCCACCTTCCTTTACTTATCCAATTCAAATTCATAAACATGGCTCATTACCTAGCCAAACAATTAAATGAGACTACAACTCATATTAAAACATTTTAATACTTCAATCATCTACGTTATGCAAACGTAATAGGGATTTCGGGACTTTCACCCTAGACACTCCGGCCAACTTAGTTATCAATGGAGTCCATCCCCTATCTTCTCCCAAACAGGTCTGAGAGTACATCCCCTATCTCCTCCCAAACAGGATACATATGCAATGTATTTTACAGTTTATCATATACAATGATCAATCTAGGCACATATTCAATGTGTTAATTCAACCGTCATATTCAATGACATAACCATTTGATTAGTTTCAGTTTTCCCTAATCAACATATAGTGTCTACAACAATCAAGACTATCCTCCACCGATAGCCCAAAGTAGTTATCTCTAAACAGATAATACATTTATCAAACAGATAAAATACTAACTTATTCATGGTTGAGTGATTAATTTATCAACTACACCATTCAATGTCACAACTCTCCAATTTCATGATTTTCAGCTCAATTTCATATTTCCCCAAATTAATTATTCAAATTAATTTATCACATTAATAAGGGCATTTTCCTCCATTTTCAAATATCAACCCTAAGGCTCAATTTCATCAACTTAACAACAATAATACCATTTTCCAAGGTCTCACATATACATGGAGTTTAACAATTGAAAACCCCCTTGTTTATAACTTCAAAACAAACTCTAACTTTCCCAAAATTACCATAATCCACCATTCATACAAAATACATAACATCTATGTCAAAACTCATAAAAAGGAGTAGGTTATCCCTACCTTAAGTGTAGAAGACGAGCCTAGCAAGAGAAGAACCCCAAACACGCCGAAATCACTTTCCACTCGGATGAAAATGGAGGTCTTGAAGAGCCCAAGCTTTTTAATAAAGGAAGGGGGGTGAAGAGATCACTTGATCTTAGCTAAAATGTAGAGAGAGAGGGTATTCTAGAGAGAGAAGCTCTCAGATTAGGGTTTTGGAATGTTTTAGAGAGAGAGAGAACCGAAGAAGTGATTTAAAATGACGCAGTCGCGATCTGATATACATATAGTCCGCTCGAGTGGATAGTAAGACGCTCGAGCGTAAGACACAAAAACTTTACCCGCTCGAGCGCCAAAAAGATCAGCTCGAGCAGCAAGGCACAACAGCAAAGCACTACCCGCTCGAGCGCAAGAGACCCGCTCGAGCGTAGAATACACTCCTCTAGTATTTTTATAGACTTCAGACACCCACTCGAGCGCAAATATACCCGCTCGAGCGTGAGTAACTCCGCTCAAGCATGAAAAACATTTCTGCAGTACATTTGCAGACGCACAAAATGCTGAAATGATGCAAACTCCGCTCAAGCGTAACAAGACCCGCTCGAGCGGATCATCAAAAATCTGGGCAACAAGATTAGAGACTAAAAATCAACCAATCTGTTCGAAACACACCCAAGGCATTTCTAAAACTCATAAACAAGGAATTAAAAGACGGAAAGAGACATATACAACAATACTCAACCAAGGAACCAAAGTCCGGATTACTTCACATAAAAGGAAAAACCCGGGATCGCTATATCCATAATCAAAATTCTCTACCCTAACATGGTCAACCGACCAAGAATTTCCATAATCTGAACAAACTATCATCAACAATTTATGCACATTAAATTAAAAAAAAATAAAAATGTTTTTACCATTTTTTAAGGTACAAGTTTCGCTCTAGTCCATTTTACAATTTGGATTTTGTGGACCTATTTTAAATTCATATTAATAATCTAAATCGTTCATTATGCAAGGCTTGTTATGAAAATTAACCATGCAAAAAATCAAATTAATCAAATATTGATATCCATATAATCGAATGACAAAATTGTACATAATAATAATAATAATAATAATAATAATAATAATAATAATAATAATAAAAATAAAATAAAAAATGGATTGCAATTGTGATTTTGAAAATAAATGGTCTATTTTTTTATTTTATTTTATTTTTTGCATGGTTTTATGATCTGATTGCATAGATATTGATGTCCGATTAATTTGATTTTTTACTTGTACATTTTCTTTACAGCACTTATATGACGAACCGTTCAGATAATCGAGATGGGTCCAAAATGGGCCCACAAAATACAAATCGCACCATCTAGTCCATTTATGAACCGGGGACAAGCCATACTTTTTATTTTTTATTTTTAAACTACACAAAAACATGTTTTACCATTGAAAAATATATAAATTATCTAACTAGGCAAACAAAGAGCATGGACATACCTTTATCCATTGCAGTGGATACGTACTTTATTTTTTTAGGAAAATTTTATATAGATTTCTTACCAAATTTTATTATATCCAGATAAAAAATAAATAAATGAATCTAACGACTGATGAGAAAATTCTACTCATAAGAAAATCTAATAAAAATCTAATGGATGATGAGAAAATTCTATTCATAAGAAAATCTAATAAAAAATTTGATTATGCATAACATCAAATGGAAAGATGGAAAGTCTAGTCGTCGATCCAATCTAAATTTTTTTTTTTGGCAATTCTTATTGTAAAATTGTTCTATATAAGAGCCATGCACACCATGCAAAGTCACTACGTTCTTTACAAAGTACTCATAAACTCTATCCATATAGTTTAAGTCAATCTCAGTTTTAATTCCTTGCTATGGAGTCAAAATTTGCTTCTTCCTCATCCATAGTCTTCAATGTCGTCGTGTTCTTCTTTTTGTGCTTAACTCGAACCACCATTTCAATTCATACCAACATTATTTTCAATGTAACAGTTGCACAAGGTGGCTCGGGAAATTACAAGCGTATCAACGATGCGATTGCTGCTACTCCTATACATATCAGTGTAACCAACAGGTATTATTTAATAACTGAATTTTACTATTTAATAAATAAAAAAAAAAGATATGATTGGAAAAAGTAAAAATAATTATTTACTACGTTTTACGAATATGATAATTATTATATTCGCGTCAAGCCGGGGATTTACAGTGAAAATGTGGTGGTGGAAGAGAACAAGACGAACATTGCTCTGATTGGTAATGACGCCGCCACCACGAAAATTATAGGTAACCAGAGTAACGCCACTGGATTTGGAATTCCACAGTCTGCTACAATGAGTAAACTTCACTCACTCTCTTGCAAGCAATTCTATTTTGGTTGTTTTTTTAGTTTGCATGTGTTTAGGGTTCATGAAGTAATTTTTTTTACTAATATGTTTTTCAAAAGTTAAATCTTTTTGCATGAAAAAAGTTAGAAAAACAAGTGTGGATAATATTTATTGAGGAAATTACAAATTAGTTTATTTTTATAAAAATATTTATAGATTAGTAAAAAAATGTATTAATACTAATAATTAAAATCATAAGTTTTTCAATGAATTTGTAATTATTTTTCTAATACTACTCTAGTTGTAATTTTTTCATATTTATTTTTGAATCTAGCTTGCATGGTTGAAGTTATGGTTATATTCTCATCATCGCCTTTAGCCTAACATATGTATACATTTTCATAATGAATGTATGGTTGAAATTGAATTGATATATTGTGAGTTTCAATCTTAAATGAATTTGAAATACATATTGATATTCTTGAGTAAAATTCTTAGTATATAGTATGTTTCTTAACAACCGGATGTTAAACAACTTTACAAGTACCTAGACTAATCCCCAATTTGAATTACTAATAGACTTTTGTTTTCACAACTGTCGATGGGGAAAGCTTTATTGGCCAGTCTTTAACCATTGAGAACTCAGCTCCAATAAACAGTCATCAAGCAGTTTGTCACGATCCAAACCCGCCCCTATAGATTTGGCATCGTAACCGGTCAGTAATCCTTAGATTACCAAAGGCCTCTTGGCATAATAACATATAGCATGGGTTGCGGAAGCAGATATTCAAGACATACATAGTCCATAGAGCTATGCAGACATACATGGATCGGATAACTTAAAACTTTTTATAACAGAGATGCGAACTTTACTCTTCACTTCCAAATATACATTATCAGACATCTTGTCCAAACACAACATAGTATAAACATAACTTAATGTGATTACAAAAACAACCATGAAACTTGACTTCAATTGGAACCTCCTCAGGAGGCACAAAGGTTGGCTGACAAAACTGAAACTTAGGCCGTCAACTCTGGGCCCGGTCGCGTGCCTGCTCGCTTACATACATAATATAAATAGTGAGCGATTGCCCAGTGAATAATAACAGAGTAAAGATTTTACTGAATGATGTCCACACAGAAACAAAATCTTGTACTTGTTCAGATGTCATAACATAGTAGATTCATCGGTATGATTGCATTTGTAATCAGAACTTAAACATACAACATGTCATGGTACGTGGCATATCCATTAGTATTAATAAATCCGATGACCCACAAAGGACTGCCATGAAGGCTTTCTGATGACTCATGTGCACAAAGACGTTTCCGATGACCCATAAAGGGATCTGGTGACTCATAAAGGGACCTAATGACCCATAAAGGGACGCATATCATGTGATGTTAGTGATGCCATGAATAACATTTAGAATTTTGGACAATCATTCATTCTTTTCAAACATAGCATAGCACTTCAAAAACTAGTCATTTCATATCATAATGTTTAGAAAATTCTTAACATTGGGCGATCGAGTGTAGAGTTCCGAATAGACGACGAAGTGGGCGATTCACTTATCTTGGGGCGTGTGACCTACATAACATGATACATATATACGTTGAATACACACGCTTGGTTTGAACATAATTTATTTCGTTGTTCTCAGTGTGTCTCTAGCCTTGAACCTCATTATGGAGTCTTAAACATGGCCTAGGAATGCCTAGGATGGAATGAGGATACACAAATGTACTTGAAACACTTAGCTAAAATTTTGCTGAAACAGGGGTCTCGCTCGAGCGTGGCTTTCTTCGCTCGAGCGGACATGCCAAATGTGAGTGGTCGCTCGAGCATGGACTCCTTTGCTCGAGCGGTCTGTAAAATGTGAAAAAGTTCTGGTTGCATGAAATCTCCGCTCGACGCTCACTCAAGCGTGAGACACAGTTCCTAGCTCAAGCGCAAGTCTTGTCGCTCGAGCGTGCGTCTAAACATGCAAACTCCTGAGAGCTTGCAATTTATGCTCGAGCCAGCCTTTTGTCGCTCTAGTGGGAATATGAAAATAAGGCGGTCGCTCGAGCGTAGAGTTCTTTGCTCGAGAGTGGAAGCAAAATTCTGGGTTTTCCAGATTTGCTCCCAAGCTTCAAAACATGAATCTAACACCTTAAAACTCATCCTCTTGGGCCAAAATTCTGGAAAATATTCAGAAACTCACAAAGCATCATGGTTTAAGATCATTTCATGAAATCAAGGCCCAAAAGTATGCCAATTGAACAAAATTCCAACATAAACTTTATGAATGTTTCAAGAACACAACATGCAAGAGTTTTCTTAAACTCGACCTCTTCAAAACTTGATCAAACTTGGCAATTGGATAGAAAACATGATGAATAACCAAAATGTAAGTAAGATGAACACATGCATGAAAGAATTCTTTGAAAACATGCTCAATTTGTAAAGAAATGAACATGCATGCATGGTATGACCCAAATCTTCCAAATTCTAATGCAATTCCTACATGGATTCACTTAATTCGCTAATAATCTTGTAGAATCTAATTCAATTTCTCAATTAAGGGTTTAATTCCTTACCTAGAGGCTTGAATCTACAAGAGTTGAAGTTGAAACCCTCTAATCTTCTTCACTTTGATAACAATTCTAGCAATCCTTGGTTTTGAATTCAAATTCTCAAGTCTTGGACCAATTATCCATTCTCTCCCTCACTCTCACGTTTGTACCATCAAAGGAATGAATTGGGAGTGTTTGGTGCTCAAAGAAGTCCACTAATGCTTTAATTAGATTTGGACCAAAGTGTAATTAATTTAAAGCCAAATAAAAAGACATTAATTTAAACTAATTTAATCATTCCAAATCGAATTTTAATTAAACTTACCATAAAATCCTATAAATCCTAATTAACACATAAATCAAGTCAATTTCTGAGTCGGATGCCAATAAGACTTTCAATTCGCAAATCAAAGCTAAAACATGAACAGATCTTTCTATTTCAAACAGATATAAACACAAAATAATGCAATGCACATATAATTGACTCGGGATTTCTTCTTAATTACTTATTTGGCATACTTAAAAACATGGATTAGTGTTAATCACGGGTCAGGGTTGTTATAGTCTTCCCCCCTTAAAAGAGTTTGGTTCTCCAAACTCGAATTACCTTCATTTTGAAAAAAACACCGGATTTAAAGGGAACAACTCGGGATATCTTTTCATCATGTCTTCTTCTGTTTCCCAGGTTGTATAGGTTCCCCCATGATTCTACCAATCTACCTTTACAAGCGGGATTTCTTTGTTTCATAGCTTTTTGATCCTTCGGTTGACAATTTGAATTGGCCATTCTTCGTATGTGTAGTCATCTTTTAAGAGCACGTGAGTTTGCTCAATCACATGTAGTGGATCTCTCAAATACTCCCAAAGCATAAAGACATGAAAAACATTGTGCATATGCTTGTAGACGTCCCCCGAACGCCCCGGGAGGGTTGAGTCCCGTTCCGTTCGTATTGAGGTCACTACAGTTCAGGACTCTCAAATTGTCACGGTTCTTAATTTGAACCAAAGAGTCCAAATTCGGCAAATCGTTTTAAGAAAACAGATTTTTAGAAAAGAAGTGTCAAACATGGACTGCTTTGCCAGATACAGAGTCGCCACCTAAATGTTTTATTTTGGGGAAATTTAGAAAACCCTGACTCGTTTGCTTAATGCCACGTGTCCGTCATCACCAAAGTTGCCTCGGCTCGGGAACTTGGGTACGATTGGGGAAGGTCACTTTGTGAGCACCCCTGCTCGCCCGATCAAAGATCGGCCTCTACTAACCATGATATCAAGTTTTGAAAACATTGTGTGTTCTTATTCCGGTTATTAGCCTAGATTTACTATGTGATGCGCACAGCATACAAGTATAGACTGGATCGCCTGAATTGGAACAAAACATTTCATGTTTGTTTGTTTGAAAATGGTTTGATGGTGCTACCCGCAAGTAGGCTAAGACGTGAATTTGCCACCCTCGGGTGGGCTTAGAAAAGATGGTTTTGCCACTATCTAGTGGGCTTAAAACTCACAGTCAATGATTTGTTCCAATCCAAATAACCCAACCTTCACCCACAGGCATTCAGGCAGTTATATCATATAAGCACATAGCCTCATGGTAAGCATGCTATTCATGGTAGTCACTCACACGCATGCAAGGATGCTAAAGCATAAAACTCACCGAGTACTCCAAGCCAAAACAGAAGCTAATTAGAAATCCATGCATGATCCTAATTATACGGAAATGCCTAATGCAACACATGCAAAAATGCAACTATAGCAGGCTCTATTATTCTAAACATGGCATATGAAATGCTACAGCTAACATGTATTCAACTTGGAATTGAAAATATAATGCAGTTAGTATGATGCGTCGAGCCCGGTACATACAAAACAGACGAATGAATGCAAACATGCTATCATACTATATGCTAATTGAAACATGCCCTAATCTAACCATCATAAGCGGGTAAATAAAAGGGAGAAAGACGTGGGGTTGGAAGACATACATCACACACACGCACACTTATTACAACATTGCCCTCGCGCAGAGGGTCCAAATAAATAGTACAGTCCAAATAATACAGCCCAAATATGTACAAATCCCTAATTAATTTACAAATTAACTAAGAAAACAATAAACTGGCATGCAAGCCAGGGACTGTCTTGACTCTTCTCCAAATGATGGATGATGCATGTCCGGGTCGCCTTTGCACGGAAATCCACTGTGATGTCCCAATTAGCCTCTGTTTTGCATTATTTTTTGAAAAGCGCGCCAAGCCCCAGAAGACTGCTGATTCTTGATTTGCTGCAACAGAGAGCAAGAAAGGGGCATGGCAATGTATTTTCACACATGTATGCGTGACTACTCTTCAGGGAGTGTAGTCCTCGATCCTCGTGCCACCAATCACGCATATCGATGCATGATGGCCGAGGAGTCGATTTGCATGACTCAATATGGAATGAATGCACACATAAACACAACAAAACCTAAACTCCATCATGGATAATCCGGAGTGTCGGTGACTAGGAATTGAGACACGTTCCGTCACTCGAAGTACGAAACGCCCCTCGTTTCCCGTGCTCGGGCTAACTCCTATCCCAAGCACAATGCAATATGCATGACATGCATGAAATGCAACTAAGATACAACCTAACATACACAATGCCATGAAATGGCATACACGATGCACGAGATAACATGGCATACACAATGCGCTAACATACAACCTAGCATACGCAATGCTATGAAATGAAATGGCATACACAATGCATGATGGACTTACACCAACATGAGTAGACCTCAGCCACACTCACATAAGAGGCCACGAGATGAAAATGAGACACTCGAGATGCGTGCACACGTGCACGCAAACCGAGGACTGACCCTAAGGCACGAAATGCCACTCTAACAAGACATGGCAAGGCATGGAATATGGCATACAAGCATGCAAATTTCAGCGCTAAAATATGACCCGAAACAGTCCCGAATCATGGAAACATGGCACCCGGTGCATGAAATGAAACCGAAACACGAAACTAGGCATATGCATTGGCCTATAGCTATACAAAAAATGCATTATTTGAACATGAAATGTGAAGAAAGATTCAAGGCAGCCCAAAAAAAAGCATGTTTACAGTTTTAAGCAAGGCCAAACAATGAACACAAATGGGGCTAAGCTAGCATGCGAAAATGGCCCTAAATGTGAGATAAAGAAGCAAGTCATGGCTGCTGACCCCAGACAAGAGAGGACCCTTCAACAATGTTGAAGAGGGATCCAAAATATGGCATTTTTCAGTTTATTACCAGACCCAAAACAGTGCACAAGCATGCTCAAAATGCTATGCAAAATAGGGCCAAAAGAGAGCTATAACACAAAGTACAAAAAGGATGCCTCAAACAGTAAAAGACCCTTAATTAAACATGAAGAGGGGGTCAAAATAAGGCCATTTGTAGTTTGGACCAAAGCTCAAAAACAGAAGCATAAGAGACTAACAAATCATGCAAAAATGGAGCCAAAAGAGGGATACAAAGGCAAGTGGAAAATGGAAGCCTCAAACAGTGATGAGCCCTTCAAAAATGTTGAATAAGGGCTCAAAAAAAGCTACTTTACAGTTTATGACATGCCTCAAAACAATTTATACATAGGCCAAAAATACTACACAAGAAAATGGCATACAAGAGAGGCAATGAAGCAAGTGCAACAAGGAGGCCTCAAACAGTGAGAGACCCTTAAACAAACATGAAAAATAGCTCAAAATAAGCCTAGCTCCAGTTAGGGTCGGAGCCCAAAACAGCAAGCAAGTATGGCTAATGTATTGAACAAAATAAAGCACAAAAAAGGAGAATAGGGACTCACCCTTGAAGACCAATCTTTGACAGCTCCTTGGCTTGAGTTTGGTGGCTCCTTAGCTCTGAAAATAGCCCTGAAGCTGCTGGAATAGATGATGGTGATGTGGTGCTAGGTGGTGGTGTGGAAATGGTGTAGGGCTTGAGGGTTTGGAGCTTGAGGGTTTGGAGCTTGGAAATATAGAGAGAGAGAGAGAGATACAAGGCAAGAGGCTTGGGGGAAAATTTTGTAACCCTCAGAACAGAGCTGGGCTGCTGTTATATAGACAAATAAGGGTGGAAAAGATGGGGGAAAATGGTCCCCTCAAAAGGCCAAACCCTCGGACATAAGGCCTAGAGGAAAACAAAATTCACTTCTAGGACACACTTGGGGAGGGGGTTATGGCCAGCTAGCTAAAAAGGGAAAACAAATTCATTTCACCAGCTAGGTGGCCGGCCTGCTAGATTTTCTGGCCGGCCTGCTACTTTCAGGACAAAAAAAATGGGCTACCGAAAAGAAAAGTGGCCGGTGGGTGATTAGGAAGTCCAATGGTGGCCATTCAAGTGTCCAAATTGAAGCCCCGGAAGTTAGCTTTCCAATGGCGCAAACCTTGCACTAAAATTTCTCCTTTGAAAAAAGTTATGCCCTTTTTGGTGAAGCCGCGCAGATTTCGGTCGAACCAGAGTGATGCCCTACTTTAATCAACAATATCTCTCCCGTCCGGAATTGGATTTAGGAGATTCTTGAGTGAAAAATGAAGCCCCGGAAGTATTATTTCCAACGGTTGTGGCCTCATAGCTTGATTCCAAGTATGCAAATGAATAGGCCCGATTCGGCGAGGGCTGTTCGACTCTTTCTTAACGGTTCATGCCCATTTTCTCCCCCCAACTGGATTTCTTCCCTCTTCTCCTCTTTTCTTCGACTCCAAGCCCCTAAGTAAGGTGTTTTGAAAGATTTTTCAAAGATTTCATCTCTCTTTCATTTATTTCCACTTTGTCCTTGCTCGGTTTACCGAAAAGCGCAACATTTGACAAAATGCGAGCCTCGGAACATCGTAAAAACTTTAATTCAAAAACGTTTTGAAAGAGAGGGTTTTATGGCTAAAATATTTTGATCAAGATTGTTTTGGTCCAAAAAGGGGTATGGAGTTGAGCTTTGACTCTCTCCTTGCTGAAGAAATTGAACCTTTGCCCTGCACATCTTCCAAAACCATCAGTCGCGTCCGAGTCTTAAAGGCGGTCAAAAATGGGGTGTCTACAATGCTCCATTACTGGAGGTAAAGCCACTCAATACGTCACCGGGCTGATTTTTTCAAAGATCTCATACGGCCCAACATATCTCAGTGCTGATTTGCCCTTAACACCAAACCGTGTCTGTCCTTTCATAGGAGTCACTTTTATGAACACATGATCCCCAACTTCATATTCTCTGTCCCTTCTTCGAACATCGACATAACTCTTTGCCGACTTTGAGCAGTTTTCAACTTTTGCTGAATCAATTTCACATTTTCAATGGTTTCTTGCACAAGTTCCGGTTCCAACAAAGGTCTGTCGCCTACCTCGGCCCAACATATCAGAGATCGGCATTTTCTCCCATACAAAGCTTCATAAGAAGCCATTCCAATGCTTGAATGGTAACTGTTGTTATACACAAATTCAGCCAATGGTAAATAAGTCTCCCAATTTTCTTGGAAGTCTAATACACACATTCTGAGCATGTCCTCCAAGGTTTAATTGGTCCGCTCTGTCTGACCATCTATTTGTGGGTGATAGGCGCTGCTTAACCTTAATTCTGTCCCCAAAGCCTGTTGTAAACTCTGCCAGAACCTCGATGTAAACTTTGAATCTCTGTCAAATACAAGAGATACTGGTACACCATGCAATCTCACAATTCCGTTCACATACATGTTAGCCAATTTGTCCGTATTATAAATAGTTTTGACAGACAGAAAATTAACAGACTTAGTCAAACAATCAACTATAACCCAGATAGAATTCATACCTCGAGAAGAGCGAGGCAATCCCACAATGAAATCCATGGTAATGTGCTCCCATTTCCATTCCGATATTGGAAGCAGCTGTAACAAACCAACGGGTCGTTGATGTTCGACTTTGACTTGTTGGTAATGTAAACACTTAACCACAAAATCTGCAATACACTTTTTCATTCCAGGCCACCAGAAGTTCTGTTTCAAATCATGGTACATCTTTGTATTCCCTGGATGCATAGCAAATTTAGTATTGTGGGCTTCAGACATAACACGTTTTCTCAAGTCATAACAATTAGGCACACAGAGACGATTCTGAAATTTCAGCACATTATTCTCGAACATAAACCCCGGCCTCGGTTTTAAATCAAGTTCTTCTATAACCTTTTTCAAGTATTCATCTTCAAATTACTTTTCTTTGATCTTTTCAACAATTGTAGGTTGAGCGGAAATAGCGGCTAGCATCCTGCCCTGTTCACATATCACAGTCTCAATCTCATTCTTTTCCAAGTCATATAACAATTCTTTCTGGCTAGTAAGCAAACATGACAGATTCCTCATTGATTTTCGGCTCAAGACATCTGCTACGGTATTAGCTTTCCTTGGGTGATACAAAATTTGTAGATCATAATCTTTGATTAGCTCCAACTATCTCCTCTGTCTCATGTTCAATTCTTTTTGGGTGAAGAAATATTTCAATCTTTTATGATTGGTATACACTTTACAAGTTACCCCATACAAGTAGTGACGCCAGATTTTCAAGGCAAACACCACAGCTACCAGTTCAAGATCATGAGTCGGGTAATTCTTTTCATGAGGACGGAGTTGTCATGAAGCATAGGCAATTACCTTTCCATTTTGCATCAGTACACAGCCCAACCCTTTATACGAAACATCACTGTAAATTTGAAACCCATCAGTACCATTAGGTAAGGTTAAGATCGGTGCAGTCATCGGTTTGGTTTTCAATTCTTGAAAGGCTGATTCACGTTAACCATTCCAATCAAATTGTACATTCTTCTGTGTTAATTGTGTCAATGGCATTGCAAGCTTTGAGAAGTCTTTCACAAATCTTCTATAATAACTAGCCAACTCCAGGAAACTTCTAACCTCTGTTACATTTGTCGGTCTAGGCCAGTCCACAATAGCTTCAATTTTCTCAGGGTCAACAGAGACACCATCCTTGTTGATTACATGCCCCAAAAATGCTACACTATCAAGCCAGAATTCACACTTGGACAATTTAGCATACAATTTCTTTTCTCTCAAGATCTGCAAGGTAGTTCTCAGATGATTTTCATGTTCTTCCATGCCTTTAGAATAAATCAAAATGTCATCAATAAACACAACGATAAATTCATCGAGATATTGTTTGAAAACCCTATTCATTAGATCCATAAAAGCTGCAGGTGCATTTGTCACTCCAAAAGGCATTACCAGGAATTCATAATGTCCATGTCTAGTTCTGAATGCAGTTTTCTCTACGTCTTCTGCTTTAACCTTTAATTGATGATAACCGGACCTAAGATCAATTTTAGAGAACACTTGGGCTCCTTGGAGTTGGTCAAACAATTCGTTTATTCGGGGTAGTGGGTATTTGTTCTTAATGGTCACTTTGTTCAATTCTCGATAGTCAATACATAGCCTCAAAGATCCGTCTTTCTTTGTGACAAATAAGACTGGAGCACCCCAAGGTAAGGTACTCGGGCGAATGAATTTCTTGTCTAAGAGTTCTTGAAGTTGGACCTTTAATTCCTTCAATTCAAAAGTCGACATCCTATATGGAGTCTTGGAAATGGTTTGTGTTCCAGGTATTACATCAATGGTAAATTCAATTTCCCTGTCGATTAAATCCCCGGGTAAATCATTGGGAACACATCAGGAAAATCACAAACTATAGGCACAGTCTCTACACTGGCACTGTCCGAAGACACGGTCAACACACTACACAAGTAGCCCCGACACCCTTTTCTTAACAGCTTTTTGGCTTTGATGAATGAAATCAAGTATGACGAGGGAACTACCCCATTTCCAGTGAAAGTAAACTCAGGCATACCGGGTGGACGAAATACAACAGATTTATTCACACAATCAATGGTGGCACAG
>NW_021026613.1:148597-227645 GCF_004153795.1 Camellia sinensis
ACCAAAGAGTCCAAATCCGACAAATCGTTTTGAAAAACTGATTTTTAGAAAGAAGTGCCAAACATGGACTGCTTTGCCAGATACAGAGTCACCACCTAAATATTTTATTTTTGGGGAAATTTAGGAAACCCTGACTCGTGCCTAAGGCTACGTGTCCGTCATCACCAAAGTTGCCTCGGCTCAGGAACTTGGGTACGAGAGGGGATGGTCCTGAAATGAGCACCTCCGCTCGCCCGAATAAAGATCAGCCTCTACTAACATGATATGTTATTTTTGAAAACACATATGTTCTTATTCTGATTATTAGCTAACTTACTATGTGATGCGCACAACACACAAGTATAGACTAAATCACTCAATTTAGAACAAAACATCTCATGTTTGTTTTTCGAAAATGGTTTGAAAGTGCTACCCTCGAGTAGGCTAAAGCGCGAATTTGCCACTCTCAAGTGGGCTTTAAAACAACATGATTTTGCCACTCCGCAAAGTGGGCTTAAAACGCACATTCGATGAATTATCTCAATTTAAGCAATAAAGCCTTCATCGACAGGCATTCATACAGTTAAGCACTTAAGCAGATAGCCTTATGGGAAGCATGCTAACATGGCAATCACTTACACACATGCAAGGATGCTAAAGCGTAAACACTTACAGTGTACTCCGAGCCAAAACAGGAAACTAGTTAGAAATCATGCATGATCCTAACTATGTTAAGTGCCTAATGCAACAAATGCAAAATGCAACTAAATAGGCTCAGCTATCTAAGATGGCATATGAGTTACAACACTTGATAACATGCTTTGAAACACGTATTCAAGAAAGTGTATTGAAATACAATGCAGTTTGTATGATGCGCCGAGCCCGGCGCATGCAAGACAAATGAATGATGCACGCATGCAAAGCATAAGTATGCTAATTGAAACATGCCCTAATCTAACCACTGAAAGTGGGTAAATAAAAGGGAAAAAGAAATGGGATTGGAAGACATGCACACACGCACGCACCCTTATTACAACATTTGCCCTCTCGACGGAGGGTCCGAATAATAGGCTAAGCTATGCTAAGCTACTTATTACAAAACAACTAATTAACTAACTATTCTAACTAATTAATTACAACACATGATTTGAAATTAACTAACTATTCTAAGTTAGCCAAATGTTACAAATTAAATTAATTAGCTAAACACGTTCACTAACTAATAAATCAACTAAATGGCCTCGAAGGATGATGGATGCATGCATGCTCGGTTGTTTCTTCCCGAAAATCCGTCACATTGCCACCGGTTGCCTCTGTTTGCATTTGCCTTGATTCCTGAACACCGAACCAATCTCTAGGTTGTTTCTGCTCCAGAATCAGAACAACTTTGAACCACCTTCAAGCTGGTGGACTGTCGGCCACCAGGGGAAGCTGTAAGCCACTTAAAGTGGCTGGTCGACCACTTCCTATGGCCGGTCGGCTACTTGCCCTAGCCGGTCGACCACTTCCTATGGCCGGTCGGCTACTTGCCCTAGCCGGTCGGCCACTTGCTTCTGCACACTCCAATTTTGCTGCAAACAGAGTACAAAAGGAGCAAAGCAAGGCATTTGCAGGGTATGTGTGTACAACCACCCTCCTTATCATTCCCAAGCTCAAAGGAGTATGGTACTCAACTCTCGAGCCACTAACCGAGCATCACAATGCACGATGGCCGAGAAGCCAAGTGTGTACAAGTCAATGAATGCACAAATAGACTCAATGAAACTTCCACCCTATCATGCACGATCAAGGGTGTCGGTGACTAAGAAATGAGGCACGTTTTGTCACTTCAAGTATGAAACGTCTCTCATTTCTTGTGTTTGGATTAATGTCTGATCCAAACATGCAATGCAACACAAACATGTTATCTTGGCATGTTTTACTTTGATTCATTTTGTTTACTCATTTTAGATTACCAATTGATCCTTTAACCAGTTAAGTCCAAAAGTGAGAGGTCCTATAAATGGAAAGACGAACCAAGCCACAAGCTTCTTGAGCATGAAAGAAGCATCATGCCGTTGGTTAGTAGAAACCCTCAAGAGAAGGCTAAAACCATTAGGCATGAACACCTCAATTTCGTTCTCAAACCAACAAAGGGCTTAAGATCACTTTCGAAAGTGATATAACAATGAAAGGTGGAATGCAATGGCACATATTCCAACACTGAAATATGATGCTAAGTGACATTAAAGCATGAAAATGATGCATGCAAAGCATACTCAAAGTCGAAAGCATTGAAGCTAGCAAAGTGCATAACACTAGAGCCATGCAATACATAGCACAAATGACCAAACCAACCCCAGACATAGGTTAACCATGCCAAAATAGAGGCCTAATCATGCTGAAATGGGAGTTCAAAATGCTAGAAGAACATGCACACATGTTGGCCTATGAGCAAGGCATGATACACAACCCTCAAAAGCTATGCAAAAGTGAAGTGTATGAGAGTGTGACTACACTATATATACTGAAATTACATGCCAAATGGCGCCATACCATGCAAACATCCCATGCACAACATGTTAAAGGCCCCAAAACTCAAAGCTAGTCAAGGTCCTTTACACTACAACCATATTAAGCAATGCTCAAATGACCTTAACCATTCAAAACAGATCTAAGGCAGGTCAAAATAGTAGCAAAAACATGCTAGACTTGTATCATAGATGGCAAGAAAAATAAGCTCACGTATTGGCTCACAAACAAAGCATAATGCTCAACTTTTCAAAAGCATTGAAAGAGTGATTTAAGTGGAAGTATGGCAAAGATATAAGCTCTGAAATTACCTACCAAATGATGCCATATCATGCACACATCACAAATATAGCACGCTAAGGGCCTTAAAACTCAAGACTAGTGAAGCCAATTACCCTATAGCCCTACAAGGCAATCCATACATGACCAAGGCCACTTGGAATAGAGTATAAGCATGCTAAATCAAGGCCAAAAGCATGCTTAAATAGAGCTAAAACAAGCTAGAACAATAGGCCAAAACACCAAGTATGCTAGGCTAGTGAGTGAGATTGCACTACAAGTGCAAAAACCAAGCAAGGGATGACCCAACCAACCAAAATCAGAGCTAAAGCATGTTAAATAATGGCCAAAAACATGCTAGAGTAGAGCTAATACATGCTAGAATTATGGGCTAAGGTAGCAAGCATACAAGGCTAACAAGTAGGATCACACTACAAGTGCAAAGAGCAAGCAACCAATGATCAAACAAGCCAAAAACAGACTTATGGCAGGTCTAAAAAGTCACAAAAATATGCTTGAACAAAGCCACAAAGAAGTAGAAACACATGCTCATTTGATAAGCCAACAACACAAGCAAGCAAGACAAGAGAAGAGGGGACCACCCCCTCCCATTTTGGACCTCAAAGCCACCTTTCCACCACTGAAATTCCTTTGGAATTCAATTTATAGGCCAAGAAAAGATGGTTTCAAAAGCTTAGGAAGTTGACTCAAAAGGCTTCACAAGCCAAAGAGCAAAGGGAGAGACAACCCCCTAACACAAAAGGGGATTAAACTATCATTTTTAGGACTGAAAAACAGAGTTTTTTTCAGTTCAACACCACCCCAAAAAACAGCCTCAAAGTAGTTGAAAACTATGGTAAAGCAAGCATGCAAAATAAGCTAAAAGGGAGAGAGTTCTTACCCTTGAAGCACAGTTGCAAAGCAGGTCCAATTCTAAGCTAGAACCACTTTTTTGAGCTCAAACAAAGCTCCAAGGAATCTCAGCCTAATGGTGATCAACTTTGGTTAAGGGTCTCTTTGCAAAAGTATAGAGAATTCTAAGCTTAAGGCTCAAAAACAAGAGGAGAATGAGAGAATTCTAGAGATAAAGATTTTTCAGCTCTAAAATTTCTAGAGAGAGAGGAATTTTAGTGTGAGAAGCTCCCACAATTGCTCCTCTTTTCAATATATGAGATATGGCTCAATATATAGCAATATATGAGCATTTGGTCGAAATATTTGCAAAACAGACAACTGGAGCATTTGGAAGATAGCTGGAGCAAAATATCTGCAAAATATGGGCTTTCTGGGCACAAGTGGCCGACAAGAACCATTTTTGGACGACATGTGGCCGACAAAGGCCATTGGTGGCTGACACACTCCCCCAGTGGCCGACAGCAAAAATCAGTCCTGGTCCCCGACTTGAAGCAAGCTTAACTCCTTCATCTGCATGCCTTTTTAGGTCATTCTTGTGTCCAAATTGAAGCCTTGAAAGTAAGCTTTCCAATGGTGGCAGCCTCATATCAAAATTCCAACTATGATAAGAGATATCCCTTTTTTAGTGAAGACTACTTAGTTTCGGTCCAACCGGATTGATGCCTAATTTCAACCAGCCATATCTCCTTTATCCGGACACGGCTTTAGGAGATTCTCGAGTGAAAAATGAAGCCTCGGAAGTTTCTTTCCAACGGTGGTGGTCTCATAGCTGAAATCCAAATGTACAAAAGGATAGGCCTGATTTACCGAGGGCTGCCCGACTCTCTCTTAACGATTCATGCCCAACTCCTTCCCCAACTGGGTTTCTTCCCTCTCTTCTTCTTTTCTTCAACTCCAAACCCCTAAACAAGGTGTTTTGAAATTTTTGTCAAAGAATTCATCTCTCTTTCATTCATTTTCACTTTGTCCTTGCTTGGTTTACCGAAAAGCGCAACATTTAACGAAATGCGAGCGTCGGAACATCGTAGGAACTTTATTTCAAAAATATTTTGAAAGAGAGGATTTTAAGGTCTAAAAACCATTCAAAATAGCTTTGGTCCAAAATGGGGTGTGAGGTTAGGATTTGGCTCTCCTATTACCGAAGAAATCGAACCTTTGCAACTGCGCAACTTTCACCACCAAGTAAGCGATTAGCGGTGCCCAAGTCTTAAGGGTGGTCAAAAATGGGGTGTCTACAGTTGCCCCACTTTGACAAAGCTCAGAGTCATGAAATGACATAAGTGAATGTCATAGCCCAGAGACGACCCATTTTTTACCAGGCCGAAGACTTTGACAAACAAACAAAATACAGATAAATAAATGGTTGAGCCCACAGGCTACCAACGTATCCCTTTGCAAGGAATCAAACCAGCGTAGTTCAGGGGCAAGATGTAAAAGATACACAATTTAACAAAACAGTGTAAATGACATACAATGTAATGAAACAATGCAAATGATATGCAATGTAATTGAGATAATCAAACCACAAGCAATGCAAAACCACACAAATATTATAAAGGGATGGAGATACAAAATCAAACTACGTTTAACATAGAAAATGGGTGGGCACGAGCCGAACGACGCCTGACACAGGCTAAGTGCGTACATTCTCAATATTGGCCTCAACGCAGCATGGATGCCTACACATAACAAAACCGTGTTTCAACGTGAAAGGGGTGCGAGCACATGCAAAACTATGTGTTTCATAGAAGGAAACAGAGTACAAGTAATTGGATGGCATGACATCAGTGAGGAATGATCTACTGTGGAAAGATCGTGATCCTACATGTTGAATGCAACAAAACAAACTACAATGCAATGGATGCAATGGATGTAGTGAATAAGGCACGTGGCCAAACCACATCTTGCCTAAAAAAGGCATGGACACAAACAGACCACGTCTAACACAGAAAAGTTGCCGAAACCCTCAAAGCACAATTCTCTTAGTGGAATAGGCGTGTACACATTATCACAGAACCATGCTTCAACGAGGAAAAAGTATGAGCATATACCAAACTAAGCTTAACATGAAAAGGATGCATGATAACATGGATATGATGTAATAGATGTAACAGACAGTACAATAGATGCAAAAGGAGGACATACTCCAACCATGCTGGAATCATGAGAGGAGGAAGAACAAATCCCAAACACGCTGAAATCGTATGAGGAAAGGAATATTCTAACCATGCTGAACTCGTGAGAAGAGGTCCAAAAATAACAATCAGGGGTGCACTCGACGCAACCTAAGATAAATTCCAAACACGCTGAAATCGTGTAAAGAAATGAACACTCTAACCACGTTGAAATCGTGAGAAGAGGAAGAACATATCCCAAACTCACCAAAATCGTGTGAGGAAAGGAACACTCTAACCACGCTGAACTCGTGAGAAGAGATCCGAAAACAATAATTAGGGGCGTACTCAACGCAACCTGAGATAAATTCCAAACATGCTGAAATCGTGTGAGGAAAGGAACAATCTAACCACGTTGAAATCGTGAGAAGAGGTCGGAAAACAACCAATTAGGAGCGCCCTCGACGCAACTTGAGATAAATTCCAAACACGCTGAAATCGTGTGAGTAAAGGAACACTCTAACCACGCTAAACTCGTGAGAAGAGGTCCGAAGACAACAATCAGGAGTGCGTTCCACGTAATCTGAGATAAATTCCAAACACGTTGAAAACGTGTGAAGAAAAAACACTCTAACGAGGCTGAAATCATGAGAAAAGGTCTGAAAACAACCGCTCACGGGTGCACTCAACGCAACCTGAGATAAATTCCAAACATGCTGAAATCGTGTGAGGAAAAGAAAACACTCTAACCACGCTGAAACCGTGAGAAGAGGTCGAAAACAAATTCCAAACACGCTAAAATCATGTGAGGAAGGGCACACTCTAACCACGCTGAACTCGTGAGGAGAGGTAGAAAACAAATTCCAAACACGCTGAAAACGTGTGAGGAAGGGCACACTCTAACCACGCTGAACTCATAAGAAGAGGAAAACAACTCGGGAGCGCGTTCCACGCATCCTAAGTTAAGTCCCGAAGGACAACGATGCTAAACGCTGCTCAGCATAAAAGGATAATAGACACAAGATAGCACAAGATACAAATAAATACAATAAGTGCGATGATATGATACATGTTACAAGCAATGTAGAGCATGATGTTTAGGGAATGCAATAAATAAACAAAGCGGCGCTTTAGAAAGCACCTCATGGGGTGAGTGGCGATGAAACCGCTCTACTCTGACAGGGATCTCCCCTTTGTGTTCTTCGAACTCTTACCTTGTGTTCTTCGCACTCTTACCTTCAACTCACAGTACAAAGGTCCTGAAATGCTGACAGGGGTTCTTCACGGAGAACGCTTTGGATGCCACTTTTCCTCCTGATCATATTCACAACTTTCCCTATTCTCCAATGGGGTGACAGACTAGGTTGGCTCGGTATCTAGAATTGAGGCCAATACCCGCTACCTCAACTTATGGGGCTTCCATACAGATTTGAAGCCGGGGACACACCCCTGGGTATTTAAACTAGACTTTAGTCTTGGAAATTCCAAACCTTTGCGTTCTAGGCATCAGCCATTCGAACTCTAGTTTTCACCATCTCAGTTGATCTCCTAGGAACTCATTGCAAACACAGCCAAGATGTCTCTAGCAGGGAATGGTACTCTGGGAGAGCACTTTGATTGCCATTCTAGCTTGAAGTAGGCTTGTGCTTGAGCTTGAGATAGAGGTACACTCATACTTCGGAGCATTGACAAGGCCTGAAAAAATACATCCGGAATGCAATCTCAGAATTTACAGAAGTTGAAACAAACTTAGATGCTCCAAATTTTCCCTCTTTTCTTTTGCTTTGCAATCTGGAACCCATGTAGCTTTAGATAGGTCCTTGTTCTACTGCTTTCACATGACCTGGGTTGAACCCTGCGGTTTATAAAGGAAAGAATCCTGTTTTGCGGATCATGTTGAGAATGGCACAGCACTCTTAGCACAAAACGATTTTTTGAAATTGAGAAATGAGTTCTCGACCGAGTATTGAGCCTACGACTAACCACAGCCAAAACGACTCAACAAAGATGAAACAGAGGTAAAACAACTCAACAAAGGAAAAACAAAGGTAAAACAACCTAAACATATCTATTGACACTCGAAATGACTCAAAACAAGAATCGAGACAAACAAAAACAACAAACACAACAAATGAACACTCTGCTATCCATCGATGGGAGACCTCTCAATTCACGAGAAACTTGTTTCTTCGGATATTGTTTCCCACCCTTTCTCATTTGTGATTCTCACATCACTCTGGCACTCAATCTCTATTTTTCTGAAAAACCCTTTCCTCACTTTTTCTCTTAGCACACATCTCTCTATTCTTCAATCTCTCATTTTTTATCCCTCCCCTAGGTGGTTAATGGATAAACAAGAAGTTGCAGGCTCTTGCCCCTAGCATTCTGCTAGATTCTCTTTCTTCCGCTCACAACAGTGAGCTTTCCCACAGAGGGGTTGTGATGTGGCTAGATGTGCAGCAGATCCGCAATTGACATCGGTTGACGATGCTCTTGACTTAACTTAACCAAGATCAGTTGCAGCACGTCTCACTAGCTAGGTATACAATTGATTGGTCTCACACGCATTGTATTCTCTACGTCCCCATTCCGGGTTAGACGCCAATTTTTGATTTGATTATCTAGATGAGGGAACCGAATATCCCGCTCCAGTTCCAGTTCCAATTCGTGCTTCGCACTTGGTTTGATACCTCGTTGCTCGAAGGATGAGAGAGCTTTCGGCCCTCTGTTGTAGCCTCAGTTGTGCCCTTTCTGGCGAATATGGAGCCCTTTCTGGCAAGTATGTTGACAACGGAAAAAAGACAGGAAGTCTGACTCAACTATGCCCCTAATTCATCATTTTGACCATTTTTTGTTTTTGGCTTCTACTAAAACAATTTTGACCAACATGAGAGTTAGATTAACATGCTTGTTCGATTTTATGATTTGAAATCATGCAAGTCAGGCTATATGAACTGAAAATTTTCCTTTTTCGGGTCTAAGAAATGGTCCAGTTTTGGAAAAATGAAACAATTTTCGAGAGAATTAGTCAACCTTGGTAAAAATTCCCAAAAACTATTTTTACAAATGGCCACTGCTCCACCAACACAGAACTTACTCTTGAGATGCACAACCTCATATCCAAAACAATGGAAAATTGCCCCTTGTCTAAATGGCACTGCACGGTAACGGAAAGTTGTCCCTTGTTTGAATGGCAACTCACGGCAATGGAAAGTTGCCCCTTGTTTGAATGACAACTCACGACAACGGAAAGTTGCCCTTTGTCTGAATAGCGCCGCAGCATACTGTAACCAGTCCTCATAGTGGCAATCACAACCGAACTCTCAGATACAGAGAATAAAAAGATGATCAAAACCATTACATAGACACAGTCAATTTGGAAGTGTTTATGGCTGGACTTCAGAATGAAGTTGCCTACGTATCCCAAACATGGGAATCAAGCCTGACGTAATTCCAGGTTAAGGTACACTCGGGTATTTACCTCTCTTTTTGCGCTCTAACTTTTGCCAAGGCCGCCTTTCCGGGTTTTCAACCTTGCGAGCTCTATTTTTCTTTTCTTTTTATTTCTTTTCTTTTTCTTCTTTTTTTTTTCTTTTCATTTTCTTCATTTTTCAATTTTTTATTTCTTTCATTTTTCTTCTTTTCTTTTCTTTTTCTTGCTCTAACTTTTGCCTGAGTCGCCCTTCCAGGTTTTCGGCCCAGCGAGTCTCTCAAGGGTAAAAGAAAGTTTAGCTTGGTCCATGTTGAATGGTCGTAGGATCTCAAAACCATCTAAATCCAGGAGAATGGTTGTTGTTCGCTGATGATATAGAAGTCCATCCAATAGGGACTGAATTTGCCCCTAGTGTTGTGGATAGGAACTCGGTTGTCCTTCGGCAAAGATTTTCTTCTCTCCGTTTCTCGGATTTGGCATTCTTGCTAGTCTTCATTGGTTTTGCGAAATGACTCATCTTTTGAATCTTCGAGCACATCTGACATTTTTGCCCCTAGTTCAAGGGCTATTTCTGATTCAGCTTTGCAAGCTTCCTTTGATGACATCTGATCTTCTTGATCTGACTTTCTTGCCCCTAGTTCAAGGGCTGCTTCAAATCTGGCCTAATGGGCCTCCTTTGACGTCATACAACCTTATTGCCCCTAGTTCATGGGCTGCTTCAAATCTGGCCATACAAGCCTCACATTATGGTTGACCGTTGAACATTCTGAATCCAAGTTCAAGGTTTGAAAGCAAAAGAAGCTTAGTCTTGAGGCCGAGAGCGATCCTATGTTGCACAATCCCAAGATCAATTCCATACATGTCTTCGTAGGACCACACAAAACATTTTTTGAAATCTTTTAAAAAAGTGACAAGTCGCTCGTGAAGACAGTGTAGAACCAATCTGGATCAAGCCAGGATCCTTCTCAGTACTCACGTTAACAAACATGATCTCATTCATTAAGGGCTTAGCATGCCTCTCTTTCTCTCAATTGATCAGATTTTTGCAAATCCAGAGGAATTCCTTCTTCTTTGTTTTCACCACAGTGTTAGAAAAGTTTTGAAAAACTTAAGTTAATGCAATGATTTCAAGGCACAGAAAAGTAGGTGAAAATGCACTGCCGTTTCATTCAAATCTTCTGGCACAACTGGCTCCAAGGCAGAAACAGACTCAAAAGAAAGAGTGTAAAAGACAAATACAAAACAAGATAGTGATGTCCGAGGTAACACCCCCGAAATCACCTGACTCCAACACAATCGGACTGACTCGATACAAAAAGACAGACCTAACCGACTCAGTGCAAAAAGACTAACTCAATACAACACAGCAAGACTGATCCAATACCCAAGTCAGAAAGTAAAATAAACAACATTTGCACATTGCTCAAAACAGTGCGTGCCATCTCCATATCTGGAGTAAACTGGGCGCCATCAGCAGGTGATTCATCCCCCAATCATATAATCACATTATCTCCCAAGTTCACTGATCCTGTGCCGATAGACTTTGCAGAGCCTGGTGCGACGATGACCTTGTTATCAATCAGATCTTGTATGTCGTGGCGAAGACGAAAACACATGTTAGTGTCATGGCTAGCTTGTTAATGGAAGACACAATACTTGGCCGGATCATGTGAGGGAGAGAGATTATTCGGGAGAGGCCGAGGCTCAAGGGGTTTGAGATGACCTTGTCCTATAAGTATTTGGAGAGCTTTGGACAAAGTCATGTAGAGGGGATTAAAGACCCTCTGGCCTCGGGGTGGGTATTTCGAGGTTTGTGGAGTGTTGGATGCACCAGCAAAGGGGTTGGCAGGTGCTGGCTGGGTTTGATGATCTCTTCCGAGTGTAGGATTAGAGCTGAAAATGGTGTTTCTGGTACGACATCCCTTCTTTCGGCTTGCCCCTTGATTTAGAATACTCTCATCCTGAGTAGCAAAAGTGTCATCCACAGTCTTTGCAACAATTGCGAGCACTTGCTGTTTGTTTAGTCCTTCGGCTTTCAAAGCCTCAACAGCCCACTGAAGGTGTTCATGGAGACCAATGCCTGCCCCTACCTTGTTCTTGCCATTTGCCTTCACTTTGCTAAGGGCTTGGCCTTCTTCTAATGTAGCCAGTCCCAAGATTGGGGAGCTTTTCAGCGTGAAATTTCTGGCATGTGATGTGGTTGATGACGGAGCCAAAATCCCATAGGCCAAATCTGTCACAGTTCTCTGAAGATCTTCAATCATTCTCATCAGCTCAAAAGTAGTGGGTTCATGGGTTTGGGATGATTGCGGTTCGAGTGCATTCATCATGCATAAGTCCATGCTGTCTGGATTAGATTGAGATGTAGAGATGACGAGTCAGTACTAGCCCGAGGTCCTTTTGGCGGAGCTAGGATCCCTTTATCAATAAGATCCTGAATCTTATGACGGAGGCGGATGCAACGGTTCATATCATGGCCGTGCTATTGATGATAGGCACAGTATTTTGCTGGGTCATATCTTGGTGGAAGAGGATTTAGAAGGGGTTGAGGTTCTAGGAGCTCTAGGTATCCTTCTTCTCGCAGCTTTTTCAAAGTTTGAGAGAGACTCAAGTAAAGAGGATGGAAATGTCGGGCTTGGGGCCGAGTTGAAGTGGTTAGTTTTTGGCCATTGAGGGAAGTGCTGATAGTGACTACTTCTGAGCATTTCACAACTGTGCTACCATTAGTAGTAGCATTAGAACTGCGAGCAACATTCTTCTTCAAAGGCTCATTATCTTCCACAAAGATCCCTTGTCTGATGGCATCCTCGATTTGAACCCCCATTTCATGAAGGGCTGGAAAGGTAAACAGAGGTAAAACGACCATCTTTTGCAACAACTTGCCATGCAGATTCTGAACAATCATCCTGATCTGATCTTTGTCGAAAGGCCTTGTAGTCATCATTGAGGCCTTTGCTCTCCATCTCGTCACGAACTCTGAGAAACCCTCATTTGGCTCTTGGCTGGTGACTTCGAGATCACGAGTTGTGACCTCGATCTGTGTGTTATAGGAGTATTGAGCAATGAAGGCCTCAGCCATCTCTTTCCAGTTCTGTTTCACAGAGTCCTCCAATTTAGCATACCAGATTGCGGCTATCCCAGACATGGTTCGACCGAATAGAGACAACTTCTGGGCTGGGGTCAAACCCATTGGCCTCAGGATATCAGAAAACAGGTAAAGGTGCACCATTGGGTCCCCAGAGCCGTCGAAGCGGTCGATATGCGGCATTTTAAACCGCTCCGGTATATTCGTCCTCTAAATTCGGAATGAAGTTCACTCTTTGTGCTCGTTTGAATAACTTTTCCAGTTTATCGATCTTGAGTGTAGTTGGGTCTACCTTAAATTCAAATGGAGCTTCAGCTTGATAGACTGAAGCCTTAGAAGCCTGTTCTGGGATTGGCTCCGCCGGATTGCCTTGTGTCTCTTGGACATTAGCAATATGGGCAGTGGCTCCGGGTGTCGGTTAACCCGTGGAAGGTGCATGAAATGCAGAAACCGCAGTTGGCTGTGGCTGTTATTGTTGTAGCTGGGTTATCACTTCGGCCTGACGAGCCGTGACTTCAACCTGACGGACTGCGTCCTGCTGCAGTGCCTTGATTGTTTGTTGCAGGTACCGCATCTGTTCTTCCACACTGGCAGGGGGATACTGAGCCATGGGAATTGGTGATTGATCTCGTGTTGAGCTGAATGCAGACAATTGTTCCCAGACCAGACTAGACCCGGGTGAATTAAGGTGTGACTGTTATAGAAACTGTACTGGTGAATTCTGCCTGAACCTCCCTCGTCTTGTAACCGGTGGCAGTAAAGTAAACACAAGTTGCTTCTGAACCAATTCTGACCTAACAAAGTCTATCAACACAAGTCTAATGTACCCAGGGGACATTGGAGCCTTCTGAAGCTATGGTTCCAAGACTACCTTGCAAAAGAGAAAACAGACAACATCTCAGCCTGATTTCACCGGGACAGATATGAGCATAGCTGAATGACTGTGCTCTCTACTGAATTCCGCCCCAAAATCAGATACCAACTTGGCAACTGATATGCACATCCCTGTATAGTTTCACTGTAAAGCCACTGTAAAGCGCATACCAGTTAATTAAGAGCCAAGACACCCCTATGATGGGATAGGGATACCCTGTCCTAGTTTCGTCAGGAGCTAGGGGTTCATTACGCAAACATGCAGTTTCAAGCAATACTGCAATCGGGTAAGCAACCTGTCCTAGTTTGGAATGGTCTCTATGGCCTCCGATATGCATCTAGGTCAAATGGTCAAATAGGGTGCCTTGGCAAAACCAAGGTTTGCGTTCCCATCGTGGCAGAGCCCGCAACCGGTCAGCCTTACGGCATACTTTTCCAAGCAAGCCTCCGGCAAACCGTTCAGGAATAACAGATGGCAAACACTATGACTTAAGCGCACCAATGCAAATGCAATGCAAAGAAACACATAAGTGTAAACAAAATAACATATCATACGTTCGAGTCAAGTTCTTTAAATCCCCAGCAGAGTTGCCAGAAACTGTGGACCGCCCGAACTTCCTCCGCGCACCCCCCTTTCGGAGAGGGCGCGAATTGGGTTCTAGCTACTACAGTTCGGACTCCTATCACGGTTCTGAATCTAATCTTACAAAGTGCAATGTAAGATTGATAAATCACCAAAGAGTCCAAATCTGACAATTGGTTTTGAAAAATCAATTTTGAATCAAAAAATGCCAAACATTGACTGCTTTGCCAGATTTCAGAGTCGCCACCTAAATATTTTGTTTTGAGAAATTTAGGAAACCCTGACTCGTGCCTAAGGCCACGTGTCCGTCATCGCCAAAGTTGCATCGATTCGGGAACTTGGGTACGAGAGGGGAAGGTATGAGCACCCCCGCTCGCCCGATCAAAGATCGGCCACTACTAACATGATATGTTGTTTTTGAAAACACATGTGTTCTTATTCTAATTATTAGCTAACTTACTATGTGATGCGCACAACACACAAATATAGACTAAATCACTCAATTTGGAACAAAACATCTCATGTTTGCTTTTCGAAAATGGTTTGAAAGTGCTACCCTCGAGTAGACTAAAGCGCGGATTTGCCACTCTCAAGTGGGCTTTAAAACAACATGATTTTGCCACTCCGCAAAATGGGCTTAAAACGCATATTCGATGAATTATTCCAATTCAAGCAATGAAGCCTTCATTCACAGGCATTCATACAGTTAAGCACTTAAGCAGATAGCCTCATGGGAAGCATGCTAACCTGGCAATCACTTACACACGTGCAAAGATACTAAAGCGTAAACACTTACAGTGTACTCCGAGCCAAAACATGAAACTAGTTAGAAATCATGCATGATCCTAACTATGTTAAGTGCCTAATGCAACACATGCAAAATGCAACTAAATAGGCTCGGTTATCTAAGATGGCATATGAGTTGCAACACTTGATAACATGCTTTGAAACACGTATTCAAGAAAGTGTATTGAAATACAATGCAGGTTGTATGATGCGCCGAGCCCGATGCATGCAAGACAAATGAATGATGCACGCATGCAAAGCATAAGTATGCTAATTGAAACATGCCCTAATCTAGCCACTGAAAGCGGGTAAATAAAAGGGAGAAAGAAATGGGATTGGAAGACATGCACACACGCACGCACCCTTATTATAACATTTGCCCTCTCGACGGAGGGTCCGAATAATAGGCTAAGCTATGCTAAGTTACTTATTACAAAACAACTAATTAACTAACTATTCTAGCTAATTAATTACAACACATGATTTGAAATTAACTAACTATTCTAAGTTAGCTAAATATTACAAATTGAATTAATTAGCTAAACATGTTCACTAACTAATAAATCAATTAAACGGCCTCGAAGGATGATGGATGTATGCATGCTCGGTTGTTTCTTCCCGAAAATTCGTCGCATTGCCACCGGTTGCCTCTGTTTGCATTTGCCTTGATTCCTGAACACCGAACCAATCTCCAGGTTGTTTCTGCTCCAGAATCAGAACAACTTTGGACCACCTTCAAGCTGGTGGATTGTCGGCCACCAGGGGAAGCTGTAAGCCACTTAAAGTAACCGATCGACCACTTCCTATGGCCGATCGGCTACTTGCCCTGGCCGGTCGGCCACTTGCTTCTGCACACTCTAATTTTGCTGCAAACAGAGTACAAAAGGGGAAAAGCAAGACATTTGCAGGATATGTGTATACAACCACCCTCCTTATCATTCTCAAGCTCAAAGGAGTATGGTGCTCAACTCTCGGGCCACCAACTGAGCATCACAATGCACGATGGCCGAGAAGCCAAGTGTGTACAAGTCAATGAATGTACAAATAGACTCGATGAAACTTCCACCCTATCATGCACGATCAAGGGTGTCGATGACTAAGAAATGAGGCACGTTTCATTACTTCAAGTATGAAACATCTCTCATTACTTTTGTTTGGATTAACGTCCGATCCAAACACATGCAATGCAACACAAACATGTTATCTTGGCATGTTTTACTTTGATTCATTTTGTTTATGCGTTTTAGATTATCGATTAATCCTTTAACCGGTTAAGTCCAAAAGTGAGAAGTCCTCTAAATGGAAAGACGGATCAAGCCACAAGCTTCTTGAGCATGAAAGAAGCATCATGTCGTTGGTTCGTAGAAACCCTCAAGAGAAGGCTAAAACTATTAGGCATGAACGCCTCAATTTCGTACTCAAACCAACAAAGGGCTTAAGACCACTTTCGAAAGTGATATAACAATGAAAGGTGGAATGTAATGGCACATATTCCAGCACTGAAATAGGATGCTAAATGACATCAAAGCATGAAAATGATGCATGCAAAGCATACTTAGAGTCGAAAGCATTGAAGCTAGCAACGAGCATAACTCTAGAGCCATACAATACATAGCACAAATGACCAAACCAACCCCGGACATAGGTTGAACATGCCAAAACAGAGGCCTAATCATGCTGAAATGGGAGCTCAAAATGCTAGAAGAACATGCACACATGTTGGCCTATGAGCAAGGCATGATACACAACCCTCAAAAGTTATGAAGAAGTGAAGTGTATGAGAGTGTAACTACACTATATACATTGAAATTACATGCCAAATGGTGCCATACCATGCAAACATCACATACACAACATGTTAAGGCCCCAAAACTCAAAGCTAGTCAAGGCCCTTTACACTACAACCATATTAAGCAATGCTCAAATGACCTTAACCATTCAAAACAGATCTAAGGCAAGTCAAAATAGTGGCAAAAACATGCTAGACTTGTAGCATAGATGGCAAGAAAAATAAGCTCATGTATTGGCTCACAAACAAAGCATAATGCTCAACTTTTCAAAAGTATTGAAAGAGTGATTTAAGTAGAAGTATGGCAAAGATATAAGCTATGAAATTACCTACCAAATGATGCCATATCATGCACACATCACAAATATAGCATGCTAAGGGCCTTAAAACTCAAGACTAGTGAAGCCAATTACACTACAGCCTGACAAGGCAAGCCATACATGACCAAGGGCACTTAGAACAGAGTTTAAGAATGCTAAATCAAGGTCAAAAGCATGCTTAAATAGAGCTAAAACAAGCTAGAACAATAGGCCAAAACACCAAGTATGCTAGGCTAGTGAGTGAGATTGTACTACAAGTGAAAAAACCAAGCAAGGGATGACCCAACCAACCAAAATTAGAGCTAAAGCATGTTAAATAATGGCCAAAAACATGCTGGAGTAGAGCCAATACATGCTAGAATTATGGGCTAAGGTAGCAAGAATGCAAGGCTAACAAGTAGGATTACACTATAAGTGCAAAGAGTAAGTAACCAATGATCAAACAAGCCAAAAACAGAGTTATGGCAGGTCTAAAAAGTCACAAAAATATGCTTAAACAAAGCCACAAAGAAGTAGAAACACATGCTCATTTGATAGGCCAACAACACAAGCAAGTAAGACAAGAGAAGAGGGGACCACCCCCTCCCATTTTGGACCTCAAAACCACCTTTCCACCACTGAAATTCCTCTGGAATTCAGTGGTTTAAAGGCCAAGAAAAGATGGTTTCAAAAGCTTAGGAAGTTGACTCAAAAGGCTTTACAAGCCAAAGAGCAAAGGAAGAGACAACCCTCTAACACAAAAGGGGCTTAAACTACCATTTTTAGGACTAAAAAACAGAGTTTTTTTCAGTTCAACACCACCCCAAAAAACAGCCCCAAAGTAGTTGAAAACTATGGTAAAGCAAGCATGCAAAATAAGCTAAAAGGGAGAGAGTTCTTACCCTTGAAGAATAGCTGCAAAACAGGTCCAATTCTGAGCTAGAACCACTTTTTGGAGCTCAAACAAGGCTCTAAGGAATCTTATCCCAATGGTGATCAACTTTGGTTAAGGGTCTCTTTGCAAAAGTGTAAAGAATTCTAAACTTAAGGCTCAAAAACAAGAGGAGAATGAGAGAATTCTAAAGAGAGAGAGAGTTTTTAGCTCTAAAATTTCTAGAGAGAGATGAATTTTAGTGTGAGAATCTCCCACAATTGCTCCTCTTTTCAATATATGAGATATGGCTCAATATATAGTAATATATGAGCATTTGGTCGAAATATCTGCAAAACAGGCAGCTGGAGCATTTAGAAGACAGCTGGAGCAAAATATCTGCAAAATCTGGGCTTTCTAGGCACAAGTGGCCGACAAGAACCATTTTTGGATGACATGTGGCCGACAAAGGCCATTGGTGGCCGACACACTCCCCCAGTGGCCGACAGTAAAAATCAGTCTTGGTCCCTGACTTAAAGCAAGCCTAACTCCTTCATCTGAATGCCTTTTCAGGTCATTCTTGTGTCCAAATTGAAGCCCCAGAAGTAATCTTTCCATTGGTGGCAGCCTCATATCAAATTTCCAACTATGCTAAAAGATATCCCTCTTTTAGTGAAGACTGCTCAGTTTCGGTCCAACCGGATTGATGCAACCAGCCATATCTCCCTTATCCGGACTCGGTTTTAGGAGATTCTTGAGTGAAAAATGAAGCCCTGAAAGTCTTCTTTCCAACGGTGGTGGCCTCATATCTGAAATCCAAATGTACAAAAGGATAGGCCTGATTTACCGAGGGCTGCCCGGCTCTCTCTTAACGATTCATGCCCAACTCCTTCCCCAACTGGGTTTCTTCCCTCTCCTCTTCTTTTCTTCAACTGCAATCCCCTAAACAAGGTGTTTTGAAATTTTTTTCAAAGATTTCATCTCTCTTTCATTCATTTCCACTTTGTCCTTGCTCGATTTACTGAAAGGCGCAACGTTTAACGAAATGCGAGCATCGGAACATCGTAGGAACTTTATTTCAAAAATATTTTGAAAGAGAGGATTTTAAGGTCTAAAAACCATTCAAAATAGCTTTAGTCCAAAATGGGGTGTGAGGTTAGAATTTGACTCTCCTCTTGCCGAAGAAATCAAACCTTTGCAACTGCGCAACTTTCACCACCAAGTAAGCGATTAGCGGCGCCCAAGTCTTAAAGGCGGTCAAAAATAGGGTGCCTACAGATATAGAAGTGGATCCGGCTGAGCTTGCCACTAGATGGTTGGCATTTTCGAGTTTGATTAGACAATCCTTCATCACATGACCGGTTTTTCCACACCTGAAGCAGGCACCTGAAGCTCGATAGCAAACCCCTTTGTGTTTTCTACCACACTCTGAGCAAGTTGGTATAGTACCACTACTTTGTCTTGAGCTACTGTAAGATCTCGTATTTTGCCTTTTATTCCCAATAAATGAACGACTCTTTTTGAAATTACTTCTAGACCTTTTCCCATCCAATCAGTTCGTGGGACGAGAGTTTGTTTATTTGCTGCCAAAATAGCTTCCGCCATTAATGCCCTGTCCAACACGTTCACATACGTGGGTAGATTCAGAACTCCCACTCGATCCAGTATATCTAAATCCAGCCCACCCTCAAATCTGCGAGCCTTCTTGTAGTCCATGTCCACCATATGAGGAGCAAACCTAGCTAATTTAGTAAACTTAGCCTCATACTCAGCTACAGACATTCTGCCTTGTTTGAGTTCCTAAAATTCTGAAACCTTCCGGTCTCGAAAGCACTGGGAAAAGTACTTGTCATAGAAAATTGTATTAAATTGGGTCCATGTCATGTTCTCATTGCCATTCTGAACTAGCAACCACCATCTCCGAGCTTCGTCCTTCAGAGTGTAGGTGGCCAATAAGACTTTCTGAACTTCGGAACAGGGAAATACTTCGAATAATTTTTCCATCTCCAGCAGCCAAGTTTCTACCTTTAGCGGTTCAATGCCACCCAAGAAAGTTGGCGGCTTCATTTTCATAAATTTTTGAGTCATGTTGATTATGCTGTTATTACCCGCTTCAACTTGAGCCAGCGGGGGCAGGGGTGGAGGTGGTAAAGGTTATTGCCTCTGTTGTTGCATTACTACTTCAGCTAAAGCTGTAAGCATTTGTTCCATTCTGTTCATTCGGGCATCTGAGGACCCTACTGTATCATCACTTCTTGCATTGTTCATTTACTATAGGTAAACAGAACTTTATAAACATAGGCAAATAGTTCTTGTTACTTCATTCAGATTCACATGATCATATTTGGATTTATGCTTTCACTTTCAAACAAACACATTTAGACATGCAGATGGAATGCCCCTACTTCTTACTAGGACATCCTAAGCTCATATGGACTCGTGTGTGCGGTATAACTCGTTCTCTAATACCACTCTGTCACGACCCAAACCCACCCCTATAGGTTTGGCATCTTAACCGGCCAGTAATCCTTAGATTACCAAAGGCCTCTTGGCATAATAACATATAGCAGGGGTTGCGGAAGCAGATATTCAAGACATACATAGTTCATAGAGCTGTGCAGACATGCATGGATCAGATAACTTAAAACTTTTTATAACAGAGATGCAAACTTTACTCATCACTTCCAAATATACATTATCAGACATCTTGTCCAAACACAACATAGTATAAACATAAATTAAGGTGATTACAAAAACAACCATGAAACTTGACTTCAATCGGAACCTCCTCGGGAGGCACAAAGGTTGGCTGACAAAACTGAAACTTAGGTCGTCAACTCTGGGCCTGGTCGCGTGCCTGCTCACCTACATACATAATATAAATAGTGAATGATCGCCCAGTGAATAATAACAGAGTAAAGATTTTACTGAATGATGTCCGCACAGAAACAAAATCTTGTACTTGTTCGGATGTCATAACATAGTAGATTCATTGGCATGATTGCATTTGTATTCAGAACTTAAACATACAACATGCCATGGTACGTGGCATATCCATTAGTATTAATAAATCCGATGACCCACAAGGGACTGCCATGAAGGCTTTTTGATGACTCATGTGCACAGAGACGTTTCCGATGACCCATAAAGGGATCTGATGACCCATAAAGGGACCTGATGACCCATAAATGGACGCATATCATATGATGTTAGTGATGCCACGAATAACTTTTAGAATTTTGGACAATCATTCATTCCTTTCAAACATAGCATAACATTTCAAAAACTAGTCATTTCATATCATAATGTTCAGAAAATATTTAACATTGAACATAACTTTACAAAGTTATTACTCACAAATAACTGGTAGCTCCGAATAGATGGCGAAGTGGGCGATTCACTTATCTTGGGGCGTGTGACCTACATAACATGATAGATACACACGTTGAATACACACGCTTGGTTTGAACATAACTTATTTCGTTGTTCTCAGTGTGTCTCTAGCCTTTAACCTCATTATGGAGTCTTAAACATGGCCTAGGAATGCCTAGGATGGAATGAGGATACACAAATGTACTTGAAACACTTAACCTGAAGCAGGCACCAACAGGGGTCCCGCTCGAACTTGATACGTCACCGGGCTAATCTTTTCAAGGATCTTATACGGCCCAACATATCTCAGTGATAATTTGCCCTTAACACCAAACTGTGTCTGTCCTTTCATAGGAGCCACTTTTATGAACACATGATCTCCAACTTCATATTCTCTGTCCCTTCTTCGAACATCGGCATAACTCTTTTGCCGACTTTGAGCAGTTTTTAACCTTTGCTGAATCAATTTCACATTTTCAGTGGTTTCTTGCACAAGTTTCGGTTCCAACAAAGGTCTGTCGCCTACCTCGGCCCAACATATCGGAGATCGGCATTTTCTCCCATACAAAGCTTCATAAGAAGCCATTCCAATGCTTGAATGGTAACTGTTGTTATACACAAATTCAGCCAATGGTAAATAAGTCTCCCAATTTTCTTGGAAGTCTAATACACACATTCTGAGCATGTCCTCCAAGGTTTAATTGGTCCGCTCTGTCTGACCATCTATTTGTGGGTGATAGGCGCTGCTTAACCTTAATTCTGTCCCCAAAGCCTGTTGTAAACTCTGCCAGAACCTCGATGTAAACTTTGAATCTCTGTCAAATACAAGAGATACTGGTACACCATGCAATCTCACAATTCCGTTCACATACATGTTAGCCAATTTATCCGCATTATAAATATTTTAACAGGCAGAAAATTAGCAGACTTAGTCAAACAATCAACTATAACCCAGATAGAATTCATACCTCGAGAAGAGCGAGGCAATCCCACAATGAAATCCATGGTAATGTGCTCCCATTTCCATTCCGATATTGGAAGCAGCTGTAATAAACCAGCGGGTCGTTGATGTTCGGCTTTGACTTGTTGGTAATGTAAACACTTAACCACAAAATCTGCAATACACTTTTTCATTCCAGGCCACCAGAAGTTCTGTTTCAAATCATGGTACATCTTTGTATTCCCTGGATGCATAGCAAATTTAGTATTGTGGGCTTCAGACATAACACGTTTTCTCAAGTCATAACAATTAGGCACACAGAGACGATTCTGAAATTTCAGCACATTATTCTCGAACATAAACCCCGGCCTCGGTTTTAAATCAAGTTCTTCTATAACCTTTTTCAAGTATTCATCTTCAAATTACTTTTCTTTGATCTTTTCAACAATTGTAGGTTGAGCGGAAATAGCGGCTAGCATCCTGCCCTGTTCACATATCACAGTCTCAATCTCATTCTTTTCCAAGTCATATAACAATTCTTTCTGGCTAGTAAGAAAACATGACAGATTTCTCATTGATTTTCGGCTCAAGGCATCTGCTACGGTATTAGCTTTCCCTGGGTGATACAAAATTTGTAGATCATAATCTTTGATTAGCTCCAACTATCTCCTCTGTCTCATGTTCAATTCTTTTTGGGTGAAGAAATATTTCAATCTTTTATGATTGGTATACACTTTACAAGTTACCCCATACAAGTAGTGACGCCAGATTTTCAAGGCAAACACCACAGCTACCAGTTCAAGATCATGAGTCGGGTAATTCTTTTCATGAGGACGGAGTTGTCATGAAGCATAGGCAATTACCTTTCCATTTTGCATCAGTACACAGCCCAACCCTTTATACGAAACATCACTGTAAATTTGAAACCCATCAGTACCATTAGGTAAGGTTAAGATCGGTGCAGTCATCGGTTTGGTTTTCAATTCTTGAAAGGCTGATTCACGTTAACCATTCCAATCAAATTGTACATTCTTCTGTGTTAATTGTGTCAATGGCATTGCAAGCTTTGAGAAGTCTTTCACAAATCTTCTATAATAACTAGCCAACTCCAGGAAACTTCTAACCTCTGTTACATTTGTCGGTCTAGGCCAGTCCACAATAGCTTCGATTTTCTCAAGGTCAACAGAGACACCATCCTTGTTGATTACATGCCCCAAAAATGCTACACTGTCAAGCCAGAATTCACACTTGGACAATTTAGCATACAATTTCTTTTCTCTCAAGATCTGCAAGGTAGCTCTCAGATGATTTTCATGTTCTTCCATGTCTTTAGAATAAATCAAAATGTCATCAATAAACACAACAATAAATTCATCGAGATATTGTTTGAAAACCCCGTTCATTAGATCCATAAAAGTTGCAGGTGCATTTGTTACCCCAAATGGCGTTACCAAGAATTCATAATGCCCATATCTAGTCCTGAATGCAATTTTCTCTACATCTTTTACTTTGACCTTTAACTGATAATACCCGGACCTAAGATCAATTTTAGAGAACACTTGGGCTCCTTGGAGTTGGTCAAACAATTCGTTTATTCGGGGTAGTGGGTATTTGTTCTTAATGGTCACTTTGTTCAATTCTCGATAGTCAATACATAGCCTCAAAGATCCGTCTTTCTTTGTGACAAATAAGACTGGAGCACCAGTCCACAATAGCTTCAATTTTCTCAGGGTCAACAGAGACACCATCCTTGTTGATTACATGCCCCAAAAATGCTACACTATCAAGCCAGAATTCACACTTGGACAATTTAGCATACAATTTCTTTTCTCTCAAGATCTGCAAGGTAGTTCTCAGATGATTTTCATGTTCTTCCCTGTCTTTAGAATAAATCAAAATGTCATCAATAAACACAACAATAAATTCATCGAGATATTGTTTGAAAACCCCGTTCATTAGATCCATAAAAGTTGCAGGTGCATTTGTTACCCCAAATGGCGTTACCAAGAATTCATAATGCCCATATCTAGTCCTGAATGCAATTTTCTCTACATCTTTTACTTTGACCTTTAACTGATAATACCCGGACCTAAGATCAATTTTAGAGAACACTTGGGCTCCTTGGAGTTGGTCAAACAATTCGTTTATTCGGGGTAGTGGGTATTTGTTCTTAATGGTCACTTTGTTCAATTCTCGATAGTCAATACATAGCCTCAAAGATCCGTCTTTCTTTTTGACAAATAAGACTAGAGCACCCCAAGGTGAGGTACTCGGGCGAATGAATTTCTTGTCTAAGAGTTCTTGAAGTTGGACCTTTAATTCCTTCAATTCAAAAGTCGACATCCTATATGGAGTCTTGGAAATGGTTTGTGTTCCAGGTATTACATCAATGGTAAATTCAATTTCCCTGTCGATTAAATCCCCGGGTAAATCATTGGGAACACATCAGGAAAATCACAAACTATAGGCACAGTCTCTACACTGGCACTGTCCGAAGACACGGTCAACACACTACACAAGTAGCCCCGACACCCTTTTCTTAACAGCTTTTTGGCTTTGATGAATGAAATCAAGTATGACGAGGGAACTACCCCATTTCCAGTGAAAGTAAACTCAGGCATACCGGGTGGACGAAATACAACAGATTTATTCACACAATCAATGGTGGCACAGTACTTAGTCAACCAATCCATACCTAGAATACAATCAAAATAATCGATGTTCAAGGGTAATAAATCAACATATAATGTCATTTCGCCTATCATAGGATCACATGCCGGATAAACAAAAGCACATATCATGGAACCCCCAGATGGTGCAGATACAGATAGCAAACAGTTTATAAATTCTAACGGTCTAGTTAATTTCTGAGAAAAAGCATGCGATACGAATGAATGTGTGGAACCAGAATCAATCAGCACATATGCATTCTGAGCACAAATAGAAATGATACCTGACACCACTGATTTAGTGTTTTGTACATCTCCAGGCACCAAGGCGAATACTCTCCCTTGTCTCAAAGTCTCTTTCCCGGTGTTAGCTTTTGTATTCATCTTGGATGTTGTGGACCGCCCGAACTTCCTCCGCGAACCCTCCTTTCGGAGAGGGCGCGAATTGGGTTTTAGCTACTACAGTTTGGACTCCTGTCACGGTTCTGAATCTAATCTTACAAAGTGCAATGTAAGACTGATAAATCACCAAAGAGTCCAAATCTAACAATTGGTTTTGAAAAATCAATTTTGAATCAAAAAGCGCCAAACATGGACTGCTTTGCCAGATTTCAGAGTCGCCACCTAAATATTTTGTTTTGAGAAATTTAGGAAACCCTGACTCGTGCCTAAGGCCACGTGTCCGTCATCACCAAAGTTGCCTCGGCTCGGGAACTTGGGTACTAGAGGGGAAGGTCCTGAAATGAGCACCTCCGCTCGCCCGAATAAAGATCAGCCTCTACTAACATGATATGTTGTGTTTGAAAACACATGTGTTCTTATTCTGATTATTAGCTAACTTACTATGTGATGCGCACAACACACAAGTATAGATTAAATCACTCAATTTGGAACAAAACATCTCATGTTTGTTTTTCGAAAATGGTTTGAAAGTGCTACCCTCGAGTAGGCTAAAGCGCGAATTTGCCACTCTCAAGTGGGTTTTAAAACAACATGATTTTGCCACTCCATAAAGTGGGCTTAAAACGCACATTCGATGAATTATTCCAATTCAAGCAATGAAGCCTTCATCTACAGGCATTCATACAGTTAAGCACTTAAGCAGATAGCCTTATGGACAGCATGCTAACATGGCAATCACTTACACACATGCAAGGATGCTAAAGCATAAACACTTACAGTGTACACCGAGCCAAAACAAGAAACTAGTTAGAAATCATGCATGATCCTAACTATGTTAAGTGCCTAATGCAACACATGCAAAATGCAACTAAATAGGCTCGGCTATCTAAGATGGCATATGAGTTACAACACTTGATAACATGCTTTGAAACACGTATTCAAGAAAATGTATTGAAATGCAATGCAGTTTGTATGATGCGCCAGGCTCGGTGCATGCAAGACAAATGAATGATGCACGCATGCAAAGCATAAGTATGCTAATTGAAACATGCCCTAATCTAACCACTGAAAATGGGTAAATAAAAGGGAGAAAGAAATGGGATTTGAAGACATGCACACACGCACGCACCCTTATTATAACATTTGCCCTCTCGACGGAGGGTTCGAATAATAGGCTAAGCTATGCTAAGCTACTTATTACAAAACAACTAATTAACTAACTATTCTAACTAATTAATTACAACACATGATTTGAAATTAACTAACTATTCTAAGTTAGCCAAATATTACAAATTAAATTAATTAGCTAAACACGTTCACTAACTAATAAATCAACTAAACGGCCTCGAAGGATGATGGATGTATGCATGCTCGGTTGTTTCTTCCCGAAAATCCGTCGCATTGCCACCGGTTGCCTCTGTTTGCATTTGCCTTGATTCCTGAACACCAAACCAATCTCTAGGTTGTTTCTGCTCCAGAATCAGAACAACTTTGAACCACCTTCAAGCTGGTGGACTGTCGGCCACCAGGGGAAGCTGTAGGCCACTTAAAGTGGCTAGTCGACCACTTCTTATGGCCGGTCGGCTACTTGCCCTGGCCAGTTGACCACTTCCTATGGCCGGTCGGCTACTTGCCCTGGCCGGTCGGCCACTTGCTTCTGCACACTCCAATTTTGCTGCAAACAGAGTACAAAAGGGGCAAAGCAAGGCATTTACAGGGTATGTGTATACAACCACCCTCCTTATCATTCCCAAGCTCAAAGGAGTATGGTACTCAACTCTCGGGCCACTAACCAAGCATCACAATGCACGATGGCCGAGAAGCCAAGTGTGTACAAGTTAATGAATGCACAAATAGACTCAATGAAACTTCCACCCTATCATGCACGATCAAGGGTGTCGGTGACTAAGAAATGAGGCACGTTTCATCACTTCAAGTATGAAACGTCTCTCATTTCTTGTGTTTGGATTAACGTCCGATCCAAACATGCAATGCAACACAAACATGTTATCTTGGCATGTTTTACTTTGATTCATTTTGTTTACTCATTTTAGATTACCGATTGATCCTTTAACCAGTTAAGTCCAAAAGTGAGAGGTCCTCTAAATGGAAAGACAAACCAAGCCACAAGCTTCTTGAGCATGAAAGAAGCATCATGCCGTTGGTTAGTAGAAACCCTCAAGAGAAGGCTAAAACCATTAGGCATGAATGCCTCAATTTCGTGCTCAAACTAACAAAGAGCTTAAGACCACTTTCGAAAGTGATATAACGATGAAAGGTGGAATGCAATGGCACATATTCCAACACTGAAATAGGATGCTAAATGACATTAAAGCATGAAGATGATGCATGCAAAGCATACTCAAAGTCGAAAGCATTGAAGCTAGCAAAGAGCATAACACTAGAGCCATGCAATACATAGCACAAATGACCAAACCAACCCCAAACATAGGTTAACCATGCCAAAATAGAGGCCTAATCATGCTGAAATGGGAGCTCAAAATGCTAGAAGAACATGCACACATGTTGGCCTATGAGCAAGGCATGATACACAACCCTCAAAAGCTATGAAAAAGTGAAGTGTATGAGAGTGTGATTACACTATATATACTGAAATTACATGCCAAATGGCGCCATACCATGCAAACATCATATGCACAACATGTTAAAGGCCCTAAAACTCAAAGCTAGTCAAGGTCCTTTACACTATAACCATATTAAGCAATGCTCAAATGACCTTAACCATTCAAAGCAGATCTAAGGTAGGTCAAAATAGTGGCAAAAACATGCTAGACTTGTATCATAGATGGCAAGAAAAATAAGCTCATGTATTGGCTCACAAACAAAGCATAATGCTCAACTTTTCAAAAGCATTGAAAGAGTGATTTAAGTGGAAGTATGGCAAAGATATAAGCTCTGAAATTACCTACCAAATGATTCCATATCATGCACACATCACAAATATAGCACGCTAAGGGCCTCAAAACTCAAGACTAGTGAAGCCAATTACCCTATAGCCCTACAAGGCAATCCATACATGACCAAGGCCACTTGGAACAAAGTATAAGCATGTTAAATCAAGGCCAAAAGCATGCTGAAATAGAGCTAAAACAAGCTAGAACAATAGGCCAAAACACCAAGTATGCTAGGCTAGTGAGTGAGATTGCACTACAAGTGCAAAAACCAAGCAAGGGATGACCCAACCAACCAAAATCAGAGCTAAAGCATGTTAAATAATGGCCAAAAACATGCTGGAGTAGAGCCAATACATGCTAGAATTATGGGCTAAGGTAGCAAGCATGCAAGGCTAACAAGTAGGATCACACTACAAGTGCAAAGAGCAAGCAACCAATGATCAAACAAGCCAAAAATAGAGTTATGGCAGGTCTAAAAAGTCACAAAAATATGCTTGAACAAAGCCACAAAGAAGTAGAAACACATGCTCATTTGATAGGCTAACAACACAAGCAAGCAAGACAAGAGAAGAGGGAACCACCCCCTCCCATTTTGGACCTCAAAACCACCTTTCCACCACTGAAATTCCTTTGGAATTCAGTGGTTTATAGGCCAAGAAAAGATAGTTTCAAAAGCTTGGGAAGTTGGCTCAAAAGGCTTTACAAGTCAAAGAGCAAAGGGAGAGGCAACCCCCTAACACAAAAGGGGATTAAACTATCATTTTTAGGACTGAAAAATAGAGTTTTTTTTCAGTTCAACACCACCCCAAAAAATAGCCCCAAAGTCGTTGAAAACTATGGTAAAGCAAGCATGCAAAATAAGCTAAAAGCGAGAGAGTTCTTACCCTTGAAGCACAGCTACAAAACAGGTCCAATTCTAAGCTAGAACCACTTTTTTGAGCTCAAACAAAGGTCCAAGGAATCTCAGCCCAATGGTGATCAACTTTGGTTAAGGGTCGCTTTGCAAAAGTGTAGAGAATTCTGAGCTTAAGGCTCAAAAACAAGAGGAGAATGAGAGAATTCTAGAGAGAGAAAGAGTTTTCAGCTCTAAAATTTCTAGAGAGAGAGGAATTTTAGTGTGAGAAGCTCCCACAATTGCTCCTCTTTTCAATATATGAGATATGGCTCAATATATAGCAATATATGAGCATTTGGTCGAAATATTTGCAAAACAGACAGTTGGAGCATTTGAAAGATAGCTGGAGCAAAATATCTGCAAAATCTGGGCTTTCTGGGCACAAGTGGCCGACAAGAACCATTTTTGGACGACATGTGGCCGACAAAGGCCATTGGTGGCCGACACACTTCCCCAGTGGCCGACAGCAAAAATCAGTCTTGGTCCCCGACTTGAAGCAAGCCTAACTCCTTCAACTGGATGCCTTTTCAGGTCATTCTTATGTCCAAATTGAAGCCCCGAAAGTAAGCTTTCCAATGGTGGTAGCCTGATATCAAAATTCCAACTATGCTAAGAGATATTCCTCTTTTAGTGAAGACTGCTCAGTTTCGATCCAACCAGATTGATGCCTAATTTCAACCAGCCATATCTCCCTTATCCGGACACGGCTTTAAGAGATTCTCGAGTAAAAAATGAAGCCCCGGAAGTTTTCTTTCCAACGGTGGTGGTCTCATAGCTGAAATCCAAATGTACAAAAGGATAGGCCTGATTTACGGAGGACTGCCCGACTCTCTCTTAACGATTCATGCCCAACTCCTTCCCGAACTGGGTTTCTTCCCTCTCTTCTTCTTTTCTTCAACTCCAAACCCCTAAACATGGTGTTTTGAAATTTTTATCAAAGATTTCATCTCTGTTTCATTCATTTCCACTTTGCCCTTGCTTGGTTTACCGAAAAGCACAACATTTAACGAAATGCGAGCGTCGGAACATCGTAGGAACTTTATTTCAAAAATATTTTGAAAGAGAGGATTTTAAGGTTTAAAAACCATTTAAAATAGCTTTGGTCCAAAATGGGGTGTGAGGTTAGGATTTGACTCTCCTCTTGCCGAAGAAATCGAACCTTTGCAACTACGCAACTTTCACCACCAAGTAAGCGATTAGCGGTGCCCACGTCTTAAGGGCGGTCAAAAATGGGATGTCTACAGTTGTCCCACTTTGACAGAGCTCAGAGTCATAAAATGACGTAAGTGAATGTCATAGCACAGAGACGACCCATTTTTGACCAGGCCGAAGACTTGGACAAACAAACAAAATACAGATAAATAAATGGTTGAGCCCGCAGGCTGCCTACGTATCCATTTGCAAGGAATCAAACCAGCATAGTTCAGGGGCAAGATGTAAAAGATACACAATATAACAAAACAGTGTAAATGACATACAATGTAATGAAACAATGCAAATGATATGCAATGTAATTGAGATAATCAAACCACAAGCAATGCAAAACCACACAAATATTATCAAGGGATGGAGATGCAAAATCAACCTACGTTTAACATAGAAAAGGGGTGGGCACGAGCCGAATGACGCCTAACACAGGCTAAGTGCATACATCCTCAATACTGGCCTCAACGCAACATGGATGCCTACACATAACAAAACCGCGTTTCAACGTGAAAGGGGTGCGAGCACATGCAAAACTATGTGTTTCATAGAAGGAAACAGAGTACAAGTAATTGGATGGCATGACATCAGTGAGGAATGATCTACTGTGGAAAGATCGTGATCCTACATGTTGAATGCAACAAAACAAACTACAATACAATGGATGTAATGGATGTAGTGAATAAGGCACGTGGCCAAACCACATCTTGCCTAGAAAAGGCATGGACACAAACAGACCACGTCTAACACAGAAAAGTTACCGAAACCCTCAAACCACAATTCTCTTAGTGGAATAGGCGCGTACACATTATCACAGAACCATGCTTCAACGAGGAAAAAGTATGAGCATATACCAAACTAAGCTTAACATGAAAAGGATGCATGATAACATGGATATGATGCAATAGATGTAACAGACAGTACAGTAGATGCAAAAGGAGGACATACTCCAACCATGCTGGAATCATGAGAGGAGGAAAAACAAATCCCAAACACGCCGAAATCGTATGAGGAAAGGAACATTCTAACCATGCTGAACTCATGAGAAGAGGTCCGAAAATAACAATCAGGGGCGCACTCGACGCAACCTGAGATAAATTCCAAGCACGCTGAAATTATGTAAAGAAATGAACACTCTAACCACGCTGAAATCGTGAGAAGAGGAAGAACAAATCCCAAACTTGCCAAAATTGTGTGAGGAAAGGAACACTCTAACCATGCTGAACTCATGAGAAGAGGTCCGAAAACAACAATTAGGGGCGCACTTGACGCAACCTGAGATAAATTCCAAACACGCTGAAATCGTGTAAAGAAATGAACACTCTAACCACGTTGAAATCGTGAGAAGAGGAAGAACATATCCCAAACTCACCAAAATCGTGTGAGGAAAGGAACACTCTAACCACGCTGAACTCGTGAGAAGAGATCCGAAAACAATAATTAGGGGCGTACTCAACGCAACCTGAGATAAATTCCAAACATGCTGAAATCGTGTGAGGAAAGGAACAATCTAACCACGTTGAAATCGTGAGAAGAGGTCGGAAAACAACCAATTAGGAGCGCCCTCGACGCAACTTGAGATAAATTCCAAACACGCTGAAATCGTGTGAGTAAAGGAACACTCTAACCACGCTAAACTCGTGAGAAGAGGTCCGAAGACAACAATCAGGAGTGCGTTCCACGTAACTTGAGATAAATTCCAAACACGTTGAAAACGTGTGAAGAAAAAAACACTCTAACGAGGCTGAAATCGTGAGAAGAGATCTGAAAACAACCGCTCAGGGGTGCACTCAACACAACCTGAGATAAATTCCAAACATGCTGAAATCGTGTGAGGAAAAGAAAACACTCTAACCACGCTGAAACCGTGAGAAGAGGTCGAAAACAAATTCCAAACACGCTGAAATCGTATGAGGAATGACACACTCTAACCACGCTGAACTCGTGAGAAGAGGTAGAAAACAAATTCCAAACATGCTGAAAACGTGTGAGAAAGGAAACACTCTAACCACGCTGAACTCATAAGAAGAGGAAAACAACTCGGGAGCGTGTTCCACACATCCTAAGTTAAGTCCCGGAAGACAACGATCCTAAACGCTGCTCAGCATAAAAGGATAACAGACACAAGATATAATAAGTGCGATGATATGATACATGTTACAAGCAATGTAGAGCATGATGTTTAGGGAATGCAATAAACAAACAAAGCGGCGCTTTAGAAAGCACCTTATGGGGTGAGTGGCGATGAATTGCTCTACTCTGATAGGGATCTCCCCCTTGTGTTCTTCGAACTCTTACCTTATGTTCTTCGCACTCTTACCTTCAACTCATAGTACAAAGGTCCTGAAATGCTGATAAGGGTTCTTCACAGAGAACACTTTGGATGCCACTTTTCCTCCTGATCATATTCACAACTTTCCCTATTCTCCAACGGGGTGATAGACTAGGTTGGTTCAGTATCCAGAATTGAGGCCAATACCCGCTACCTCAACCTATGGGGCTTCCATACAGATTTCAAGCCGGGGACACACCCCTGGGTATTTAAACTAGACTTTAGTCTCAGAAATTCCAAACCTTTGCGTTTTAGGCATCAGCCATTCGAACTCTAGTTTCCACCATCGCAGTTGATCTCCTAGGAACTCATTGCAAACACAGCCAAGATGTCTCTGGCAGGGAATGGTACTCTGGGAGAGCACTTTGATTGCCATTCTAGCTTGAAGTAGGCTTGTGCTTGAGCTTGAGGTAGAGGTACACTCATACTTCGGAGCATTGACAAGGCCTGAAAAGGTATATCCGGAATGCAATCTCAGAATTTACAGAAGTTGAAACAAACTTTGATGCTCCAAATTTTCCCTCTTTTCTTTTGCTTTGCAGTCTGGAACCCATGTAGCTTTAGATAGGTCCTTGTTCTACTACTTTCACATGACCAGGGTTGAACCTTGCGGTTTATAAAGGAAAGAATCCTGTTTTGCGGATCATGTTGAGAATGGCACAGCATTCTTAGCACAAAATGATTTTTTGAAATTGAGAAATGAGTTCTCGATCGAGTGTTGAGCCTACGACTAACCACAGCCAAAACGACTCAACAAAGATGAAACAGAGGTAAAACAACCTAAACAACTCAACAAAGGAAAAACAAAGGTAAAACAACCTAAACATATCTATTGACACTCGAAATGACTCAAAACAAGAATCAAGACAAACGAAAACAACAAACACAACAAACGAACACTCTGCTATCCATCGATGGGAGACCTCTCAATTCACGAGAAACCTGTTTCTTCGGATATTGTTTCCTACCCTTTCTCATTTGTGATTCTCCCATCACTCTGGCACTCAATCTCTATTTTTCTGAAAAACCCTTTCCTCACTTTTTCTCTCAGCACACATCTCTCTATTCTTCAATCTCTCATTTTTTATCCCTTCCCTAGGTGGTTGATGGATAAAAAAAAAGTTGCAGGCTCTTGCCCCTAGCATTCTACTAGATTCTTTTTCTTCCGCTCACAACAGTGAGCTTTTCCACAGAGGGGTTGTGATGCTGCTGGATGTGCAGCAGATTCGCAATTGACATCGGTTGACGATGCTCTTGACTTAACTTAACCGAGATCAGTTACAGCACGTCTCACTGGCTAGGTATACAATTGATTGGTCTCACACACATTGTATTCTCTACGTCTCCATTCCGGGTCAGATGCCAATTTTTGATTTGATTATCTAGATGAGGGAACCGAATATCCCGCTCCAGTTCCAGTTCCAGTTCCAGTTCCAGTTCCAGTTCCAGTTCGTGCTTCGCACTTGGTTTGATACCTCGTTGCTCGGAGGATGAGAGAGCTTTCGGCCCTCTGTTGTAGCCTCAGTTGTGCCCTTTCTGGCGAATATGGAGCCCTTTCCGGCAAGTATGTTGACAACAGAAAAAAGACAGCAAGTTTGACTCAACTGTGCCCCTAATTCATCATTTTGATCATTTTTTATTTTTGGCTTCTGCTAAAACAATTTTGACCAACATAAGAGTTAGATTAACATGATTGTTCGATTTTATGATTTGAAATCATGCAAGTCAGGCTATATGAACTGAAAATTTTCCTTTTTCGAGTCCATGAAATGGTCCAGTTTTGGGGAAATGGAGCAATTTTTGAGAGAATTAGTCAACCTTAGTAAAAATTCTCAAAAATTATTTTTACAAATGGCCACTGCTCCACCAACACAGAACTTACTCTTGAGATGCACAACCTCAGATCCAAAACAATGGAAAATTGTCCCTTGTTTAAATGGCACTGCACGGTAACGGAAAGTTGCCCCTTGTTTGAATGGCAACTCACGACAACAGAAAGTTGCCCCTTGGTTGAATGGCAACTCACGGCAACGGAAAGTTGCCCCTTATTTGAATGGCAACTCACGGTCTGAATAGCGTCGCAGCATACTGTAACCAGTCCTCATAGTGGCAATCACAACTGAACTCTCGGATACAAGAAGACAAAGATGATCAGAACTATTACATAGACACAGTCAATTTGGAAGTGTTTATGGCTGGACTTCAGAATGAAGTTGCCTACGTATCCCAAACATGGGAATCAAGCCTGACGTAGTTCCAGGTTAAGGTACACTCGGGTATTAACCTCTCTTTTTGCGCGCTAACTTTTGCCAAGGCCGCCCTTCAGGGTTTTCAACCTTGCGAGCTCTGTTTTTCTTTTCTTTTCATTTCATTTCTTTTTCTTCTTTTTTTTTCTTTTCATTTTCTTCATTTTTCATTTTTTCATTTCTTTCATTTTTGTTCTTTTCTTTTCTTTTCTTTTTCTTGCTCTAACTTTTGCCTAAGTCGCCCTTCCGGGTTTTCGGCTCAGCGAGCCTCTCAAGGGTAAAAGAAAGTTTAGCTTGGTCCATGTTGAATGGTCGTAGGATCTCAAAACCATCTGAATCCAGGAGAATGGCTGTTGTTTGCTGATGATATAGAAGTCCATCCAATAGGGGCTGAATTTGCGCCCTAGTGTTGTGGATAGGAACTCGGTTGTCCTTCGGCGAAGATTTTCTTCTCTCTGTTTCTCGAATTTGGCATTCTTGCCAGTCTTCATTGGTTTTGCGAAATGACTCATCTTTTGAATCTTCGAGCACATCTGACATTTTTGCCCCTAGTTCAAGGGCTATTTCTGATTCAGCTTTGCAAGCTTCCTTTGATGACATCTGATCTTCTTGATCTAACTTTCTTGCCCCTAGTTCAAGGGCTGCTTCAAATCTGGCCTGATGGGCCTCCTTTGACGTCATACAACCTTATTGCCCCTAGTTCATGGGCTGCTTCAAATCTGGCCATACAAGCCTCACATTGTGGTTGACCGTTGAACATTCTGAATCCAAGTTCAAGGTTTGAAAGCAAAAGGAGTTTAGCCTTGAGGCCGAAAGCGATCCTATGTTGCACAATCCCAAGATCAATTCCATACATGTCTTCGCAGGACCACGCAAAACATTTTTTGAAATCTTTTAAGAAAACGACAAGTCGCTCGTGAAAACAGTGTAGAACCAATCTGGATCAAGGCAGGATCCTTCTCAGTACTCACGTTAACAAACATGATCTCATTCATTAAGGGCTTAGCATGCCTCTCTTTCTCTCAATTGATTAGATTTTTGCAAATCCAGAGGAATTCCTTCTTCTTTGTTTTCACCACAATGTTAGAAAAGTTTTGAAAACCTTAAGTTAATGCAATGATTTCAAGGCACAGAAAAGTATGTGAAAATGCACTGCCATTTTATTCAAATCTTCTAGCACAACTGGCTCCAAGGCAGAAACAGACTCAAAAGAAAGAGTGTAAAAGACAAATACAAAACAAGATAGTGATGTCCAAGGTAACACCCCGGAAATCACCTGACTCCAATACAATCGGACTGACTCGATACAACAAGACAGACCTAACTAACTCAGTGCAAAAAGACTAACTCAATACAACACAACAAGACTGACCCAATACCCAAGTCAGAAAGTAAAATAAACAACATTTGCACATTGCTCAAAACAGTGCATGCCATCCCCATATCTGGAGTAAACTGGGCGCCATCAGCAGGTGATTCATCCCCCGATCATATAATCACATTATCTCCCAAGTTCACTGATCCCGTACCGATAGACTTTGCGGAGCCTGGTGCGACAATGACCTTGTTATCAATCAGATCTTGTATTTTATGGCAAAGACGAAAACACATATTAGTGTCATGGCCAGCTTGTTGATGGAAGACACAGTGCTTGGCCGGATCATGTGAGGGAGAGAGATTATTCGGGGAGAGGCCGAGGCTCAAGGGATTTGAGATGACCTTGTCCTATAAGGATTTGGAGAGCTTTGGACAAAGTCATGTGGAGGGGATTGAAGACCCTCTGGCCTCGGGGTGAGTACTTCGAGGTTTGTGGAGTGTTGGATGTACCAGCAAAGGGGTTGGCAGATGCTGGCTAGGTTTGATGATCTCTTCTGAGTGTAGGATTAGAGCTGAAAGGGGTGTTTTTGGTACGACATCCCTTCTTTCAGCTTGCCCCTTGATTCAGAATACTTTCATCCTGAGTAGCAAAAATGTCATCCACAGTCTTTGCAACAATTGCGAGCACTTGCTGTTTGTTAAGTCCTTCGACTTTCACAGCCTCAACAACCCACTGAAGGTGTTCATGGGGACCAATGCCTGCCCCTACCTTATTCTTGCCATTTGCCTCCACTTTGCTAAGGGATTGGCCTTCTTCTAATGTAGCCCGTCCCAAGATTGGAGAGCTTTTCGGCATGAAATTTCTGGCATGTGATGTGGTTGATGACGGAGCCAAAATCCCATAGGCCAAATCTGCCACAGTTCTCTGAAGATCTTCAATCATTCTCATCAGCTCAGAAGTAGTGGGTTTATGGGTTTAAGATGATTACGGTTCGAGTGCATTCATCATGCATAAGTCCATGCTGTCTGGAATGAACATCTCAAGCTTAGGTAAATGGGCTGGGGTGATGTATCTACTAGGGTCATAGGTGGATGGCAGTATATGGATTAGATTGAGATGTAGAGATGACGGGTCAGTACTAGCCCGAGATCCTTTTGGCGGAGCCAGGATCCCTTTATCAATAAGATCCTGAATCTTATGATGGAGGCGGGTGCAACGGTTCATATCATGGCCGTGCTGTTGATGATAGACACAGTATTTTGCTGGGTCATATCTTGGTGGAAAAGGATTCAGAAGGGGTTGAGGTTCTAGGAGCTCTAGGTACCCTTTTTCTCGCAGCTTTTTCAAAGTTTGAGAGAGACTCATGTAAAGAGGATGGAAATGTTAGGCTTGGGGCCGAGTTGAAGTGGTTGGTTTTTGGCCATTGAGGGAAGTGCTGATAGTGTCTACTTCTGAGCATTTCGCAGCTGTGCTACCATTAGTAGTAGCATTGGAACTGCGAGCAACATTCTTCTTCAAAGGCTCATTATCTTCCACAAAGATCCCTTGTCTGATGGCATCCTTGATTTGAACCCCCATTTCATGAAAGGCTGGAAAGGCAAACAGAGGTAAAACGACCATCTTTTGCAGCAACTTGCCATGCAGATTCCGAACAATCATCCTGATCTGATCTTTGTCGAAAGGCCTTGTAGTCATCATTGAGGCCTTTGCTCTCCATCTCGTCATGAACACTGAGAAACCCTCCTTTGGCTCTTGGCTGGTGACTTCGAGATCACGAGTTGTGACCTCGATCTGTGTGTTGTAGGAGTATTGAGCAATGAAGGCCTCAGCCATCTCTTTCCAGTTCTGTTTCACAGAGTCCTCCAATTTAGCATACTAGATTGCGGCTATCCCAGACATGGTTCGACCGAATAGAGACAATTTCTGGGCTGGGGTCAAACCCATTGGCCTCAGGATATCAGAAAACAGGTGAAGGTGCACCATTGGGTCCCCAGAGCCGTCGAAGCGGTCGATATGCGGCATTTTAAACTGCTCCGGTATATTCGTCCTCTAAATCCGAAATGGAGTTCACTCTTTGTGCTCGTTTGAATAACTTTTCCAGTTTATCGATCTTGAGTATAGTTGGGTCTACCTTAAATTCAAATGGAGCTTCGGTTTGATAGACTGAAGCCTTAGAGGCCTGTTCTGGGATTGGCTCCATCGGATTGCCTTGTGTCTCTTGGACATTAGCACTATGGGCAGTGGCTCCGGGTGTCGGTTACCCCGTGGAAGGTGCATGAGATGCAGAAGCCGCAGTTGGCTGTGGCTGTTGTTATTGTAGTTGGGTTATCACTTCGGCCTGACGAGCCATGACTTCAACCTGATGGACTGCGTCCTGCTGCAGTGCCTTGATTGTTTGTTGCAGGTACCGCATCTGTTCTTCCACACTGGCAGGGGGATACTGAGCCATGGGAATTGGTGATTGATCTCGTGTTGAGCTGAATGCAGACAACTATTCCCAGACCAGACTAGACCCGGGTGAATTGAGGTGTGACTGTTGTAGAAACTGTACTGGTAAATTCTACCTGAACCTCCCTCGTCTTGTAACCGGTGGCGGTAAAGTAAACACAAGTTGCTTCTGGACCAATTCCGACCTAACAAAGTCTATCAACACAAGTCTAATGTACTCGGGGGATATTGGAGCCTTCTGAAGCTATGGTTCCAAGACTACCTTGCAAAAGAGAAAATAGACAACATCTCAGCCTGATTTCACCGGGACAGATATGAGCATAGCTGAATGACTGTGCTCTCTACTGAATTCCACCCCAAAATCAGATACCAACTTGGCAACTGATATGCACATCCCTGTACAGTTTCACTGTAAAGCCACTGTAAAGCACATACCAGTTAATTGAGAGCCAAAACACTCCTATGATGGGATAGGGATACCCTGTCCTAGTTTCGTCAGGAGCTAGGGGTTCATTACGCAAACATGCGGTTTCAAGCAATCCTGCAATCGGGTAAGCAACCTATCCTAGTTTGGAATGGTCTCTATGGCCTCCGATATACATCTAGGTCAAATGGTAAAATAGGGTGCCTTGGCAAAACCAAGGTTTGTGTTTCCATCATGGCAAAGCCCGCAACTGGTCAGCCTTACGGCACACTTTTTCAAGCAAGCCTCCGGCAAACCGTTCAAGAATAACAGATGGCAAACACTATGACTTAAGCGCACCAATGCAAATGCAATGCAAAGAAACACATAAGTGTAAACAAAATAACATATCATGCGTTCGAGTCAAGTTCTCTAAATCCCCAGCAGAGTCACCAGAAACTGTGGACCGCCCGAACTTCCTCCGCGCGTCCCCCTTTCGGAGAGGGCGCGAATTGGGTTCTAGCTACTACAGTTCGGACTCCTGTCACGGTTCTGAATCTAATCTTACAAAGTGCAATGTAAGACTAATAAATCACCAAATAGTCCAAATCTGACAATTGGTTTTGAAAAATCAATTTTGAATCAAAAAGCGCCAAACATTGACTGTTTTGCCAAATTTCAGAGTCGCCACCTAAATATTTTGTTTTGGGAAATTTAGGAAACCCTGACTCGTGCCTAAGGCCACATGTCCGTTATCACCAAAGTTGCCTCGATTCGGGAACTTGGGTACGAGAGGGGAAGGTATGAGCACCCCCGCTCTCCCGATCAAAGATCGGCCACTACTAACATGATATGTTGTTTTTGAAAACATATGTGTTCTTATTCTAATTATTAGCTAACTTACTATGTGATGCGCACAACACACAAATATAGACTAAATCACTCAATTTGGAACAAAACATCTCATGTTTGTTTTTCGAAAATGGTTTGAAAGTGCTACCCTCGAGTAGACTAAAGCGCGGATTTGCCACTCTCAAGTGGGCTTTAAAACAACATGATTTTGCCACTTCGCAAAATGGGCTTAAAGCGCCTATTCGATGAATTATTCCAATTCAAGTAATGAAGCCTTCATCCATAGGCATTCATACAGTTAAGCACTTAAGCAGATAGCCTCATGGGAAGCATGCTAACATGGCAATCACTTACACACGTGCAAGGATGCTAAAGCGTAAACACTTACAGTGTACTCCGAGTCAAAACAAGAAACTAGTTAGAAATCATGCATGATCCTAACTATGTTAAGTGTCTAATACAACACATGCAAAATGTAACTAAATAGGCTCAGCTATCTAAGATGGCATATGAGTTGCAACACTTGATAACATGCTTTGAAACACGTATTCAAGAAAGTGTATTGAAATACAATGCAGGTTGTATGATGCGCCGAGCCCGATGCATGCAAGACAAATGAATGATGCACGCATGCAAAGCATAAGTATGCTAATTGAAACATGCCTTAATCTAGCCACTGAAAGCGGGTAAATAAAAAGGAGAAAGAAATAGAATTGGAAGACATACACACAAGCATACACCCTTATTACAACATTTGCCCTCTCGACGGAGGGTCCGAATAATAGGCTAAGCTATGCTAAGCTACTTATTACAAAACAACTAATTAACTAGCTATTCTAGCTAATTAATTACAACACATGATTTGAAATTAACTAACTATTCTAAGTTAGCTAAATATTACAAATTGAATTAATTAGCTAAACATGTTCACTAACTAATAAATCAATTAAACGGCCTCGAAGGATGATGGATGTATGCATGCTCGGTTGTTTCTTCTCAAAATCTGTCGCATTGCCACCGGTTGCCTCTGTTTGCATTTGCCTTGATTCCTGAACACCGAACCAATCTCCAGGTTGTTTCTGCTCCAGAATTAGAACAACTTTGGACCACCTTCAAGCTGGTGGATTGTCGGCCACCGGGGGAAGCTGTAAGCCACTTAAAGTGGCCGGTCGACCACTTCCTATGGCCGATCGGCTACTTGCCTTGGCCAGTCGGCCACTTGCTTCTGCACACTCCAATTTTGCTGCAACCAGAGTACAAAAGGGGAAAAGCAAGACATTTGCAGGATATGTGTGTACAACCACCCTCCTTATCATTCTCAAGCTCAAAGGAGTATGGTACTCAACTCTCGGGCCACCAACCGAGCATCACAATGCACGATGGCCGAGAAGCCAAGTGTGTACAAGTCAATGAATGCACAAATAGACTCGATGAAACTTCCACCCTATCATGCACGATCAAGGGTGTCGGTGACTAAGAAATGAGGCACGTTTCATTACTTCAAGTATGAAACGCCTCTCATTTCTTGTGTTTGGATTAATGTCCGATCGAAACACATGCAATGCAACACAAACATGTTATCTTGGCATGTTTTACTTTGATTCATTTTGTTTACTCGTTTTAGATTACCAATTGATACTTTAACTGGTTAAGTCCAAAAGTGAGAAGTCCTCTTAATGGAAAGACGGACCAAGCCACCAGCTTCTTGAGCATGAAAGAAGCATCATGTCGTTGGTTAGTAGAAACCCTCAAGAGAAGGCTAAAACCATTAGGCATGAACGCCTCAATTTTGTGCTCAAACCAACAAAGGGCTTAAGACCACTTTCGAAAGTGATATAACAATGAAAGGTGGAATGCAATGGCACATATTCCAGCACTGAAATAGCATGCTAAATGACATCAAAGCATGAAAATGATGCATGCAAAGCATACTTTAAGTCGAAAGCATTGAAGCTAGCAACGAGCATAACACTAGAGCCATGCAATACATAGCACAAATGACCAAACCAACCCCGGACATAGGTTGAACATGCCAAAACAGAGGCCTAATCATGCTGAAATGGGAGCTCAAAATGCTAGAAGAACATGCACACATGTTGGCCTATGAGCAAGGCATGATACACAACCCTCAAAAGTTATGAAGAAATGAAGTGTATGAGAGTGTGACTACACTATATACATTGAAATTACATGCCAAATGGTGCCATACCATGCAAACATCACATGCACAACTTGTTAAGGCCCCAAAACTCAAAGCTAGTCAAGGCCCTTTACACTACAACCATATTAAGCAATGCTCAAATGACCTTAACCATTCAAAACAAATCTAAGGCAGGTCAAAATAGTGGCAAAAACATGCTAGACTTGTAGCATAGATGGCAAGAAAAATAAGCTCATGTATTGGCTCACAAACAAAGCATAATGCTCAACTTTTCAAAAGTATTGAAAGAGTGATTTAAGTAGAAGTATGGCAAAGATATAAGCTATGAAATTACCTACCAAATGATGCCATATCATGCACACATCACAAATATAGCATGCTAAGGGCCTTAAAACTCAAGACTAGTGAAGCCAATTACACTACAGCCTGACAAGGCAAGCCATACATGACCAAGGGCACTTAGAACAGAGTTTAAGAATGCTAAATCAAGGTCAAAAGCATGCTTAAATAGAGCTAAAACAAGCTAGAACAATAGGCCAAAACACCAAGTATGCTAGGCTAGTGAGTGAGATTGTACTACAAGTGAAAAAACCAAGCAAGGGATGACCCAACCAATCAAAATCAGAGCTAAAGCATGTTAAATAATGGCCAAAAACATGCTGGAGTAGAGCTAATACATGCTAGAATTATGGGCTAAGGTAGCAAGCATGCAAGGCTAACAAGTAGGATTACACTATAAGTGCAAAGAGTAAGCAACCAATGATCAAACAAGCCAAAAACAGAGTTATGCCAGGTCTAAAAAGTCACAAACATATGCTTGAACAAAGCCACAAAGAAGTAGAAACACATGCTCATTTGATAGGCCAACAACACAAGCAAGTAAGACAAGAGAAGAGGGGACCACCCCCTCCCATTTTGGACCTCAAAACCACCTTTCCACCACTGAAATTCCTCTGGAATTCAGTGGTTTAAAGGCCAAGAAAAGATGGTTTCAAAAGCTTAGGAAGTTTGCTCAAAAAGCTTTACAAGCCAAAGAGCAAAGGGAGAGACAACCCCCTAACACAAAAAGGGCTTAAACTACCATTTTTAGGACTAAAAAATAGAGTTTTTTTCAGTTCAACACCACCCCAAAAAACAGCCCCAAAGTAGTTGAAAACTATGGTAAAGCAAGCATGCAATATAAGCTAAAAATGAGAGAGTTCTTACCCTTGAAACATAGCTGCAAAACAGGTCCAATTCTGAGCTAGAACCACTTTTTGGAGCTCAAACAAGGCTCCAAGGAATCTTATCCCAATGGTGATCAACTTTGGTTAAGAGTCTATTTGCAAAAGTGTAGAAAATTCTAAGCTTAGGGCTCAAAAACAAGAGGAAAATGAGAGAATTCTAAAGAGAGAGAGTTTTCAGCTCTAAAATTTCTAGAGAGAGAGGACTTTTAGTGTGAGAATCTCCCACAATTGTTTCTCTTTTCAATATATGAGAATGGCTCAATATATAGCAATATATGAGCATTTGGTCGAAATATCTGCAAAATAGGCAGCTGGAGCATTTGGAAGACAGCTGGAGCAAAATATCTGCAAAATCTGGGCTTTCTAGGCACAAGTGGCTGACAAGAACCATTTTGGACGACATGTGGCCGACAAAGGCCATTGGTGGCCGACACACTCCCCTAGTGGCCGACAGCAAAAATCAGTCTTGGTCCCCGACTTAAAGCAAGCCTAACTCCTTCATCTAAATGCCTTTTCAGGTCATTCTTGTGTCCAAATTGAAGCCCCAGAAGTAGTCTTTCCAATGGTGGTAGCTTCATATCAAAATTCCAACTATGCTAAAAGATATCCCTCTTTTAGTGAAGACTGCTCAGTTTCGGTCCAACCAGATTGATGCAACCAGCCATATCTCCCTTATCCGGACTCGGTTTTAGGAGATTCTCGAGTGAAAAATGAAGCCTCAAAAGTCTTCTTTCCAACGGTGGTGGCCTCATATCTGAAATCCAAATGTACAAAAGGATAGGCCTGATTTACCGAAGGCTGCCCGGCTCTCTCTTAACGATTCATGTCCAACTCCTTCCCCAACTGGGATTCTTCCCTCTCCTCTTCTTTTCTTCAAATCCAAACCTCTAAACAAGGTGTTTTGAAAGTTTTTTTCAAAGATTTCATCTCTCTTTCATTCATTTCCACTTTGTCCTTGCTCGGTTTACCGAAAGGCGCAACATTTAACGAAATGCGAGCGTCGGAACATCGTAGGAACTTTATTTCAAAAATATTTTGAAAGAGAGGATTTTAAGGTTTAAAAACCATTCAAAATAGCTTTAGTCCAAAATGGGGTGTGAGGTTAGGATTTCACTCTCCTCTTGTCGAAGAAATCGAACCTTTGCAACTGCGCAACTTTCACTACCCAGTAAGCGATTAGCGGCGCCCAAGTCTTAAAGACGGTAAAAAATAGGGTGTCTACAGATGCAGAAGCGGATCCGGCTGAGCTTGCCACTAGATGGTTGGCATTTTCGAGTTTGATTAGACAATCCTTCATCACATGATCGGTTTTTCCACACCTGAAGCAGGCACCTGAAGCTCGATAGCAAACCCCTTTGTGTTTTCTACCACACTCTGAGCAAGTTGGTATAGTACCACTACTTTGACTTGAGCTACTGTAAGATCCTGTATTTTGCTTTTTATTCCCAATAAATGAACGACTCTTTTTGAAATTACTTCCAGACCTTTTTCCCATCCAATCAATTCGTGGGACGAGAGTTTGTTTATTTGCTGCCAAAATAGCTTCCGCCATTAATGCCCTGTCCAACACGTTCACATATGTAGGTAGATTCAAAACTCCCACTCGATTCAGTATATCTAAAACCAGCCCACCCTCAAATCTGCGAGCCTTCTTGTAGTCCATGTCCACCATATAAGGAGCAAACCTGGCTAATTCAGTAAACTTAGCCTCATACTCAGCTACAGACATTCTGCCTTATTTGAGTTCCTGAAATTCTGAAACCTTCCGGTTTCGAAAGCACTGAGGAAAGTACTTGTCATAGAAAATTGTATTAAATTGGGTCCATGTCATGTTCTCATTGCCATTCCGAACTAGCAACCACCATCTCCGAGCTTCGTCCTTCAAAGTGTAGGTGGCCAATAAGACTTTCTAAACTTCGGAACAGGGAAATATTTCGAATAATTTTTCCATCTCCAGTAGCCAAGTTTCTACCTTTAGCGGTTCAATGCCACCCAAGAAAGTTGGCGGCTTCATCTTCATAAATTTTTGAGTCGTGTTGATTATGTCGTTATTGCCCGCTTCAACTTAAGCTAGCGAGGGCAGGGGTGGAGGTGGTAAAGGTTATTGCCTCTGTTGTTGCATTACTACTTTAGTTAAAGCTGTAAGCATTTGTTCCATTCTGTTCATTCAGGCATCTGAGGACCCTACTGTATCATCACTTCTTGCATTGTTCATTTACTATAGGTAAACAAAACTTTATAAACATAGGCAAATAGTCCTTGTTACTTCATTCAGATTCACATGATCATATTTGGATTTATGCTTTCACTTTCAAACAAACACATTTAGACATGTAGATGGAATGCCCCTACTTCTTACTAGGACATCCTAAGCTTATATAGACTCGTGTGTGCGGTATAACTCGTTCTCTAATACCACTCTGCCACGACCCAAACCCACCCCTATAGGTTTGACATCGTAACCGGCCAGTAATCTTTAGATTACCAAAGGCCTCTTGGCATAATAACATATAGCAGGGGCTGCGAAAGCAGATATTCAAGACATACATAGTTCATAGAGCTGTGCAGACATACATGGATCAGATAACTTAAAACTTTTTATAACAGAGATGCAAACTTTACTCATCATTTCCAAATATACATTATCAGACATCTTGTCCAAACACAACATAGTATAAACATAAATTAAAGTGATTACAAAAACAACCATGAAACTTGACTTCAATCGAAACCTCCTCGGGAGGCACAAAGGTTGGCTGACAAAACTAAAACTTAGGTCGTCAACTCTGGGCCTGGTCGCGTGCCTGCTCACCTACATACATAATATAAATAGTGAATGATCGCTGTAGACGTCCCCCGAACGCCCCGGGAGGGTTAGCTCCCGTTCTGTTCATTAGGGGTCACTACAGCTCGGACTCTTGAATGTCACGGTTCCTAATCTGAACCAAAGAGTCCAAATCCGGCAAATCATTTTGAGAAACTGATTTTTGAAAAAGTAGTGCCAAACATGGACTGCTTTGCCAGATACAGAGTCGCCACCTTGAAGAGGGACCAAAAATATGAATATTTATAGTTTATGTCAGCCTTAAAATCAGTATACAAACATGCTAAAAGTGTGATGCAAAATTAGGCTCAAAAGTGGCTACAACATGAAGTATACAAAATAATCACCAAACAGCCAAAGACCCTTAATAAAACATGTATAATGGACCAAAATAAGGACTTTTCCAGAACTGTAAAATGGCCAAAAACAAAAGCATGGTACGCTAACTAAACATGCAAGAATGGGGAATAAAAGAGGGATATAACATGAAGTGACCTATGGAGGTCTCAAAACATGAAAGGACCTAAATGAAAAATTAAGTATGGACCAAAATAAGCACTTTTTCAGAACTGTAAAATGGCCAAAAACAAAAGCATGGTAGGCTGCCATTGCATGCAAGAATGGGGAAGAAAAGAGGAGTATAAAGGTAGGTACAACATGGAAACCCCAAATGGTGTTGAGCCCTTCTTCAATGTTGAAGAGGGGCTCAAAATAAGCCTAATATCAGTTTACAACATGCTCTAAAATAAATTTCTCATGGGCCAAAAATAGCATGCAAGATTGTGACATATAAGAGGATCAATGAAGCAAGTGTGTCATGGAGGGCTCAAACAGGGTTGAGCCCTTAATGAAAAGTGAAGATGAGCTCAAAAGAGGGCCCTTTTCAGTTAGGGCCGGAGCTTGAAACAAAAATCAAGTGGGGCTTAGAAATAGATCAAGAAAAAGGGTCAAAAGGGTAAAAGTATTACTTACCCTTGAAGACTCAAACTTTTGTTGCTTCTTGGATGAATTTGCAGCTTCTTTGGCCTTTGAGAAACCTTCCTTGTTGCTGGAAATGAGGTGGTGGTGGTAGAGCTTGGTGGTGTAGAAGGAATGATGGTTAGGGACTTAGGGTTTTTCAAAGAATTGAGAAGGATGAAGATGGAGTTGTGTATGGAGGCTTGAAGGAGAGTTTTTCTAACCCCAAAATACTACAAGGCTTGCTTGCTATATAGGCCAACAAGGGGGTGTAAAGGTGGGGGAAAAGGAGAGCAATATTCCCCCACGAAATATCCCCCAGATAAAGATCTTGTCTGGGGGAAACAGCTCCACAGCGGTAAAGTGTACAGTGCAAGAAAGCAGGCCGGCCTGGTACTTTTGTTGCAGGTGGCCGGCCGGCCACACCCCCTAGCCGGGCGGCTAGGGGTCAAAAGGTTCAATGAGATTTTCTGGCCGGCCACCAACTGGTGGTGTTCTCCTATGTGTGTACAACACAACCATGTGGTTAAAATTCCAAGAAAGTGGGTCCAAGGGGTTCAACATTGGCCCGGAAAGAGGGGTTCAAAAGGGTCAAGTTGAATTACTGGCCGGCCATGAACTTTTAGGGTCCTCTCATGTGTGTACATCACAAATATGTGGTTCAAAGTTCAAGAAAAAAGGTCCAAGGTGTTCAACATTACCCCGGAAGTGCGAAAAACGGGCGCCGGAGGGCGTCGGAGGATGTATAACTGGTTACTGCAATAATTGCTGGCCTCTCACCCTTCAGTGACCTCCCCGGTGATAAAACAGAGGTACCTGCCAAAAATAAACGAAAATCGTTGCAAAACGAAAGCTCGAGGACCAAAACACGCAGTTCGGGGTCCCGAAAATGGGCTGTTAAGCACCGAAAGTGGCATTCGGCCACGAAGTGGGATTCTCAGCCCCCAGTGTCCCTAAAAAGGGATCAAATAGGAAGTATACCAAAAATTAAAGCAATAGGAGATGGTTAAGCGGTCCCGAACCGAGGCACACGGCCTGACGGCTCCGAAAACCAGGAACCAGACTCCGAAACGGGTAAAATGGCCTACGGCCACAAAATGTAGCCTACGGCCACTGAGAGATGGTCTACGGGACCTCTCCCTCCCCTCAGGAAAAGAAACAGAGAAAACCGAGTTTGGTTCGCAAACTGAGACAAGGCACAAAAGAGGGTTCGGAAGTCCGGAGGCAGGGCTCATGGCCGTGACTCTGAAACTTCTGAACAAGCACATTATGCAACATCACCAAGCGCTCAATCGGTGACGTCTGAGTCTTAAGGTCGGTCAAAAATGGGGTGTCTACAATCGCCCAGTGAATAATAACAGAGTAAAGATTTTACTGAATAATGTGCACACAGAAACAAAATCTTGTACTTGTTCGGATGTCATAACATAGTAGATTCATTGGCATGATTGCATTTGTATTCAGAACTTAAACATACAACATGTCATGGTACGTGGCATATCCATTAGTATTAATAAATCCGATAACCCACAAGGGACTGCCATGAAGGCTTTCTGATGACTCATGTGCACAAAGACGTTTTCGATGACCCATAAAGGGATCTGATGACCCATAAAGGGACCTGATGACCCGTAAAGGGACCTGATGACCTATAAAGGGACGCATATCATATGATGTTAGTGATGCCACGAATAACTTTTAGAATTTTGGACAATCATTCATTCCTTTCAAACATAGCATAACATTTCAAAAACTAGTCATTTCATATCATAATGTTCAGAAAATATTTAACATTGAACATAACTTTACAAAGTTATTACTCACAAATAACTGGTAGCTCCGAATAGACGGTGAAGTGGGCGATTCACTTATCTTGGGGCGCGTGACCTACATAACATGATAGATACATACGTTGAATACAGACGCTTGGTTTGAACATAACTTATTTCGTTGTTCTTAGTGTGTCTCTAGCCTTTAACCTCATTATGGAGTCTTAAACATGGCCTAGGAATGCCTAGGATGGAATGAGGATACACAAATGTACTTGAAACACTTAGCCAAAATTTTGCTGAAACAGGGGTCTCGCTCGAGCGTGGTTTTCTTCGCTCGAGCGGACATGCCAAATGTGAGTGGTCACTCAAGCATGGACTCCTTTGTTCGAGCGGTCTGTAAAATGTGAAAAAGTTCTGGTTGCATGAAATATCCGCTTGACGCTCGCTTGACGCTCGCTCGAGCGTGAGACACAGTTCCTTGCGTCTAAACACGCAAATTCTTGAGAGCTTGCAATTTACGCTCGAGCCAGCCTTTTGTCGCTCCAGCGGGAATATGATAATAAGGCGGTCGCTCGAGCGTAGAGTTCTTCGCTCGAGCGTGGAAGCAAAATTCTGGGTTTTCCAGATTTGCTCCCAAGCTTCAAAACATGAATCTAACACCTCAAAACTCATCCTCTTGGGCCAAAATTCTGGAAAATATTCAGAAACTCACAAAGCATCATGGTTTAAGATCATTTCATGATATCAAGGCTCAAAAGTATGCCAATTGAACAAAATTCCAACATAAACTTTATGAATGTTTCAAGAACACAACATGCATGAGTTTTCTTGAACTCAACCTCTTCAAAACATGATCAAACTTGGCAATTGGATAGAAAACATGATGAATAACCAAAATGTAAGTAAGATGAACACATGCATGAAAGAATTCTTTGAAAACATGCTCAATTTGTGAAGAAATGAACATGCATGCATAGTATGGCCCAAATCTTCCCAATTCTAATGCAATTCCTACATGGATTCACTTAATTCACTAATAATCTTGTAGAATCTAATTCAATTGCTCAATTAAGGGTTTAATTCCTTACCTAGAGGCTTGAATCTACAAGAGTTGAAGTTGAAACCCTCTAATCTTCTTCACTTTGACAACAATTCTAGCAATCCTTGGTTTTGAATTCAAATTCTCAAGTCTTGGACCAATTCTCTCTTCTCTCCCTCACTCTCACGTTTGTACCATCAAAGGAATGAATTGGGAGTGTTTGGTGCTCAAAGAAGTCCACTAATACTTTAATTAGATTTGGACAAAAGTGTAATTAATTTAAAGCCAAATAAAAGGACATTAATTTAAACTAATTTAATCGTTCCAAATCGACTTTTAATTGAACTTACCATAAAATCCTATAAATCCTAATTAACACATAAATCAAGTCAATTTCTGAGTCGGATGGCGATAAGACTTTCAATTCGCAAATCAAAGCTAAAACATGAACAGATCTTTCTATTTCAAACAGATATAAACACAAAATGGTGCAATGTACATATAATTGACTCGGGATTTCTTCTTAATTACTTATTTGGCATACTTAAACATGGATTAGTGTTAATCACGGGTCAGGGTTGTTACGCAGTTGCACTCTACAACAATGCAAATCACTCAGCATTTTACAAGTGTATTTTTATGGGTTACTAAGACACCCTATTGGCAAAAACAAAAATTTATAGTTTTACAATAACTGTGAAATTTTAGGCACTGTGGATTTCATTGTTGGTTACGCCTCAGCCGTGTTTCAAGATTGTGGCATCTACGTTCGTCGACTCTCACCTCCTAATGTGATCACCGCTAACGATGGGAAACCCGATCCAACATCTACCAATTTTGGATTTTCATTCCAAAATTGCACAATCGACGTTGCACCGGAACTTAGGTCACGTAAAAAGGAAGTGAAGGCTTTACTAGGGCAGCCATGGAAACATTATGCCACAGTAGTGTTCATGGAATCATATTTGGATGAAATCGTGCTACCGGAGGAATGGACATTATGTTGTAAGAACACGATTATGATGTTCGCGGAGTACAATAACCGAGGCCCTGGGGCAAATACTAATAGAAGGGCAAAATTGCCAAGTTATAAGGTCTTCAAAAGTGCAGCTGAAGTTACCTCTTTTACAGTGTCTAATTAGCTCATTGATGGAGATTCATGGATCCCTCAAACTGGCATATCCTATAGGGATGGTTTAATTAGTGTGTGAAATGGAATTTAATAGTTAAATGTTATTTTAGCGGGTAGTTTGTTTTGAAATAATACTTTTAATTGCAGTTGCATTATTCTATCACTCCGTATATAAATTTTGTGAATCATGAAAGCTTTCTTTGCCAAACACAATGGTGAAATTAGTAATCTCGAAATACTATGAAATATTGTCTATATAGTACTTAAGACATAATGAAAAATTCTGTTATCAGGATAATATTTGATTGACTTTGTTAAGTGGTTGTGAGACAAAAAGATTCAATAGAAGATAAATGAGAGTAGAATAGAGATGAAAGGGAATGAACTATAACAAAGTAAATTACATTGACATCCCAAAGAATTGAAAAAAATAAAATAAGTTTTACAATTTTTATATAATTTTATTGATTTTTATTTTTATTTTTAGTAAGGCTAATGAAATTAAAACTATCGCAAGTAATGTGAAAACATAAAGACAAATAAGATAAAATATGCATTTTAACATAAAAGTGATGACAAAATTATTTTTTATTTATATGACTAACCAATTATTGATAAATAAATAAAAATTGATTAAGCATTATGTGAATTAAAATTTTAAGAGAATCTAATATAATTATGCTAAAATTATAAAACTTATTATAGGTTTTTTTTAAACTTAAGGATCACTAATGTAATTTAGGGGGTGTTTGGCATCCAAAAAAAAAATTCAAAATTATATCAAATTTATTTACTTTTCAAATTCATATTACATAGACAAATACACATAGATACAAAAATATATATATTAAAAAAATCCCAAACTTTTTTAATCGGAGATTGAAATAAATAAATAAAAAGTCAACAAAAAAGTGGGAGAGCCAACTGCTCTTGTTTTTTTCTTCTTACTTAAGAAAAAAAAACAAACAAACAAACAAACAAAACAAAACAAACTTCGCCGGTTTGTTTTGATTGAGTAGAATTTAAAAGTGTAAAAAAATTACAATATTTAAAAAAAATATTAAAGATGATAAAAATAACAAAAAAAAGCTATTAAAAAAGTTATTAATGGGTTAAAACTTAAAATAGTTCATCTCAAGTTAAAATAATTAATAAAATAAAATATCACATTTCATATTTTTTATTTTTTTTTATAAAAAATCAAATAATCAATTAAAATAACTTATTACAACAGGGCTAATAATAATTGGGTTGGGCCATGCCGGACTGATTGCAATGATAGTAATTATCAGCCCATTTACCTACTTAACTGTCATACACCTACGCCACGCACTCTCAGACCAGTCTTTTATTGTTTGATCACTGAGAAAATAACTCACGATAAAAAAAATTCCCGGAAAATGCAGAATCAGGACGACTTTCGTAATCTCCCCATAGACATTGCTTTAGCTCGTCTCGGAGGTAAAACAAACTATCTCTCTCTCTCTTTCATATAGAATCTTCAGGCAGGACTTTGTGAATTTGTATAATTTGATTTTTATTTATTTATTTATTTTTGGATGTGTTGTAACTAGATGTACTTAAAAAGTAAACTATTTTATCAAAAAAATCTATAATAAATTGAGAGCTAAGATATCGGCGGCGTTTTCGTCGCTGCCGAAGGATATCGATCCTTACTTCCAAACCCTAGACCCCGAAGGTTGGTTTATTTGTTTTAAATTTATTATTATCTCATAAGATAAGATTTTTGTAAGATTAATTGCAAATTTATCATTTTTATTACCTTTTTGTACATAGGTCTCTGTTATTTATCAAGAATTATATATATATATATATATATATGTTCTATCATATGAAGTATACAACCCAGTGAAGATTTGTCACAGCTTCATTCCCAAATTGTCCTAAAAATGTCTCACTTTTTTATTTGAAGTTTCAAATTTTAAAATTTTTATAAATTCTTGAGTTTTCTTTTTATCTTCATCTACATTTCTTTTTTGGGTCAATTAGTAAAAGATCCAATCGATATCCATAGCACACTTAGTTTGGAATTATCGGTGCCTATTGCACTCGCAACAAAATTAGGGCATGCATTGGGTAGTGGATGTCATGTTAGTAGATTACACTTGCAAGTAAAACTAAAGAAAAATTGTAAAACTAAATCAACTGGAATACACATAGCTTAGGTCACAAAAAATTCCATATGATAAATCAAAGAATAGAAAAAGGAAACTAATTTAGATAATCTATACAAAGATACATTGGTGGTGCTTATAGCTTATAGCTTATTTTGATTTGGGAGTTTGTGCCAAACTATTTGTTGCAGCTTCTGCTTACAACTTATTAGTCAAAAATAGCTTTAAAAAGCTGAAAAAAGATGATTATCTGAAAGCTAGGGGAGAGGTGTTTTTTGATTATCAACTTTTAGCGTACAATAAGTTATACCAAAGAGGCCCATTGAAAGGTGACAAAAAAAACTAACAAGTGGGGCAATCAATGTTAGTTATGCCTTCCAAGTGTTGTGTCAATACGCATCCAGGTTGCTAATTGGTTAGAAAATAAATATCTTACACGTTGTAGCGGAGATGGTTTGGTCTTTTTGTGTTGTGGTTTATTGGCTGTTGAAGTTTTGAAGGATAAAGGGTGCTCAGAAGATGACTGATATTGTTAAAAACATATGTATATATATATACATATATATATATATGAAAGTTCATTAACTGGTGAAATGGCTTATTTTAGACAGTTAGAATAAGGACATAGTGCTGATCATGGTTTGTTTACTGACCCCATTCTATTGGCTGTTGAAGTTTTGAAGGATAAAGGGTGCTCAGAAGATGACTGATATTGTTAAAAACATATATATATATATATATATACATATATATATATGAAAGTTCATTAACTGGTGAAATGGCTTACTTTAGACAGTTAGAATAAGGACATAGCGCTGATCATGGTCTGTTTACTGACCCCATTGTAATAGAAATATAGTCAATGCAATAACTGGTCATATTTTTTGGTTATTGTTTTTTTTTGTTTGTTTTAAATTTATGTTATTAGCAATCAATTTCATGCATCAAGATTGTTATGGATGTGGAAATAATGGCATACATGGCAACGGAGATTCTGGATTTTTTTTTTTTTTTTTGTCAATGCTTAATTTTTCTCAATGAAATATTAGAGTATTTACAATGAATGATCATGCTTTTACATTGCTTTATAAAGTTTATAGTTGATATTAGTTGTGGAGTTGCCCTGAGATGTATTTTCTGTGTGGATACATTGAGTTTAGGAAATTTATTAGTAGTTAAGATGTGGTAGCTTATTAATTTGTTGCACTGAAACTCAAGGAATTATACTCAGCAGTGTTGATTTTTTCTTTTTTTAGGTGTTATATGTTAATTCACATTCTCTTTCCAGGGATTGGTTACTTGGAAGCCAAACAAATATATGGTATTCTTCTGAAGTTAACTCCAGAAAGCCGTAATATTTTTGGCCGGCTTTCAGGTGCTGCTGTAAGATCTACAAAAACTATCCTCTCTCTCTCTCTCTCTCTCTGTGCCCCCTCCCCTGACGTACCATTTTTTCTACATATAATTCTTATTTAAATTTTAACCTTTGGCAGGGTGTTTGGGAGTCAATCGTGCAATCTTTTGAGAAAGACCATATTTACCTTGGTGAGGCTGCTCAGATAATGGTCCAGAATGTTAATTATGAAATGTGAGTGCTCTCGTGATTGTCTACTAGGTTAATGATAAATAATGATTTTTGCTTGATGTTAGTGCGGCTTAAATTATTGATCAATTGTATTTCATATTTGAAGACCATATCAGAAAAAGCAGGTCCAAAGGACTCAACAGCAACTGGCTGAACTAGAGCGCAAGGAAGCTGATATTAAAAGAAATGCAGCTCTTTCAGCAGCTAAATTTGCAGAGGCTTGTCAAGAGCTAGGATTGCAGGTATGATCCTGCATCGCATGCCACTCTACTGATGGTCATCAAGTTTGTATGATGTATATTCCTTCAAGAACGAACAAATTAAGTGTCAACTTTTGCTTTGCAGGGAATAAATGTGAGGTCGGAACTGTTAGAAACTGCAAAGAAATCTCTCCCAAGCACATTTAAGAGGATTCTGGAAGTCTCAAGTGGTGATTCTGTGTCACGGGCAATTGAGTTTTATTCAAATTTTGTCAGAGATGTGCATACGGAAAATGATGTAAGAAAATTATTAAATATATGTTTGTCATGATTGTTGCTAGATGTTTACTGCTGTCACCTAATTGTCTTTGTTCAGTTGGTTTGTTTTAATTGTCTCTAGATGTGTCCTGGTTAAGTATAATGGTCTTTGTTAGTGGGCAGACAGATGGAACTGGGGATTATTGTGTAGGATGCCATCAATAACTGCGGTTGCTTGGTGTGATTGCAGAAAACTTCCGGGACTGTGTTACCAAATCTAAGGGACATTATTGAAAACCCGCCCTCTCTGAATGTTTCTGTGGGCTCTGAAGTTCTTGATACTGTGAATGTTGATGCCCGCCTTGATGAATCAAACTATGTAACTGGGGAGATGGGAGTTGTAGCTGATATTATTGACTGGGATATTACTGTCGACAACTCTCAGATAGATTGGGATATTGGTACTGTGGAAGAAACAGAAGATACTGGAAATGGATTGGGTCCTTATGAGATTGTGAATGCCAATGAGTTTTTACAAAATTCTCCATTGAATGATGATGGTGTGGAATCTGATGAGACCTTGTTAAATAAGAAGGAAGATGTTGTGGTCCCAGAGGTCTCTGTGTCAGAGATTTCTTGGGATATTAGTGTTGAGAATCCTCAAGTTCATGTGATTGAAGATACAGGCTTGTCAAATGCAGTCTTGGAGTCTCATACATCTATTCCAAATATTGTAACTGAAACCCAAGAAATCGCCCAACAGAGAAGCCAGCTTTTGGAGACGGAGTACAGGAATAAGATTCTTGATGACCTATTTGAGGTATGTGCTTATTTGTCATTTTGATTAATTAGGTACTGATGGAAATATTTTATTTTTTTTTTTTTCTTCCAAACATTCATTGTTGGTTAATACATTCGGTTGTATTCATGTGTAAAAGGGCACGAGAATGTAACAACACAATCCTTTGTGAACTTAATATTTTTGTTCGACTTTTGGTTATGATATCAAAGCATTTTGACATCAATTGATATTTGGCACCAGATTAAAGCATTCTTGAATCAGTGGTTGACGGAGTTGACAAATAACGAAACTCTGTCCTTGCAACATCAAGTCCAGGCAGTTGCTCCTTTAGTGTTGCAGCAGTACTCTTCTGATACAATTCAGAAGATGTTGTCTGATGTTTCTTTGGCCATCTCCTCACTGACAAATAGAAAAACCAGGGATCAGATCATGATTCTCAACTCAAAAAGGTGCAGCATTCTTGTTTTTCAACAAGCTTTATACCTTGTCCATTTCCTTCACCGTCAAATTTCTTCTCCCCCACTTACTGTTTACGACACCAATCTGTATTGAGAATTCACAAATGACAATTATATTATATTTACATGACTTTTCTTTTGGTATTTGACTGATGCATATTTTGTGCGATCCCAATAAGTCTTTGCATTCTTGGTTGTTGTTAGGAATCAACTGTTTATTGTTATGACCGATTCAGAAGTTTTCTGTCCTGATCTTGATGGTTTTTGCCCAGTAACTGCAGTTTGCTTGATTATCCCTCTCCCTCCAGTCGTGCACATTACTAGTATTTTGGTTTCATGATGCCATGCTTATTATTCCTAATGAGTTGTGACAATATCAAGTATTGACTGTAGTGTGCATCTAATTTTCAGATTTCTCGATAGACTAGTGAGTACACTAGAGGAAAAGAAACACCACCAAGTGAAGTTGAAGGAGGGGTTGAAGGACTTGTCTGCCAAACGGATGGAGCTGCAGAATTCATTGACATCATTGTGGCCAAAGCAGGTGAGTTCATTCTTTTGTTGCTTAATTTAAGACACGGTGCTTGTGCTTTCAGGTTAAACAATTATGCCCATAATTGGGTGTTCACTGCAAGAACTGTATCTTTGCCACGTGAAATGTGATAATACATATTTTAAAATTTTGTATCTCATATAAAGTGGAGGAATCTTGCCAGACATTGCAGTACCCATCATACAACTTTTTTAATGAATCTGCAGCTCTACTAATTCTGACTTGTTTTTATTGTCACTTCTACATTCTACAAATGGAACTTGTGTGTGTTAGCTCATCCATCAATTCATTTTTGCCAATTTTCGAACTCATTGGTTATTTGATCTCATTTAAAAGATGTATATGCTTATGTTCAACATTTTCAGTTCTATTGCTTATGATTAGGAATGAGAATTAAGTAGCTAGCAAAAAGTCCTCCCCTCCTGTCATTTGGCAGTTGAAAATTTAATTGTTTTTGCGTATCAATTTGCAGGAAGCGGCTCTGGCCAAAACCAGGGAGTTGAAAAAGCTTTGTGAGAGTACACTGTCATCCATGTTCGATGGAAGACCTGTCCATATAATTGGAGAGATCAATTCCTTGTTGAGCACTAGTCTCAGCTCATAAATCGTTGTCATTACTCAGAATTTGTTTTTTGTTTCTTGTTACATATTCAGTGATTAACATGTTCCCTTTGTCAATCAAATGCTGATCGTGTTCCCAATAACAATCTGCAGTTCCTTACCTTGGAAATTTTACATTACCCTCCGTCCCATCTTATATATTGAAATTACAGCATTTTTTAGTAGCTTAACTTCCATTTAGCAATCATGTTTGTCAATACAATTTCCCTGTGGCTCCAACTTCTTCAGAACTCTGATGGTTCGCCCTAATATTAGTTTTTGTTATTATAGCTTTGGGAGGTTCTATTTACACATTATGAATACCATTTAACTATTAAATTTATATAATAATAATGTCTTCAAGTAAAATGATTATTGATGACAATATGAATGTATTTATATTTATTCAAGTAATTCACACATGAAAACAAAAATCTCTCTTTACACACTATTAAATTTATATGATAATAATATCTTCAAGTAAATGACTATTGATGATAATATGGGTGTATTTGTATTTATTCAAGTAATACGCATATGAAAACAAAAATCTCTCTTTTGGAACAAATCTCTTTTTCAATACCGTTCATCTTCACTATTATAATTTAATACATTACACTCATAATCTTCACTAGTATAATTTAACACACTACACTAATCGTCTTCCCATTAGAATCTTCACAATTATTGAAGATTTAGGGTTTTAAGAACATTAAAATTAATTGATTTTTGAGATTTGCACACAAAGGATGACAATTAAATTGTTGATTTAGAACAATACAACAATAAAAAAGTCGGTTTACTTTTTTGTTTATCTCGTTTGTATAGATTGTGGCTTGTTCATTCGTCATACATTCGAACTAGAGTCGAACATTTATAAAATGTTTAGTCATTTATATTTAAACAAAATTATTTTATTCAAATTATTAAGGTTAATCAAATAATGTTCATACATAAAAAAACTGAACACTTTGATTGTGGTGTGTACCAGTTTATTGAGATAAGGTTAAAAATGGAAAGTTATAGTGTGAACTAAAATATTCACAATCTAAAAATTATTATGTATGCGTACTAAGTAATGGTGTATATTGAAAAAATTAATGGTGTGTAAATAGAATTACCCCTTAGCTTTTTAAATTGTTAGCTATAATAAAGATAATACTCTTCTGCCCATAAGCTATTGTAGTAACTTTTTTACTAAAACCGGAGATGAAAAAAATTATTATGTTTGGAATGACTTTTTTTGATTTTTTACACAAAAAAAAAAATGCAAAAAATATTGAGAAAAAAGAATCTTAGACTCTTTTGTATAGTCCTTCAACTTTTTAATTTTTTTATTTTTTAACTTTTATGGGAATTCCCAAACCAAGCCGAGCTTCAAATAATTTTATTTTTTGGATAAATAAATTAAAAAAGTCAATTCAGTTATAATTTAAAATTGCAAGTAAATACTTTAATTAACTTATTTTGGGCAAATAAAGTAAATAAATTAACCAAAAAGTGAGACCATTATTTATTAGAATTACCAATTCTTCTATCTTTTGTGGTAATTTTATCAGTTTGAGGTCATTTTATTCCTAGCAATGCAGTCTTGATCATGTATTTTGAGAAATTGAACGTTTGATACAAATTTAAAAGAGAAAATTGGTGAAAAATTCACTCCAATAATTGTCTAAGACAATAAAGTTAGCGAATATTTTTCATTAGTGAGAGGTTCACGGGAAATTCTATTTCCACACACTTAGACTTTGTTTGGGAACCCAAGTTTGAGGCTATTTAGCCTCAAACACTAAAAAAATCAAATAGCATTAAATAGTACCTTAAACCAATGATTTATATTTAAAATATAAAAAAATAAAAAAGCAACTCGACAGTGGCAGCCTACACTGTCATACGTTGGCAGTGCACTGACAGCCTAGCACTGTCATGTTGGCAGGCTGTCCTACAGGTAGTAAATGACAATTTTGCCCCTTTAGACCAATTTTGAAAAAAGTAAAGTTAGGGACAAATTTGTCATTTCAGTTTCAAATATCATTTCAAACACATTTTTCAATACAACAATCAATCAAGAAATTCAACCCAACTTTCCAAACTAAAAACTAAAATAGCCTACTAAAATAGTCAAATAGCCAAAAAGCCAAAAAAGTAGTCACTTTCCAAACAAAGCCTTAATTATCTCAATGCACATCTTCTCTCAGTACACACACTTATTAATTTGATTATTAATTAATTTTCTCAATCCACACATTAAAAGTTACAATTATATCCTTCACTCATAATCATTGTACACACACTACTCAAGCCTCGTTTTCACACCTTTTTTTTGTTTTTTTTTTTATATTTTTCGATTTAGAGATTTCGGCACTAGTTTTCCGAAATTACACATTTAATTTGAAACTTAACTTCTGAATAAAAATAATTAGTTCAACAAATTTGTTCCAAAAAAAGATTTTAAAAAAACTTTCAACAGTTGATGTTCGAATATAATGAAATAATTCGATACTGGTTATCCGATTGAAAACCGTGAGAAAAAAAAAATTATACGAAAAAACTGACATTTTCATCACTAATATTGTATAAATTTAGAGAGAAACAATATGAAAGTTGCTATAAGAGTATTGATTTACAAGTAATAAAGGAGTACAAAGTTTGTAACAAGCAAAGTGACAGTAATAGAAAAATTAGGATTTAATTTTTTTTACTCAAAAGGTATTCCTTGAGATTTTTTTGTTTTTAAAAGATGTATATAGAAAATATTTTCCTATAATATTATGAGTGTTAGTGAATGTCCATTATGGTCATTTTAATTTAGTATATAATTGCCATTAAAATAATATTTCATTAAGCATGTGCACTGAAATAATTAGGTGTGTGAAAATAGACTTTTTTGAATTCCATCTTTTGTGAAATAATTTGGTGAAAAGTTCAAAAAGATATTTTGTTTTTAATTTTATCCTTTAATTTATATATTGACCTTTTTTTATCTGTTGATTTTTCATTGAATATCTGTTCAAATTTTTTGTATATCTGTTCAATTTTTTCCTATGTAAATTAGCTCTCTATCCAATTTCATCTGTGTGAATTTTTATCTGTCCAATTTTTTATCTGTACAAATTTTCTATTCATATTCTATCTATAGAAATGTCATCTGTCTAAATTTTTTTTTTCAGGCCAAATTTAAAAAAAAAAAAACCATAAAATTTATCTGAAACAACTACCAAAAAAAACGGCAAATTACATATACATCCCTCGAAGTTTAGTTAAATTACAGATATCCCTGAGATTTGAGAAATTACAGATACTCCCCTAAGGTTTATATTTTCATAACAAATTGTCTCCTAAAGTTTATATTTTCATAATAAATTGTCCCCTAATTTGTTATGCAAATATAACCTTCAGGGGAATATCTGTAATTTCTCAAATCTCAGGAATATCTGTAATTTAACTAAATCTCGAAGTAAGTATATGTACTTTGCCCAAAAAAAAAAAAATAAAACAAAAACAAAAACAACAACAACAACAACAACAATCATCATCACCAACAAAAACAAAAATAAAAACAAAAACAAAAACAAAAAAAGAGTAGATCTTAAACATATCTCAAATCTACACATCTCATGTCTCTTCATTTATTCTTCAATCAAACAAATGGAAGATAGTTTTGACCTTGAATTGAGTAAATCATGAGCAGGAGCTATACTTTATTTTGCTTCCTTTACCTGCAATTTCTCAGGAATCAATCAGAGAGACCAGAAAATTGATCCTCAAATCAAACAAACAGCAAAAAAAAATAAAAATAAAACAACAGATCAAAACGTTCTCTCTCCTATTTCCCCCATTTTCTCGGTAAACAAACCGCAGATCAAGCAAATGAGCAAAAAAATAAGTATTAAAACTGTTCAAAAATCCAACTCTCTCTCACTCCATTTCTCTTTCAGCTGACACATTCATCGGAGAATCTTTAGGTTAAAAAAACAGCTTAAACCTTCAATAATCAAAAATCGCACATCTTAAAACACACACAAGTCAAGAAATCATACAATATGTATATATGTGTGTGATTGTGAGTTGCTTCTGATATAGAAAGTTCTAGAGAGAGAGAGAGAGCAAAGAACTCACCTTACGCTGTGTTTGGTTGGAGATTTGGGAAGGGATTTAGAAAGGAAAAGGAAAAATGTGTGAAATATAGGTATATTTTATTCACAATTCAACTGTCTTTTCTATTTTTATTTTCAAATCTCTCCTCAAATCTCTCAACCAAACACAGCATTAGTCTTGTGATTTAAGGAAATGGCCGCCGAGTAATTGGATCGCCTGATTTTGAAGATTCGCCACTGCTGTGGTGGGGACATCGCCACCGCGAGAATCTTCAACCTCGGTTTTGTCAGACACCTTCGATGGCTATAAAGAAGTCCTTCGTTCATCGTCTCAACATCAAGCATTGGGAGAGGAATCACCAATCTTCTGTAGACCATGGCGCTAGCCACAATGGGAGTGTAGGCAGGGATGGACCGAGGGGGGCTGGCAGGGGCGACCGCGCCCCCAAAGTTTTGAAAAAACTCCCTTGATATAATATTAAAATTATAAATATTTTAAAATTATATAGATTTGTCAACCAAGTCATCGTCTCATGTAAACTGGTACTGGTTTCATTGCCCTTGAAAGCCCATGAGGTGCTAGAGAAGTGATCAACTGCTATTAAGAACCACCACCCCTAAATTTTCTACTTTAAACTTCAAAAATTTAAATTTTTTTTTGATAAATACTAATAATAATAATAATAATAATTTATTTTTTTAAGTATGATTACTTTTTATTTTAAATTTAATAATATTAAAATAATTGAGAATTTATTTATTAATATGTCAAAGTCTTTTTTATCTGATTAAGGTCTAATTTTTTAATTGTTTGGTTATAACTAAATAAAATAAAAAATAAATAAATAAAACTCACATGCCCTACACTTGAGTTGAAAAGATTCCCAAATTCTCATTAACCTAATTCTCTCTCTCTCTCTCTCTCTCTCTCTCTCTCTCTCTCTGGTTTTGGGATTATCATTGAATTGAAGCAGCACTAGAGGTTTCTTTACAAGCCTTCTTAGATTCTACCTTTCCTTCAAAATGCAATTCAATCCTATATACATTTATAATTACTCTACAATTTCTATATATCTATACATAAAGATTTGAATGTAGTAGAATTAATTGTAGATTACTTATGCATATATAATTAATATTAATTGTAAAGACTAGATTGTGCAACAGGATGGAGGATGATTTTCTTTCATGCTACTTGTTACCAAATGTTGGGAAAGACATTGCTCGAGATTTTGATGTAGATTCCATCAATCTCTCTCTCTCTCTCTCTCTCTCTCTCTCTCTCTCTCTCTCTCAGGTTTTGGGATTATCATTGAATTGAAGCAGCACTAGAGGTTTCTTTACAAGCCTTCTTGGATTCTACCTTTCCTTCAAAACACTATTCTCGGTATGCAATTCAATCTTATATACATTTATAATTACTCTACAATTTCTACACATCTATACATAAAGATTTGAATGTAGTAGAATTAATTGTAGATTGCTTATGCATATATAATTAATATCAATTGTAAAGATTAAATTGTGCAACAGGATGGAGGATGATTTTCTTTCATGCTACTTGTTACCATATGTTGAGAAAGACATTGCTCGAGATTTTGATGTAGATTCCATCATAGATGTTTTTTATGTTATGAAAAAACGTTGAGCACAATTTTAGATGCCTAAGTAGATATGTAAAGCAAATAGTTGCTTTTTTGAAAATTATTATGGATTTAGTAGAACATATCCAATTGTATTTTGATAATATTTTGTAATTATATACGATGAATGGAAATATATAATTATATATTTTTGTGGTATTTGGATAGAAAATGATATTGTTTATCACATGCTCATGACAAATTTTTTGATTGCATATGTACTTGTCCCCCGATATTAGAATCCTGTGTCCGTCCCTGAGTGTAGGCGGTGGTGGCGCCATCGCAATCTGAAACCCTAGCTGCCTACATATAAGAGAGAGAGAGAGAGAGAGAGAGAGTACGTGAAGAAGAAGAAGGTGGAGGAAGGGGCTGGGGTGGTGGCCGAAGAAACAGCTAGCACAGTGTCTGAAACCGTAGCAAGAGAGATCTGCAGCATGAGAGAGAAGCACAACGTTGACATGTGGTGACACGACGATGGCCGATGAAGAGAGAAGAGAGGAAAGGCGAGAGAGAGACGATAGAGAGAGAATGATTTGGTTTGGCTAGCTCAGGGTTTGGGAAATTATATATATGCATGGATAGCTTAATCATTTTGCCAGATTTAGATAAAATATTTTTTAGCGTAATTCTTTAAATAAAGAATATTCGAAATTGAATTTATGAACAAAGCCAATTTGAGATTACAATAAAAAATAAAAACTACAGCTCTGCAAAAGACTCCAAAAACAAGGTCGTGAGGATACGATAGACGCATTTTTATCTACATTTCAGAGAGAGGTTGCATTTTCTTATTAAAAAAAAAAAAAAGAGGGTCAAATTCATTATTTAAAATAATGATGAAAGGTAAGATATACCCCTATTCTACCAGGAAGGAATGATTCAAAAACAAACAGCAACTAAAATGCCAAGCCTGCATCCATTCTCATCATCAGTTCTTTTCTAGGTTAGACAACTCAAACATGACACGGACTCAACTTAGGTTTGTTCCAACAAACAACACAAACACACGTCATCCCTGTTCTTCAGTTCCAGGTTCGACAACTTAAACAGTTCATCCTAGGTTTTATTCCAACGAACAAACACAAACACAAACACTTGTCGTCCCTGTTCATCAGCTCCAGGCTCGACAACTTAAACAAGACACAGATTCATCCTATGTTTATTCCAACAAGCAAACACAAACTACATGTCGTCCCTGTTCATCAGTTCCAGGCTCGACAACTTAAACAAGACACAGATTCATCTGAAGGTTTATCCCAACAACACACAAACATGTGTTGGCTGACCCTGGTTTATTAACTGCAACTACTAAAATAGCTCATAAAAAGCGCAGCAAGGAGGGCGCTTAGAGTGACCAGTGCATATGCTGAGTGGAAGAGTCATACGCCCCTGAATGCTCAAGTTCCAACTCCAGCTCGCCAGAATACTGGTTATTACCTGGCTGTGACATCTGTCGCAGACCCAGATCAGAAGTCATCGTCTCATGTAAACTGGTACTGGTTTCATTGCCCTTGAAAGCCCATGAGGTGCTAGAGAAGTGATCAACTGCTGTGCCATGAGTAGTAGCTGTTGATTGAACCACGTGAGTTCCATCAGTGTTAACGAAGTTGTTCACGCCAAGACTCAAGGGTGGTTGGTCCCTCGAGCCCCAGGGTTGATTTGACAGAAGAGAGAGAGCACAGCCAGAGTCAGTGACACCGGTGAAACATTCTCCCGGAGGAATGGTGGAACCGGAATAGCTGGACCCACTTGCTGAGCCATGCAGAAAAAGGTTTGACGGAGGATTTTCAGATTCGCTCTGCCACGGATGCGGAAGAAACTTCCCGGTGGCAGTGGGCTGATTGCCTGAAATCCGGTCAGATGTTCTGGTTGTTGGCCATGGATCTCGCCCGGTGAGCCTAGGGTATGTGTTGAAGTCCATCAGAAAGCCTCCACCTCTGCTGTTTTCTGTCAGAAAAAGTATCATACATTTGAACTCAGTTTTAGAAGAAATGCAAAGCAAAAACCTAAAAATTAAATGTATTTTGAGACAGTTCTAGGACAAGTGATGAGGGTTTGAAAGGAGTTTTTGTTGATGAGGTCAAACCAAAGACAGATGAAGACAAGCGTCCATAGCGTGAGGACAATAAAGATCCGGGTGGTGGCTTCCTCCGACGCTCATTATGGCCAGCCAGGCGTCTGCGGCAACTTCTTTTCCCTTGATCAAATTCAGGAAGTTGGTGAAACCTGTGCACAAGCAAGCCAAGAAGCTATTAATTCCATTCATAATTATTTTTGGGGAGGAAATTGCGGAGGAAGAAACCACAAACATAGTAGTAAAAAGAATCAATCACAATCAAGAAAAACATGGCACACACATGTGGTTCGGCAAAATTACCTACATCAAAAGCTCACACCGGTTCCACCATATTGGAAAAAGAGGCAAGTACAAATCGGCTCCAATATATATACTAAGGTTTACATCAACATATTATTGAAATATTCTTAGTACTCAAAATCTCCCTCAATTGAATCAGTGGCAACATGCTGAAATGTACAATATTAATTAGGCTACACAAACCCAACAGAAATTCCAAGAAAGGAGAAGAAAAATGCAACAAAAATTAATCCAGATGGAAGATACAATGGATGTTTTGATGAAAGATTTTAAAATCCAAAACAAATCAAGTGGTTTCCCAATTTGCCTAAGTTCACCAGGGAAATGAGGGTGCTTCTAATAATCACCCAAAACCGGAGAGAAGACAAGGAAAATGCTAAGGAATTTCAATTCACCGAAACTACTTTGATTGTAAGTTTGAGAACAACTTTTGATCCAATTTTGCTATCATGACATTAGAAGAAAGGGAGATGAAAAGAACAAAATCCACTTTCAAATAAAAACATGACTTGGAAAATGGTGCATTTGGTATCATTTTTGTTTTTGTTTTCCATTCTTGAAAGAAAAAAAACAAAAAAGAAACTGACATGTCCAAACTTGTTTGACAACTATTTCCGAAAACTGCTTGGCAAAATTTTCAGACAATACCCCTTTTCAGAAAACACTTGAAAGTTGTTTTCTGAATTTTCAATTAATTATTTTTGCATACAGATGACACGGTGGGTGTTTTTTTTTTAGCTTTTTTTATTGTTTTTGTTTCCCAAAACATGAACAAAAACGAAAAACATAAATATCAAAAATTAAAACTACACCAAACAGGGGAATACCTCAGGAAACCCTGTCATGTTCACCCCTGTTTTTCCTACAAAAGTTTCGTAAATCAAATTCCCAAACACCAATCGATGCCTTAATTAAAGCAACTACTGATAGGCATAGAGCACATCACTTTCCAAGAGCTCATGATTTTTTTGGAGCCAAGGCACAACCAGGTTCAACTTTACATTACAAAGAATGTCTTGCAAATTTCCTAGATTATTTATTTATTTATTTATTTTTATTTTTTTGAGAGCTTGAAAAACCAGCATCAATAAAAGAACCACATTTCCAATCAGAATACATTCTCATATCATGTCAATTAAAAAGAAAAGGAAACCAAGAAAAACAAAAACAATGATGATACTAAGGCCCCGCTTGTTTTGGGGTGTAAAGGATGGGAGGGGATTAAGATGGAGGTGGGATTATTTAGGGTTGTGTTTGTTTGTAGAGTTGGAGGAGGGATTAGGATGGATGAGGGGATTAAGATGGAGGTTGGAAGGGGGGTTGGGATGGAGGAGGTGGAGGTGGAGGTGGAGGTGGTATTAGAAAAATAGTGAGGAGATTCTAATTTTTTTTTTTTATTTTTTACATATTGGAAATTTTTTTTAAACATTAATGTTTAATTTTTTATATTTTTTATTACTTCATAAAAAAATAATTTAACAATTCCTACACTAACAATTAACATCAAAACAAACACAATTTTACTTAATCCCCTCACTATCAATCTCCTCACTGTTAATCTCCTCACTATAAATCCTCTCCATTCTACCTCTGAAAACAAACGGAACCTAATAGTAACAGAAGCCACAATCCCTACTTCCTACCAAACTGAACTTAGCACTTCTTCTAAATTAGGATCTTACAATCAAATGTAATTTGAAAATTTTGGGAGACATACGTGAGCACAGGTCTATAGATTCCTGTGTAAGCAAAAACAAATGGAGGCCTTGGAAACTATGAAGTGCTTAAAAAATTCAAAGGTGTACCCATCACTAGATAGCTCCAATTAGAGATTGTCAACACAAAAACCATCATGATTAAATGATGTAGACCATTTGATTTGAAAACCTAATGAAACCTTACTGCAAAACATTTCCCACCACTTAAAGATACAATACAAATCAAGCAGTACAAAAATCATTTACTGAAACTAACCTTCGGTACTTATGCTTAGGTGGAACCCATGACTGTTAAATTTCACTATTCCACATACAAGCTACATGCACGCATGCATATACCATGGGATCAAGCAAGTACACACATGGATAACAAACTGAGTACATTGAACATGGATTAGGCATTTGATTCTTAACCCAATATGTTGGTTAGGTTTTAATCACTCTTGCATCAACTGTTGATTTACTTGATTCACAAACCAATATTTCCAGAATCTAGTATCCACAAAAAGAACCTTTTTAAGAACAATTTCAAGCCCACATGGAATATCCTAATATTACTCCACCTTAATATCCATACATGTGGCTTGCAAGTAAAGGATACAAGCCTAACATTTAATGAGTACTAGGCTGCATGCATGGTTAAAAATTTGATGAAACTGGATGGTTTTGAAAACAGTGATTTTACCCATAATTCTTACGGATGATGGGAGGTTTAATTTTTTTTTTTGCAAAATTACCGATGGCAATCTTCAAATCCCAATGATTCAAAACCATCCAATCATGCTGATATTTTAGCATGAACAATCACTAAAAAAAATAACTTAGAATTCAATGACAAAAGAAAAATAAAATATATATATATTCTCCTCTTTTAGACTTTATAAATTAGTGTTACATTGTATTTTGTTAATATCATTGAATTAAAAATTCATATACATGACATAGAATAATTGCATATTATTATATATGGCATTTAATAAATATAGAAAACTATATATTTTGCGTGTGCCCCCATGTATCTTAGATTTTTTTAAAAAAATTTGTGTCGGCATGTTCATGTCGTGTCCGTGCTTCTTAGCTGCATTCCAAATAAATGTTGGAACTTGAATGTGCAAATAAGTTACAAGACTACAAAAGAAGTTTCAGATACAATTAAACTGATCATTGTAAGGGTAGGTTGAAAAAGAACCCATTGTACAAAAAAAGGAAAAGTTGTGTGATGCAATGGTTTGTACATATATATACAAACGAACACGTAGATCATAGAACAATTTTTTTTAATAACACCACCAAATTCTTAGTCATAATCAAATATTCAGCCTACAGTGGCATAAGTATCCTTCATTTTTTATTTTTAGGTTATGATTGACCCAAGTTTCCTTTATGAAGTATCAGTTGTTGTGAAGAGGACCTAGATACACATCGAGGAAAGCATAGAACTATCAAATGACAGGTATTCAGACTTCAGCCACATATGAAAATGTGCAATCCGAATATCAAAACCTTCAAAGTACATAAAGTTATCACAAAAATGGGGTAAGCATATGCAAATGAAAATTTTCCTGAAGTACAGCAGAATCCTCAGCTAAGACACTGAAACAACAATAAGTTTAATAGACACCCAAACTTGCACCTGTGAAGGAAATGCTGCTGATTGCTTTCCCAAATTTTGATATAAAATCAAAGAGAATAATTTGACCTGATATGAGTTCAAAAAGCTATTGCAACACCAACATGTTGCCAAGATTCTATCAAAATTAAAATTATCCGACATGATGTGCATTTGAAATAAATATGATCAGAACATAGAATGCTACAATACAATTCAAAAGCACATAACCCATGCTTTTTCTGAAACAAAAAGTCTCCTCAAGCTAGATGAGTATCTTTAACACATTGGCTATGTTTTACTTTTTCCTTTCCTTTTCCTTTCCCTCACAAATCCCCCCTTAAATCCTTGATCCAAACACAGCCTTAAGGAATGTTCACAGGAAGAGCATCTATTGATATAGAAAATAATAATAACAATTATAAAAATAAATAAATAAATACATAAAGCATACTGCCAGCACCAATGTAATGAAGACCTAACCACTAAAGCTAATGGGGAAGGAATATCAAAAGGAAACTCATAAGCACCACTAATAGAAATGCTCTGTTCATAAAAAGGTCTATTCTTTGCACCCAAAAAAACATAAAGAAAATAAGATACCCTAAAAAACAAAGATCACTCAACTTGTATAAACTCATCAATTTTTGTATCATTGTCAATTAAAATACATCCAAATGACCAACAAACTTTTCTGGAGGCCCCGTTTGGGGACTGACTTTTTTAGTCAATTAGCCAAAAAGTTACTAAGGCCTCGTTTGGAAACAGGCTAATTTAGTAACTTTTTGGCTATTTGGCTAAAAAGGTAGGTAAAAAAAACTTATATATTTGGGATGGCTTTTTGGCTAATTACGAAAAGATGTGCAAAAAGTAGAGAAAAAAAAGAATCTTTGACTTTTTGGTATGAGTTGTTGACTTTTTGGCTAAAATGGGAACTTTTTGACTTTTTGACTAAAAAGGTAAGTCCCCAAACGAGGCCTAAATTAGCCAAAAAGCCAACAACTCATACCAAAAAGTCAAAGATTCTCTTTTCTCTCTACTTTTTGCACATCTTTTCATAATTAGCCAAAAAGTCATCCCAAACATACAAGTTTTTTTACTTATCTTTTTAGCCAAATAGCCAAAAAATTACTAAATTAGCCTGTTCCCAAACGAGGCCTTACTGAATGATGTCAAAAATAAATACAAATCCAAAAAGTGTTCCTTTGGTCAATTTTTTTTTAAATCTTTTAAGAATTGAGGCTAACCAATAGGGTGCAAGTACACATGGAACAAAAGGCATTTGTGTTGAATGTTGCAAGGGTCAATATCATATATTTCAAGCTCCATCATTCTCACCCATTTAGAAACCAATGGCAGTTTCGTATCATCAATCATGGAGAATATGATTTTTGCACCAAAACAATAAACTGTTACTGACAATGCATTCAGATGTCAGGACACAAATAACAGTGGCTTTTTACAACTAAGAAGCTACAATATACTAAAATCATCCACCTGTGCCTTACAGCCACCGATGATTTTTTCTTTTATGTACATTTTTGTGTGTAGGTAATCTCTGCCCAAGAATATGAGAATGATAGAATTGGAATCTGCACTTCATTTACTGTAACCAACTAGAAAGCTTGATATCATCTTTGAACAACCTTCTAAACCAGATCCAGTCCAGTATAGAAATCTATGTTACCCACTAGAACTGGTTCATTCTTACTCGAGCAGTCAAGCTTACCTCTAAATTCGAAGTTTTAGAACTTCCTTGATCCCCTCACTAATTTCTCACATCCACTGTTTTCAGACCAATTATTTAATTTTATGATTATCATTGCAATTAATTCAAATATAATTATCACCAGAATGACAAAAGAAAGGATGCAATTGTGGAAGGATCACAGGCTAAAATCCTTAAAAGCACCTCTGTTGTATAAAAAACAAAGAAAAGACTCATTTTAAATGCTACTAAAATAAAAATATTAAAGTGGCCAATTCCAACTACAATATTGACATTTTAAAAAAGGAAAAAGAAAAGGAAAAAGTCCATCTCTATTGGACTCCCATTGATGTAACAGAACAGTATAAATAAACTGGAAACACACAATTATGGGCTGCCAGTGCTAATAGCTAGCATCATTCACTTTCACGCTGGAATTTGTTTAGGTAACACCCTTGTAAATACGTCCCATTTGTTAAAATTTTCATAGTGTGCTTACAATTTTCATGGATCTCACTATCTCCTGGGTACACATGAAGGACCCACCCCGATCTACATGTAGGATCTCACTGAATCTAGATGCAAGCTTTCACCTTCGATCTACATGTATGATTTCAACCAATCTTCTATATATGATTTCTAGGATCTCACTAATCTAACTCCACCACCCATCTCCAAATGAGATCGGTCACATGAGATTTATCACATCCATTCCGTGCATCTCCAAACTTAGCTCCACACACAATCTGTCTCTTATATTTAGCTCTGGAATAACCTATGCTGAGAGCAGTGCCTCTAGGACGTCCACTCGGGATCATTGGGAGACTTGTGGCTCGGAGGCTAGAGTTCAGGGATCATCAAGGCCCCAATCAGGGGACACTTGACCAGTCTTAGAGAAGAGAAATTTCACCAAGACACATGATGTACCTGCGCTACAACATGCGAGCTGCAAGTTGCAACCACGACAAGTAGACATTGCATGCCTGACGTTTGAACTGTGGGCGTGTGATGCAAGAGATCCCTGACCCTCAATGTTGTCAAGATCCGTTGATCATCTTGATATGGTCGGGATAAAAGATCATTGACCAATCAATACATTGATACAATCAGGGAGATTCCTCCGTATTGTCTAACAGGACATGCTCCAACGTCCCTTATATAAAAAGGAGTTCTCTTCTAAGCAATCATCAAGCCCTGAACACACCTCAAATAGCTCCCTCTAGCTCATAGACCTCCACTGCCACTCTCTCTCTTCTATGAGTTCCTCCACTCTCATCCCCTCCACCTCTGGCGATCCCATGCCAGCTAAGTGCCTAACATTTTCTCAGATCACATTGTTCCAGCCACCCCAAACACAATCATCCACTGTCAGCCAATTTACAAGGACAAACTCCACTTTAGCTCTATACTGACTAAACCAAAAACCAATATCCCCTCCCAACAACAACCCCCTTGCGACATGTCACGTGAGTTGTTTGCCAAATAATGTGCTTTAACCTGATATTGACCTGGAAGCCTCAATCCTTGGAGCGTCTTTGGTGAGTGACTGCACAACACATGTTCCCATAGAAGACAAGAGAGCCAGAGGATGGTTTCTTGAAGCCATAATTCATTGTATTTCTTGCATATTTATATTTTTCCAGACTACACTGGTGCTTATTGTGGGATTGTAATTTTCTATCCTGTGATTTGTGCGCATTAAACACAACAAAATTCATAAACATTAACAACTAGCTACCAAAACATCATTCTCACTAATAACCCAAATCATCCACACACACACACACACAAAAAAAAAACTCCATTCTCCACCAAGAATCAAATCTGGTAGAGTCATCAAACATAATAAATACACACACAAACACAAACACAAACACACACACACACACACACAAAATATCAAGTAAACAACAAACTCCTTGATTTTAACAGAAGTAAAACCAAAACAAGCAAATTATTGAAATAAATAATTCAAAACCCACATCAGAGTAAAAAACACCTAACAAATAAACAATAATTAACAGCCCAAAAACAAATTAAAAACATAACTCAAATATATACATATATAGGGAGAGAAAGAGAGAGAATCTAACTGACCTGCTACACTGCTGGCAAAACCTCTGCTCAAGGCCAGCAACAATAACCTTAGGCGACTTAGAGTGCATACCACAGACTTTGTGCCTAGAATAGTAAGCCTTAGCATCACTCAGATCTGCATTACACCCTTCAACCTGACACCTAGGTGGTTGTCCACCATGAACAGCCCCACTCCTCCCCTTCTTCGGCGGCGTCGACGGCACCGACCCAACACTCACGGCGGCCGCCACCGCCGAAGACGACGACGACCCACCACCGGATTTGGGCGGGGCTCCAATACCCAAATCCTCAAAGTAGATTTTCTGGCCAAATTTCAGGCCATTGAGTGAATCGGAGGAATTGGAAGAGGAAGAAGAGCTTGAACCCATCTCCATGTGTGGTGTCTAGAGTTCATTCGTTGCACTCCCTTGAAGTTGTGGGTCAAATCATGAAAAAAAGGAGAGAGAGAGAGAAGAGAGAGACAGAGAGAGTCGGTAATTGGAATTGGTGTTGGTGTTGGTGTTGGTGTGTGTGCTGAGTAAGCTTCTTTTGGGGAAGCTGACGAGTGTTGGTGTAGTGTAAAGTAGACCCCCTGACACTGGGCCATGCCAGCTTTGCGAGTGAGTAGTGAGTAGAGAGAAGAGACTGTCAAATAATCAAGAAAGCAGCAACAAGGCAGAGGAGAGAGAAGAGAGACAAAGGAGAGAGCTTTAATCAGTCACTCAAAACTCAACAAACTGTCGCTTTTTAAAACTTTTTCTCTTCTCTCTCTATTCGGAATTTTGTGGCTGCAAAACATATTAATCTTTCTTTATTAAAGTTTATTTTTGTTTTCAATGATTTTTATATCAAAAAACTTGAGGTTAACAGATTGTTTGTGAAATGTGCCTCTGTTCCGTAATTATTTCGTTTTTTATTTTTAAATTATATTTATAAAATTTTAAAAAATTATTATAAAAATTTATTTGATAATTTTTTTAGTTTGTAAATGATTGTCTCAGTTTATAAATTTAAAGAAAAAAACATAAACTCAAAAAATGAGTTTACATTTTCAGTTTTCAATTTTTTTTTCAAATAATTTTTTTCCATTATTTTTTTCAATTAATTTTTTTTCTCAATTATTTTTTTAATTTAAGTATTTTTTTCAATTAATTTTTTTTCCTAGTTAAATTTTTATTTCAATTATTTTTTCAATTAATTTTTTTCCAATTATAATGTGTGTGATCCCATTGTCATAAATAATAAAAATAAATATAAAATTTTAGGGCTGAACAAAAATATTTTTTAGTTTATGTTTTTAAAAAATTTTAAACATTTTGTTCAAATCAAACGCGTTTATAATTTATGTTTTTTTAAAAATAAACAAAAATCAATTTATAAGATTTTTGTAAACATAAACAAAAAACGTAAACGTTACCAAACGCTACCTAAATAATTGATGGTTTGGGTAGAGTTACAAAAGTATATTTTTAAATTTTTTTTAGGTTATATAATTTTTATTTTTATTTTTCTCACATCCTTTTACAAAAATTAAAAATTACACTTATTTAAATCATTCTAAATAGTTTTTGACTTTTTATGAAAAAATGTTAAAAAAATAAAGAGGTGATATGATCCAAAAAAGATAAAAAGATTAAAATATATATATTTTTTTAGTGCTAGCCAAACAATCCCTAATTCAAGCCTCTTTTGATAACATCTAAAAAAAAAATCAATTTATTAGTTTATTTGTGTCATATCACTTCTTCTTTTTTTTTTTCGTAATAAACACAAAAAAAAAAAATCAATTTGTAAACCACAACCGAAACAACCCTAAGCAGTATTTTAGAAAGTGATTAAAGCTTCGTTTGGAAAGATGTTTTATTTGGACAAAGGCCTTGTTTGTCATCTACTATATAATCCATCTTTTTATCTTTTTATCTTTTTTCCATCATATCACCTCTCTACTTTTCTACACATCTTTTCGTAAAAAGACAAAAAGTGTACTTTTTTAGTACACCCCAAACCAACCCTAATTTAGGGTTGGTTTGGGGTATACTATATAATTCATCTTTTTATCTTTTTTTCATCATCAATTTATTAGTTTATTTGTATCATATCACTTCTTCTTTTTTTTTTTCGTAATAAACACAAAAAAAAAAAATCAATTTGTAAACCACAACCGAAACAACCCTAAGCAGTATTTTAGAAAGTGATTAAAGCTTCGTTTGGAAAGATGTTTTATTTGGACTAATTTAGGGTTGGTTTGGGGTATACTGTATAATCCATCTTTTTATCTTTTTTTCATCACATCACCTCTCTATTTTTCTGCACATCTTTTCGTAAAAATACAAAAAGTACACTTTTTTAGAACACTTCAAACCAACCCTTAGTCCACTAAAAAATAAAATAGACTAACAAATTAATAAAACAAAATGTCACATTTAAATTACAATCATTTTACTTTATTTCTTACAAAAAAAAAATCAAAAGTTCATCCCAAATAAAACTTTTTTAATTAAATTAAAATAACCAAAAAGTCAAGCTAAAAAATTTCTTCCCAAACAAAAGTTTAACTTTTTAAGTTTTTACGAAAATGATATTTAAAAAATAAAGAGAATAGTTAATTTTGTTGTAGTAATTTTTTAACTATTTTATAAGTGGTTCTCAAAATAATCCTAAAGTTAACCTTCGTTTGGCAGAGGAGGTTTTTGGATTTTTTGACTAAAATAATCACAAAAAGATAAAATAAATTTTTTAATCCAATAAAACAAAAGTCACGTTTAAACCATAATCATTTCATTTTTTTCTCTCATAAAAGTAAAAAAAATCAAAACAATTTATCCCAAACAAGACTTTTTAGCCCTATATTAAAATAATAAAAAATATAAGAAGTAAAAAACCCAACCCACATCCCAAAAGAAGTCAATATCAATTTTTAGTTTAAAAGTCAAAAAGTCACTAAAAAAATTAAAAAGCCAACAATCTATACCGAAAAATCAAAAATTCTCTTTTCTTTCTATTTTTTGCACATCGTTTCGTAAAAAATTAAAAAAATCATCTCAAAAATACTAATTTTTTTACATAATATTTTAGTAAAAAAATCAAAAAATTACTAAATAAGTCAGTTCCCGAACGAGGCCTTAATATCCTTTTTCAAGTTTTTTTTTAAAAAAATTTGAAAAAAATGATTTTAGTTTTTTTAGGATTCATTTCGATTATATGATAAAAATTTTAAAATTTTTAGAAAAAACTAAAAATAAAATAGTTTTTCAGCTTAATTGACAAATTTTGGTTCCCTTTTTTTTTAGTATTTTCTTTTCAAAATATTTTTATTTTTAAAATCTAGGCGGACGTAAAAAATTGTTTTTCAATTTAAAATTGAAAAAAAAATATTAAAGACAAAATTAAACTCACTTAGTAGTCAAGTCAAACAAATTTATTTATTTATTTTTATTTTTTTTCCTTCACTTACTAGAGCTACTCCAATCTACATATAGGGAAAAATGAAAATGAGATCACCCTCGGCTTCCACCATGAGGTTAGGCTGGATTGAATTACCATGATTATAAGTTATACCGCAGAGTGCTGAAGAGAGGTCGGATTGATAATTTATGGGGATTAATAATCATCTTATTAGTGGAGGAATTAGCTAGAGTGTGTGATTAGAAAAATAATGGTTTTTTTTGGAAAATGAGTTAAAAGTCACTTTTTTAATTTTTAACTCATTTTGAGTTATATCATTTCTCGTATTTTTTATATGTTTTTTCAAAAAAAAAACTAAAAAAAGTTGAAAAAACAAAAAATACAGCTTTTAACCATCTTCCAAAACACCCCAATGAACGGATTAGGCCAGCTTTCTTTCTTTCCTTTTTCTTTTTTTATCAAGTCCACCTATTTGTTTTAATATTTATTTTAGATTTTTTTTAATATTGAACTAATTAATTATTTATTTTATATAAAAATAATTTAACAATCTCATCACTATCCTACACTATCATTAAAATAAATACACTTTTACTTAGGGTTGTTTTGAGAAATTGGTAAAAATTTGACTTTTGATTTTTTACCAAGCTTTTTGACTTTTTTAGAAGTGATTTGAGAAGTTGATAAAAAACTGACTTTTTACTTTTTAGTTTAATATTTATTTATGGTGTCAAATCAAATTAAAATGACCAAAATACCCTTATCCAACATAAAAGATTTATTTTTTTATTTTTTTTTCATAAGCCCTAATTTGTAATTTTACAGCTGCGTTTTTGGCACTTGCCAAATGGCTTTTCTGGCATTTTTAACAGCCACATTTTTGGACCATGTTCCCAAAATGGCACTTAATCCTCTCACTAACAATCATTAACAATTTATTCACTAATTATCTCTTCACTAACAATCTCATCCAACCTAATCCGCTAAACAAACGTAGCCAAGAGTTAAGGAGAAGGGTTTAGTTTGATAGAGCGTTTGAGCTTGGTAAATCTATTTTAGGATCGATTTCGATAATTCTAACTGTTCACTTTGTAAAATTCGTTGAGTAGAATATTCACACAAAAAATTAAGTTGATTAGATATTGGTAGCTATATATTTTAATTAAATTTATATTACAAAAAATGGATATTTATTCTGTAAATTATATTTGTCGTCTATTTTTTTAAAACAAAAAATGATTCAAACCTATAGTTATCGATATCCAATTATTTTAATTTTTTTGCACGAATATTCTACTTAATAAGTCTTAAAAAGTAAATGATTCGAATCATCAAAATCGATCACAAAATGGGTTTACTAAAATCCAAACATACTCTCAAGTTGAGATGACAACTTCAGAGAAGTCAAATCCTACGGACAATGCCACTAAAAGGGTTCGTTTGGCAAGTTAGTTTCGGGCTATTTTAGTCACAAAAGACAAAATAGGCTATTTTAGCCATAACAAACAAAACATCACATCCAACCCATAATTATTACACTCTTTTCTCACAAAAAAAATCAAAAAAGCCAAAAAAGCCCTTCCCAAACCAAGTTTTTTAGCCCAGGCTAAAATAGTAAAAAAAGCCAAAAAATCAAAAAGTCAACCCACTTTTCAAACGAAGGCTATATTTTTTATTTATTACAAAAAGACGTGTAAAAAAATTAAAAAAATAATATAATATAAATTAATTAATAAATAAATTATTTGTGGTGTTACCAAATGAACCCTAGGATTGGTTGGGAAGTAGGTTAGTTTTTTGATTTTTTGACTTTTTTGGTTATTTTAGTCTGGGTAAAAAAACTTGGTTTGGGAAGGGTTTTTTTGACTTTTTTTGTGAGAAAAGAGTGTAATGATTATGGGTTGGATGTGATATTTTGTTTATTGTGACAAAAATAGCCTATTTTGTCTTTTGTGACTAAAATAGTAAAAAAAAAACCCACAAAACCACTTCCCAAACGGTGCATAAATAACCTTTGACATTTCTCTTGTTCTCTTTGTGAGAAAATATATAGAAGTAAAAGTATAAATAAAAAACTATAGTAATACTAAGGTATTAGTAGTCTCAATCCCCTTTCTATAACCCCAAACAAACGGGGCCTTAGGGAGGCTCATCCTAATCTGGAGCTCACTATCAATCCCCTCCCCATTTTTCAAAACAAACACAATATTAGTGGGTCTTATCTCACTACCAATCCCAATCCTCCTTCTAACTCTCTAAATAAACGGGGCCTGAGGGCAAATTACATAGACTTCCCTTAATTACTGTTTAGATTACAGCTGACCCTAATAGTTTGAGAAAATGACGTCGGCCTCCCTAACATTTGAATCACATTTCGCTACACTCCTTGTCATTAGCGATTCTCTACAGACATGAATAGTTCAGCAGTTTTACTATTGAATTTTATACTTTTCCACTACAACAAAAACACATTTTAGTGACACCATACTAGTGGCATATTCTTAAAAAATGTGATGAAAAGAATATTTGGTGGCATTTTTTAGAAAAAATGTCATAGAGCCACAAACATACAAGGCTCTAGTGGCATTTCAATTAAAAAAAGTGTCACTTCATTATAACAAAAATGTCACTACAACAAATTTACACTTTAGTGATACTACACTAGTGGCATGTTTTTAGAAAATGCCATAAAAATAAAAATTGGCATTAAATGTTTTTAAAAAATGCCACAGAACCACAAATATATAAGGCTCTAGAGGCATTTCAATAAAGAAATGTCACATCAATTTTATGGTATTTTATAAAATAATGACACAAAAAATTATATTCGTGACATTTACCAACAAATGCCATTAAACTTTAGTAGCAATGGCATTTTTAAAAAAAATGTCAAAACACTAGGTAGGTGCAAATTACTTTTTATGGCACTTAGGAGAAAAGTGCCATAAACAAATATTTTATTGCATTTTGAGAAATGCCACTAAGCCAAAAACTTTCCAAACTTATAATGGCATTTTTGAAAAAATAAAAAATGCTAATATATTTTCTAAATTTTTAAAATGCAGTAAATGATTAAAAATAAATAAATTAAACTCAATATACACTACAGGAAAAAGCACATTCGGCGACTAAATTTCCTGACCTAAAAAAATTTGGTTGCTGAAAGTATAGCTTTCAGCGACCAAAACAACATTAGTTGCC
>NW_021026613.1:236011-246082 GCF_004153795.1 Camellia sinensis
TTTTTTTTTTTAATCTCTCAAAGGAAGCCTTAGAGATGAATTTAGTGTTTTTTGAGAATTGTAATACACTATTCATCTTTTAGTACTGTTTATATAACGGTTCATGTATACATTCATGGTTGATTTTTTATTTGAATTTAATTATTAAAAAAAATAATTAAGATAAAATAATATTTGGTTGTATACTTTGGTCATATAAATTATATTGTTGGCCTCTTATTATATTTTTATTTTTTTCTTAAAACATTTTTTTAAAACTTTTTCAAGTATATATATAATATCATCTCTTTCTTTCTTTTTTTTTAATTTATTTTTTATTTTTTCATTATTAGAAGTTTCAAACTGCAAATCATAGGTTTTGTTTAGTTCAATTTTTTTGTAAGCTGAAGGCTAATAATAAAAAAACACTCCGTTGCCAACTTCTTGATAATTATTTTTTTCCAGCCTAGAAAACTACCCATAATGCAAATCTATATTCAAAATTATTGTTGTAGAGTCCTACCATAAATAAATCTTGACTTTTATCGAATATATATATTTTTTTCTCTTTCTAGATATATAAATCTACTATTATCTAATTGTGGATTGAAAGTGTATTTTATTTAATATTTTTTATGCTTGGTTGTTTTTAGATTTTATTTTAATGTTTTTGAAATGTTGCTTGGTTGTATGGTCTATTGTGGATTGTACTAAAAATTTTGGTCATTATAAATTATTCTTCTATGATTATTTACTTTTTAGGGCAAATTACATATATCCCCTTAAGATTTAGCAAAATTATATATGCCCCTGAGGTTTCAGAAATTACAGATACCCCCCTAAAGGTACTATTTGCATAACAAATTAGGAGGCAAATTGTTATGAAAATATAAACCTCAGGGGGCAATTTGTTATGAAAATATAAACCTCAGAGGGATATCTGTAATTTCTGAAACTTCAAAGGAGTACCTGTAATTTAGGTAAACCTCAAGGGAGGTATATGTAATTTGTCCTATTTTTTAAGAAGATGAAATGTTGGCGGCTCTAACTTCTATGTTAATTATCATAATTTTATTTATTCAATTTGAACCAGAATACCAGAAGTGAAAGTGAAAAAAAAAAAATATGTGACATATGTGGCCGAAAAATATAGAAACCGAAAATGAGGGGTGAAAAAATCAAGTGTAATCATATCATTAGAGTTGAAAATAATTGAGATATATGTTGTTATCAGTTAATTTATGAATTATAGAAATGCGTAACTTTTTGTTGGTTGCTTGAGCAAGTGGATTTAGAACCCATATTTTGAAAAGTTCTACTTCGTAGCAGCAATTAGTAAACTTTCTTCTTTTACTTCACATAGCTTTTCGTCTCCATAATAGCTTAAAGTTCTCTAAAATAATGAAAAGTTGTAGGACTTCGTATCATCCATTCTGATGCAGTTGGATTATGAAACTTAGCCAATTTGATGGGCCAAGCCGATTCACTTATTTAGGATAACTAAGATGAAAAAGTCTACATGATCGAGTAAAATTTATTTTTGACTTGTGAGGAAATAAAAATTAATATACTCATAATCACATCCAAGATGACGTGCTATAAAATTTGGATTTAGTGAGCCAATTAGCATTCCATTAAGGCAATCTTTTATCTTAAAGATACCAGTGCAACCCATTCACTATCTGCATCTCTTATTGTATCAAACTTTCAAACTATAATGCTATGAATTTAAATATTTTTTCTTTAACATTCAAATAAGATGAAATTTAATTAGAATGCAAATCACAAAGTAAAGAATAATAATAACAGGAACTATAGTACCAAACATGTACCCCCTCCCTCTCCCCCACCCTCCCTATGGAAAACAAAAGTACATTTATTTTGAAAATAAAAAATGCAAATACAACATAAATATCACTTAGCAGTTCACATCCTGAAGCTGTTTTGCCTTGATATTGACAATCATGGTGCAATTCATTTGGATAGATTTCTTCTTCTTCATTATCAACATTAGTGTTACTTTTCCACTCAGATTAGATTGGCTTCTCAGAGGCAACAACCCTAAACTCACTTCATTTGCAAAAACTGTGTTGCTCGCTAGGCTAGTCGGTGCGATAAGGTCCACTGTAACATTGAACTTCTTGGTTGTTTTCAGACTGGCTTTCGACACAGGAATACCAGCACTCCCAAATAATGTTTCTCCATAGTAGAAATCAACAGTGGTGTTGTGGAATTTATAGGGGCCGAAATTAGGGTTCTTGACCCCAATTTCAGCATACATCTTCATGTTAAATGAAGGGCTTGTGACATTAATGGTCTCGAACGTGGCAGACAGAACCCTGAACTTGGGAGTTTTGACTTTCATTATGGTTAAACCAAACACTATTCCCATAACGATTTGTGACACTGTGAAGATAATAAAAAATGTCAAACGCTTGCGTTTCTTGAGGCGAAGCTCTTCAGCCTCTGATGTGATTGCCTCTTCATCGCTTCGGGCAAAACCGTTGGCTGGTGCCAATGGATATTCTGCTTTCTGCTCCGCTGCCATAAAATTGTTTGATTGAGAAAGAGATAGAGAGAGGATTTTGGCTGGTTCAGTAAGAGTGTTCAAGGGAATGATGGGTGAGTTGTGTTGTGGCTGTGGAGTTTGAGTATGTATGTGTATAAATAGTAATGAAATGCTTGTGACCGATTGAAGAAAAGTGACATAAAGGATATATTATTGAACACATTGTTGGACTGCTTGTTAACTAAATAAAAAAAGGGCTAAAATGTTTGAAATTCTCTATTCATCTGCTGAAGGTTTGAAATTCTCTAAAGTGGAATAGAATTATTCAGGTTTGGGGATGTTTTGGTATTTGGTGCTGGACATTTGAGAAAGTACACTCTCATATACTTGTTTAGACTTTAGAGCTTCAAAAAAACAAACACATGGATTGATTTTAGCTAATAAACTAGTACTTAAGGGAAGCTTAAGAGTATCCACGGTGGATACACTAATTGTGTGTTAGTGTCAAGTGCCAAGTTTTGGCTAGCTAAAGGTGTTGTTTGAGGCTGCAATGGAGTTGTTAATGTGTGTGTTAGTGGTGTGTGTTAGCGTCAGATGTTAATATGTTTATTATCTGCAGCAAGCGTTTTAGCTAGCGAGGATGGGCGTTTTTTTGGTCTTATCGGTTGACCGGCCGGACGTCCGACCGGTTGACCAATCAACGGCAATTTTTTTTTTTAACTTGTTAGGATTTTTTTTTTTTTTTTGGACTTGAAATTTAATTTTGGGCTTCAAATTTTTGATTAAACTAAATTATTTATTTATTTTATTTATTATATACACATATATATATATTTAACACACACCTTAACACACCCCTTAACACATCCATTGCACCACCACTCACTCTCTAAAATTAACAAACTCTTAACACATCTTAACAAATATTTTTTGGCTCCACTTTTATCACTTTTTGTCATATAACACACTTTAACAAATAATTTTGACTATCCCATTGTGAATGCCCTTAATAAGCCTATATTTATTACAAGTGCATGAGATTAAAATCTCCTTCGACAACTTGAAATCTTACTTAAAAAGTCAAAATGTTATTATAAATTACTATATTATTTTTTTTTGTTTCTACATCTTTTAATAAAAAGTTAAAAAATTATTAATAAATAAATTATTTTTATTTTTTGTACATCTCAAGTGATTTTGAAAAATAAATTCCTTTATTTGAGATTTCTAATTTCACAAGAAATAGTCATATTTATTAATAAATCATTAGATTAATTAACAGTTTTTAATAATTTTAACATTTTATTTTAATTAATAATTTATGAAATTTTATTATTGTATAAGAGAACAATTATAAATTTCATTCTTTCAATTAATTTTGTTAATTTTTTTTTTAACAAGAAGGTATTTATAATTTTCAAATCATAAAAAATAATTCCTATTTTAAACAAATTTTAAAAAATATATTTACAATTTATCATATTTGTAATTTATTATCACTGACTAATTGACAGTGGTGGTGGCTATCTTCGGATAGAGTAATGTTGTGCAAGTGACGAGGCTTGCTTTGAATCTTATTTCAATGACTTGAATAGTTCACTCTTCAAAATATATTGAGTACAATATATTTGTAAAAATTTAAATTAATTGGATATTGATAGTCTCATGACTATATCAAATTTGCATCTGTTAAAAAAAAATAAATGATGGGTGTGATTTTGAGTATAAAACTACATACTAATGTGATTTGATCATAAAACAATTGAGATTTGATCAACTTAATTTTTTATAATTTTTATTTTTTATTTTATACATATCTAAAAGATGAATAATTTGGATCATTGAGAATTTACTCCATCGTGTGCACAATGGACACTGCTATGAATGGTGCCAACAATAACCCCCCTAGGATAAGGGGTCACTGCTATATTAATCGGATATCAACAACTATATGATCGAATTGCATATTATTTATGTTATTTCTCAAAATAAAACTTATTATTTATTTTTTTGGTTATCGATCATATAGTTGTTGATATCCGATTAATATGATTTTTGGTAGGCATGAAGTAATCAACAAACCTTACAAAATGGATGGTTTGGATCACAAAAATAAGGCCATAATACACCTCAAATGGAGGCACCACAGTCACTGCTGTGCTTCACGCACAGTAGTGAACCCTTATCCCGATCGCTATCGTGGGTATCCACTTTTCATCATATTTTTAATTATATTATTACTAGGGTTTAGAGGTTTATAATTTAGATTTCTAAATTTATTTATATTAATTTAATAAGAGAGGTAGGCTTTACATAATTGAGTATATGTCAAATTAAAAATTGACATATATTATATCATATTATTGTAGATCAAATTGTGAAAGATTTTATATAGGTATTAAATATTTTCCTTTTGTGTAAATTTATTAATTATCACAAATAAGTTATGTTTTACAAATTCTATTAATGCAGTTTTCACCATATTTTTAATTAGCGTAAAATTCGTGCTATGCACAATTTTAAACAATGATTTAAAATTTAATTTTAAAAGGGTTAATTGTTAAAAAATCTACTTTGTAATTGTTTAAAACATTAGCTTCAGTGAATATTTTTTATTGGTGAGAAGTCTACTCTTTGTAAATAGTTTGGTAAGAAATCTTTTCCTTGATTTTAGAGGACATTTTATTTCTAATTTATCCCTTAGTTTATATGTTGACTTTTTATTTTATTTTATTCTATTTGTTGACATTTCGTTAACTATCTGTTCAAATTTATATCTATCTGTTCAATTTTTTTGTCTATCTGTTGAAATTATTGTCTTGTTTTTTTCCTATCTATTGAAATTTCTATCTATGTAAAATTTTATCTGTTGAAATTCTTGTCTTATCTTTTCCTATCTATTAAAATTTTTATCCTAATTTTTTTAATTTATTAAAATTCAAACTTATTTTCCTCTGTCTGTTGAAATTCAAACTTAAAATTTTTTGTTCAAATCTTTTTTTATTTGTTTCCATGCTTAGACTATCTCCAATATTTTTTTTTAAAACTTATTTGTTTTATCTATTGAAATTTACCTAGCATTCTTCTATGATCTGTTGAAATTATTTGTTCAAAAAATTTATTTGTTAAAATTTACTAAACTTATTTTTTCTTTTATCTGTTGAAATTTACAAATATGTTTCATCAACAACAACCGCATTCATCATCAACAACATGGCATCATCAACATATCAACAGCTACCAAAAAGAATATATATACATATATATAACAAATAACTCGGAGATGGTTTGAATGTAGGTTGTCTGACTTCGGAGCTTCCTCATTCGACTTTGGTTCTGCCTTTTGAAAGAAAACGATGAAGACGCTGAATCACAAAAAGGGAAATAAGGGTTTAATGAACATAAATCTCAGATCAAAGCAAGTAGATGAACACAAGGACTGTTATCACTTTCACCATTAACAGATCTAACAACTCTAAATCTCATATCTAAAACTATAAAAACAAAAAATGAAAACCATGACTAAGAGATTTATTATTGCTTTGGAAACAAGAAAAATCAATTATATATATATATATGTATAAAGAGAGAGAGAGAGAGAGAGAGAGAGAGAGAGAGAGAGAGAATATTTACCAAGTTACAACTCGTCCTAGCCAGAGCTACAGGACTACCAGATTGACCTCACAGATTGAAGGGGCTCTATTGGTAGACTTGAAATGTCTTAAGGGAGATCGTTTGGCTCGAGGGAGATCATCCAGTTCAGAGATCACCATGGACCGCCGCTTCCTCATCGATCTGGATCTAGAGGTCGACGATAGAACTAGAGACAACAAGGGTAAAAACCTGGAGAGAATGTCAAGAGTGACGGCGATGAGTGATAGCGAGAAGGCAAAGAAGAGAGAGAGAGAGGGAAATTGCATATTATTTATTGCCCAATCTTGAGAGAGACTTAAACTTGGTGGTGGCTAGATCGCCGGTGGGGTGGTATGGAAAGAGAGAGAGAGAGAGACAAAAAAGCCAAGGCGGCAGTGGTAAAGTTGCGTTGAGGGAGAGAGAGTGGAGGGAAAAGAGAAAAAAAGAGGGCTATAAGGGCATCTCCAACGGTGCATCAAAATTGTTAAAGCCCGAATCTGTCCCTATAGATTAAGGTCATAACCGGCCAGTAATCATGGGATTACCTATGGCGTCAAACCTGATATCAATTAATAATTAATAATATGGGGCCAAATGTGGAAGCAACTTAAAAATTTTGTCCAATGCGCTATGCTTACGTGTCATATCAAAACATTTCACATATACATAATAATAACTCACACCACACATCAGTAGTTAACATCTTGTATACCTAGGATTATTCAAACACATAGTCAGTTAAACCAAAAGCTTATACACATAAACGGTCTATCGTGACCAATAGAAATAGCAAAAGATCATAAACAAAGCCTCTTGCGTGAGGCACTTGGGCTAACTTCACAAAACTTGGGTTCTTCCTTAAATTCCACTAAGGCTGGGGTTGAACGTCCTTTTGCTCACCTACACACATGTAAATGAGAGTAAGCTAACGCCCAGTGAATAATATCAAAATAAAGAGGTTAATGAATGAGATTCGTTCATAAATTAATCATACTTATAATGTACATATTTGAACCACTATTCTTATTCACACCAGATTTACAAATCTCAACAAAGCAAAATGACCTTAGGTTCAACACATCATATCCATATGCAAAACGACCTCAGGTCCAATTCTTATACAAAACAATGTGGCCTCGGGTCCATCTATATGAAACGACCTTTGGTCTAACCAACTCTCTATTCAAAATGACCTTTGGTCCAATTCAAACATATCGAACGGCCTCGGGCCCAATTCAAACATATCAGGCGTATCAAACGGCTTCAGGCCCATTCTCTTTATATTCATATCCATGTGTATTTCATATTTATGATCATGATCCCTTTCATTCAAACGGCATTTGGCCCATCACGGTATTCCAACATATCAAATGACATATTCAAACTGCCTTTGGCCCATCTTTGCATTCATGTCCAACGGCCTTTGGCCCAATCGTTCATATCCAACGACCTTTGGCCCAATCACTCATGTCCAACGACCTTTGGCCCAATCGCTCATGTCCAACGACCTTTGGCCCAATCACTCATGTCCGATGGCCTTTGGCCTAATCATTCATGTCCGACGGCCTTTGGCCCAATCATTCATGTCCGACGGCCTTTGGCCCAATCATTCTCGTCCGACGGCCTTTGGCCCAATCATTCAAGTCCCACGGCCTTAAGCCCAATTTAGATATATCAAACATATCAACTGCAAACGGCCTTAGGCCCAATTCAAATATATCAAACGTATCAAACGGCCTTATACAAAATTAGGCATATAGAATACTCATTCATATTTCAAATTAACAAATCCATGAAGCTTATACAGAAGTAACATTTGGAAAGCAGCGTACTTGAAAATATCTTTACTAAGATATTACTCACAGTGTTCTGCCGGTGGATTTGCCCTTGAACTCGACCCTACACATTACATAACACATATGGGTCACAAACGATTCAATCCGTTTTTAATTCATACATTCCTCTTAGGCTTCTTTCTTATCATTTTAACTCATTCACAATGTTCAATGCATGCCTAAGAGTGCTTAGAAATGAAAGAGAATGGAAAACAAATCATAAAACCACTTTACAAAATGTCTGAAACAAGGATTCCCGCTCGAGCGCAGCTTTCGCCGCTCGAGCGGACCCCCTTGGTCTGCAAAAGTACTGGTTACTTCATTTTTACGCTAGAGCGTGACTTCGGACGCTCGAGCTGAGAGTCAAACTACATGGCTCCCCGCTCGAGCGGACGTCCATGTCTGTAAAAGTTCTGGGAGCTAGCATTTCACGCTCGAGCAGCGCTCTCTCCGCTCGAGCGGACATGCCGAATTCTGGAATTTCCAGCAACCAGCTTGAGCTTCAAACTTGCATTCAAATTAACATAGCTTGCATTTTATAACCCATAATTCTCATATACAACTACTATCATGCTACAAACACCAATTTACTACCTTATGAAGCTCAAATCTTATGAATCAATCACATGCAAACCCAAATTATACCAAACTTACTTCCAATACATTAAATTCATGTATTCAAACTTCATATCTTCATCAATCATGCATGCATGTCAATTCTTGACTCAATTTCTATTACCAATGGTACAAATGGTGTTTATAACCATGAAACTCAACAAAACCATGCTTGCATGTATGATTCAATGCCCAATCTTTCATAATTAACATGTTACATGCTAGCTTATGCAAATTCATGGCAATTCTAAACATGCATGCATTCATTGACTCCAAATTCATATATTACAACTTATTCTTGCTCTTGGTTACATATTCTCTTTGAATTCACAAAATTACAAACTTAACTTATGAATTTATGCTCAAATACTCACCTATGAGCTTCAATCTTCACAAATTCTAGCTAGATCTTTGAGTTTAGTTTCCAATCCCCAAGCTTTGAGCCAACATTCATAATTTGAGTCCCTCTCTCTCTAGAGCCGTCTCTCTCTCTCTCTAGAGCACATTTCAGATTTTGAGTTCATAAAAATGAGGGACTTAAGTGTATATTGGCCTATTTATAGGCTTTCTTAATCACATTGATTAAGTTTAAGTAATGACACTCTAATTAAATTCTAAATCTAATTATTTTGATCCGAATCAATTTTCAATTAAATTTCACCATAGGCTCTAAAAATTACGTTAATCACAAAGGCGTAATCAATTTCGAGTTCTGTAGCCGAGAAGGCCTTCAATTTCAGTTCAAAACACAGATTCTAACAAATTTTCCTACGGTGAACAGATACAAAGCCAAAATCACATATAATCATGCAATTAACACCCAAATTTCCATTAAGCACATAATTACAAACATAATCATGATTAATTAACATAGTACAAGACACGATTATCACAATCTTCCCCCCTTTAGGAAGTTTGGTCCTCCAAACTTATTTTACCTTTAGTCGAAAACAATTTGCAATACTTTTATTCAACGGTTCTAATTCTTTTAATAGTCATTTGCTCAGTCTCTAAATCAAGCAACACTTTGTTCTCAACCAGTCAAAAACTTATGTCACGACCCAAACCCGGCCCTATGGGTTTAGCACCATAACCGGCCAGTAATCCGAGATTACCGAAGGCCTGCTTAATAGTAATACAGTAAAACAGAGTACAGGGCCTGGCAGAAGCCAATACAGTAATTAAACAATGTCCAATGAGCTGTGACAGTCTGTATGCCAAAAAGATTTTTCATGCATTCATACATAAACAGTACAGAACAGTATGCACAATATTTACATTCATTCAAACTAGGGACTCAACCCTAGATAGCGGTACAGTGAACAGTCAGTCTATACAAAACAGTGAAACAGTACGGAAGGGGGAATTCTTAAAACACCCCTAAGCCTTAACAGTAGGCTCGGAACCTCGCAGTGAGACACAAAGGCTGGCTTGACAAAACTGGAGTAACCCTGACGCCTCTAGCTGCGGTCTGGTGCCTGTACACCTACATATATATAT
>NW_021026613.1:246132-341369 GCF_004153795.1 Camellia sinensis
TTTGACGTGGGTTATTAACGTATATGAGTTTGGTTTGTTTTGAAGTGCATATAAGCACGGCTCTATGGACAAAGTTTTTGATTATTGCTTTCGTTTGGCCCCTCTACTCTGCTGACTTATGTCTATTTTGGTTTGAGGCCGTAGGTAATCTCAGGATTACTGGCCGGTTACGTCCTTAACCCATGGGGGCGGGTTCGGGTCGTGACAGTCCCCCTCCCTGTGGTTGCTGTGCTGGGGGAGGCAGGGCCGCTGGTGCTTGAGGCAATCTTGCCTGCTCTTCTCTTGTCCTGGCTTTGTCGACGAGGTCCCTCAGATAGCCTTGCCTTACTAAGTCCTCTAAGTATGCTACACAGTTCACAGGTTGAACACACACTAAGCTACACAGTTGGGAAATCTCATAACTTAATCCCTAATTTGTCTTGGTGTGTTCTACAACGATATCCTCATCTAAATGTCTTAACTAGGCCTAAGAATGCCTAGGATGGGATGAGGATGCAAAAATACACTTAGAAAACATTTCGCAAAGTTTGCTGAAAATAGGAGCCTCGCTCGAGCGAGACTTTCTCCGCTCGAGCGTAAGTCCAAAATCAAAGGCTTCGCTCGAGCGAGGAATCCTTCGCTCGAGCGGTCTGCAAAACAGTAAAAATACTGGATGCTGTGATTTTACGCGCGATGGTCGCTCGATGGTCGCTCGAGCGGAGCCCTGGACAAAGGTGCTCGCTCGAGCGGGGAATCCTTCGCTCGAGCGAGGAAGCCAAATCTGGAATTTCCAGATCTGCCTCCCAAGCTCAAACCAAGCATTCTACCACTCCAAACTCGACCTCTTGGGCCCAAATTCTGGAAAACATAACTAAATTCAATGTATAACAAGTTTTGAAGCTCAATTTATGAGTTCAAGCCCCAAAGGTGAGCCAATTAAAGCCATATTCAAACCCATTTTCAAGAATATGAAGAACATGCAAACATGCATGGATTCAAACCAAATTCAACCTTCAAAGCTTGTTCAAATGGACTCATTTCTTCAAGAACATGATGAATTCATGGAGTATGACCAAAAGATGGACATGCATGTGAGGAATCATGGACTTAGAACCTCAAAACTTCAATATATGTACATGCATGCAACAATTAAGCTTCAATTCAACAACAATGAACCAATTCATGACTTAACTCTACAATTAAAGCATGAATTGTGCAAGAATGGATTCTAAGACAACAACAAGAAGATGAATGTCCTACCTTAGTCTTGTAGTTCAAGAAGGGAGCTCAAATATGCAATCCCCTTAACAATTTCTTCAATTAGCAAGCAAACCCAAGGTGGAAGACAAGTTCTCTCACTCTCTCCCTCTCATGGTCGGCTAAGCTCAAGAGAAGTGGCTGATGGAAATGTTTTGAGTCAAGTATGCAAGGCTCTAGCATCACTAGGTAGTGTGCCACTAAGGGTGGCAATATGGTAAATAAACCAAACTCTTTAATTAGCTTATTTTAATCTAATTTAATCATACCTAATCAGTTTTCAGATAATTATACCATAAAATCACATTAATTCTAAGGATCATAGAACATTAATCGGTTTCGGATTCGGCCGCCGATAAGGCCTTCAATTAGCAGTTTAAACATATGAACATGAACAGATCAAACAAACAGTCAACAGATAAAATGCAATTCAAACAGATGTACTCATTCAATCCAGTTCCAGTTTTCAGTCAGTCAGTTCAGTACTTTAATCAATTCAATTATCGATCATAATCAATTCAGTTTAACGGTAATCGATGGTTATCGGTAATCAATCAGTCATAAGTCGGTAAACAGTATGAGGGTTGTTACAACTTACCTTTTCCGCCGTACAAGGCTTTGTACGTTGTCACACTGAAACTAGAGTGTAAGTTGTCGTCATAAGCAAAGTCTGCCAACGATGGATAGATTTTTTCAACTTCCCTGAAGATCTAATGTATACATTTGGAGCATTTCGTGCAAAATTCAAAAAAAATTCCTTCTGATTATATATTGATTTGCGGATAGAAAGCAGAGGTGAATCACAATTCAGTTCCCATTGCTTCTTGAAGGCTTGTCAGAATTCAAACACATTTTAGGATTCCTGCCTGAAACAATAGATACTGGGACCCCATGCAAACGAGCAATCTTATCGATGTAAACAGTGGCTAGTCTATAAGCATCATACGAAAATTTTACAGGGAGGAAATGAGCAGACTTAGTAATTCTATATACAATAACCCAAACGAGACTTATACCCTGGGTGTCCAAGGCAGCCCCACAATGAAATTTGTACTCACATATTCCTATTTCCATTCCGAAATAGAGAGAGGTCAAAGTAGTCACGTCTATATCTGATGTTCAACTTCGACTTGTTGACACCGAAAATATTTAGACACAAATTCAACAATTTCCTCGTCACAAAAGTTCAATTCATTCTCCAATAATTCCACAATTCACAATCCAATTCGGTATTTAGTTTAATGACTCATCACAGTTATCCAAGGTCAATCAAAAATCTTCAAGAATATAAAGTGGATACAGACACTGATTCTCGAGTCAATAAAAGTAACAACAAAGCAATCAACCACACGACGTACATAACTCATACATTCCTATGGTGTCGATTGTAAGGTGCAATAATATCGAAGCAGTCAATTTCTAACATAGTACACGTGTTCTCAATCATTCAACAGTTTACAATTCAGTCCAATATTCAATTCCCTGTTCCATTGAGTCTTTCCACATTATTTGATAGTCGTCAAAAGCACAAGGCAATTCATATATTAATTCCCATGTCGTCAAAGATAATATCAAAGTAGTCAATCACATGTTAAACACAATTTATACATCCTCAAAGCCCCACTTACAAAATATAATGGCACTGAGCAATTATTTACAAGGCGTACTGAATTCACATGCTTTCGGATAATCAAGGTTTTCTAATTCCATAGTGTTCACAATCAAAACAGTTTACGGTCGGCAGTTACCATAACATGATTTCCCAAAATCCGATAACACTAAAGCAACTATTCTCTCATACAAAACATATTCTGATTAGTCAAAGATAAATGTTCAGTACTGTTTATAATCAATCAATCTGCCGTCATCGGTTTCCATAGCGTCAAATAAACAAGAATATGGTAATATACAAGCATTGTTCCTTAAAACACCCAATCACTGGATTTACTCAATTTCGTTCATTTATAACACGTATGCCTCCAACAATTAAAGGTTGGTTCTTAAGGTGTTCATGGTTAGATCGGTCTGCTGATAGTCCACATAAGGTCTTCTAAGTATGTCAAGTATTCCAAACGGATTCAGGTTTTGGGTCTATCAGTTTTCTCGTCAAGGATAACCTGGTCATTCATTCATGAACAATTCGTAGCCTCTCTTAAATGAAAATCGAATCAGATAGAGGTTCTTATCAAATCAATCCAGGCAAAGGTCTTGTCAAATTAAATCAAACAAAGGTCCCATCCAATTATATCAAATGAGGGTCCTATCAGGTCAAATCAAACAAAAGTTCTATCGGATGGAATTAGATAAAATTTTTCTCAAATAGGGAACATTTGGTTCTGTAAGGCACACTTTGTTGCTTAGGTACATAGTCGATAGTTTCACAACTATCCTAAGTTCATCAGTTCTCAAAGTCATATTAGAGTCATTCATCACAACCATTCATATCAAAGTATTTCAAGTCATGTACAATATGACATTGTCCACATAAGTTTAGGTGTAGTTGCATATGCATGCAGTTGTTCATATCAGGACGTATGTATCATAATCAATACAGTAGTTCCCAAATAAGTCTTGTATACAAATATATGGTGCACTAACACATTAACAAAGTTCCTCGGTCCCACATAATATGGGATTTGTTATGCAAAAGTTCCAAATTAGTCACAAAAGCATAGCTTTAGATGTATATGTATATGTACATGTATATAGTCAATCAATATCCCAATACGTATTTCACAATTTTTCCAATGGGGCAGATACATACAGTAAGTAAGGCATTGATCCTGTGGGTCCGACCAATCTAGATACATATAACAGATATGAAAGAATGCGCCGAATCGAATCGAATAATATCCCAAGCAAAGATGCACACATGTACCAGTTCAGAATCAGTCAACATATAGGCATTCGTTTATAAACAGTATAGGTATCTGGGATAACGGTTGCAGTATTCTGAGTGCTTTTTGGGACGAGTGCAATTACTCTATCTTGATTAGCAGTTCCCGCCATTGGTACGAATCCAGCTGAAACAACGGGTCTATTCACGTTTTGCTCAGTCCAGGGACAGTTCCTTACCATATGGTCCATTTTATCACACCCATAACAAGCCCCAGAAATTCGATAACAAACTCCTTGGTGTTTCTTACCACATTCATTACATGTCAGTGCTGTATTCCTTGTAGAGTTTGAAGTGCGCGATGATCCCGTATTTTACTTTTTAAATGACCTCTTCTTTGAGAAAAAGCCTTGTCTCTTGCTTTTCCATTCAAAAGGTCGGTTCATGTTAGCTTCGGTCATCAGTGTTCGGTCTAGCACCTCAACATATTTTGTGACTTCCAACACATTCACTTGGTGCTCTTGCGCTGGTGGTGGCAAAGGTTCTTGCCGTAGCGGCAACTGATGTTGTTGTCTTAAGATCTCTGCCATTTCTTGTACTATATTTTCGAGTCTATCAAGTCGGGCTATGGAAGAGTCTGCCAACTCGTATGCCCTTACTTTATCCATGTTCTACACAAACTCTTATTAAGCCATGCCAAATACAGGAATGTCCAATACAGAAATAAACACAGATACACATAGGTACATTCGCACATAGGCACATCGTTATATTCTCATGTTACGTATCGTCAAGACACAATTAATCACATGCAAAATAGATGATTGCATACTTATTAGATGTCACGTGTAGAACACTTACTAGATAATTACACATTTGACCATATTCATATTCCACATAGACACCCATTTGCAAAATCGAATGCACGTAAGCAACTTTTCGTGATTCGCATGTTCATGTACGTGCATTATAACAAAACAAAACTCGTTGTACACATTAGTGAAATAATTCATATCTCATATAATCACATGTTCTCAATGCTTACATCAAGTACTTATCAAATGGATGCATCTTAAGTCTTTTCTAGACACCTTATGGCTCATTTGGACAAGTGTGTGAGTTATTAACACGTGCTCTGATACCACTCTGTCATGACCTGAACCCGCCCCTATAAATTAAGGTCATAACCGGCCAGTAATCATAGGATTACCTACGGCCTCAAACCTAATATCGATTAATAATTAATAATATGGGGCCAGATGCGGAAGCAACTTAAAAATTTTGTCCAATGAGCTATGTTTACGTGGCATATCAAAACATTTCACATATACAAAATAATAACTCACACCACACATCAGTAGTTAACATCTTGTATACCCAGGATCATTCAAACACATAGTCAGCTAAACCAAAAGCTTATACACATAAACGGTCTATCGTGACCAATAGGAATAGCAAAAGATCATAAACAAAACCTCTTGCGTGAGGCACCTGGGCTGACTTCACAAAACTTGGGTTCCTCCTTCAATTCCACTAAGGCTGGGGTTGAACGTCCCTTTGCTCACCTACACACTTGTAAATGAGAGTGAGCTAACGCTCAGTGAATAATATCAAAATACATAGGTTAATGAATGAGATTCGTTCATAAATGAATCATACTTATAATGTACATATTTGAACCACTATTCTCATTCACACCAGATTTACAAATCTCAACAAAGCAAAACGACCTTAGGTCCAACACATCATATCCATATGCAAAACGACATTAGGTCCAATTCTTATATAAAACAATGCTACCTCGGGTCCATTTATACGAAACGACCTTTGGTCCAACCAATTCTCTATTCAAAACGACCTTTGGTCCAATTCGAACATATCTAGCGACCTCGGGCCCAATTCAAACATATCAGTCGTATCAAATGGCCTCGAGCGCATTCTCTTTATATTCATATCCATGCATATTTCATATTCATGATCATGATCCCTTTTATTCAAACGGCCTTTGGCCCATCACGGTATTCCAATATATCAAATGACATATTCAAACAGCCTTTGGCAGATTTTTGCATTCATGTCTAACAGCCTTTGGCCCAATTGTTCATGTCCAACGGCCTTTGGCCCAATCATTCATGTCCGACGGCCTTTAGCCCAATCATTCATATCCGACGGCCTTTGGCCCAATCATTCATGTCCAACGGCCTTCGGCCCAATTCAGATATATCAAATATATCAACTGTAAACGGCAAACGGCAAACGGCAGACGGCAACGGCAAATGGCAAACGGCCTTAGGCCCAATTCAAATATATCAAGCGTATCAAACGGCCTTATACAAAATTAGGCATATAGAATACTCATTCATATTTCAAATCAACAAATCTATGAAGCTTATACAAAAGTAGCATTTGGAAAGCAACATACTTGAAAATATCTTTACTAAGATATTACTCACAGTGTTCTGCCGGTGGATTTGCCCTTGAACTCGACCCTACACATTACATAACACATATGGGTCACAAACGATTCAATCCGTTCTTAATTCATACATTCCTCTTAGGCTTCTTTCTTATCATTTTAACTCATTCACAATGTTCAATGCATGCCTAAGAGTGCTTAGAAATGAAAGAGAATGGAAAACAAATCATAAAACCACTTTTCAAAATGTTTGGAAAAGGGATCCCCGCTCGAGCGGACCCCTTTGGTCTGCAAAAGTACTGGTTACTTCATTTTTACACTCGAGTGTGACTTCAAACGCTCGAGCTAAGAGTCAAACTACATGGCTCCCCGCTCGAGCGTAAATCTCTCCGCTCGAGCGGACTTCTATGTTTGCAAAAGTTCTAGGAACTAGCATTTCACGCTCGAGCAGCGCTCGAGCAGCGCTCTCTCCGCTCGAGCGGACATGCTGAATTTTGGAATTTCAATCACATGCAAACCCAAATTATACCAAACTTACTTCCAATACATTAAATTCATGCATTCAAACTTCATATCTTCATCAATCATGCATGCATGTCAATTCTTGACTCAATTTCTATTACCAATGGTACAAATGGTGCTTATAACCATGAAACTCAACAAAACCATGCTTGCATGTATGATTCAATGCCCAATCTTTCATAATTAACATGTTACATGCTAGCTTATGCAAATTCATGGCAATTCTAAACATGCATGCATGCATTGACTCCAAATTCATATATTACAACTTATTCTTGCTCTTGGTTACATATTCTCTTTGAATTCACAAAATTACAAACTTAACTTATGAATTTATGCTCAAATACTCACCTAGGAGCTTCAATCTTCACAAATTCTAGCTAGATCTTTGAGTTTAGTTTCCAATCCCCAAGCTTTGAGCCAACATTCATAATTTGAGTCCCTCTCTCTCTAGAGCCGTCTCTCTCTCTCTAGAGCACATTTCAGATTTTGAGTTCACAAAAATGAGGGACTTAAGTGTATATTGGCCTATTTATAAGCTTGCTTAATCACATTGATTAAGTTTAAGTAATGGTACTCTGATTAACCATTCTGAATCTAATTATTTTGATCCGAATTAATTTTCAATTAAATTTCACCATAGGCTCTAAAAATTACGCTAATCACAATGGCGTAATTAATTTCGGGTTCTATAGCCGAGAAGGCCTTCAATTTCAGTTCAAAGCACAGATTCTAACAGATTTTCATACGGTAAACAGATACAAAGCCAAAATCACATATAATCATGCAATTAATACTCGAATTCCCATTAAGCACATAATTACAAACATAATCATGATTAATTAACATAGTATAGGACACGATTATCACAAAATTTTTCACCAAATTTGAGTAAAAATTTGAGTAAAAGGTCATTTGATATCAAGTGCTCCAACGGAGGTTTTTGAAGCTTCATCAGAAGACCGGTCGACCGCTAGTGTAAATTTTTCATAAATTTTTGCCTTGAGATGGTCATCTAGGGGGTTAACCGGGTAGATGTCTAGCCGATCGGCCGACGAGTGCAAATTTTTCACAAATTTTTGGTGGGAATATTCAGTGGTGAAAATTCAATGACTATGAACATTAATTTGATGAAAGGAAGATCAATCCTCAATCTGATGAAGGATTTGATGAAAGATTTGGTGAACCATTGGAGCAACAAAAAGTAAGTTTTTTTTATTATTATTATTATTTTTTTTTTTATCAAATTTAAATTTCACGAAACATTTGGTGAACCATTGGAGATAGTCTAATGAGGGTTGGGAAATAAAATTTCTACGGTAGTTGTATTATATACATGGGGTAGTTTGGTCATTTTGCCTTCACATGTCCTTATGGACATACTACTTTTGCACGTGGATTGTTAGACAAAAAGAATTCAAATTTAGATTTTTGGCTTGAGCGCCCATTTTAAAATTTATTTGAAATAATTTTAAAATAAATAAATGGATATGATTAAGGGCTAGTTTGGCATGTACTAAATAAGTCAAAAAGTCAAAAAGTCACTATCTTATTTAAGTCACATCATCTTATTTAAATCACATCACCTCTCTAACACATCACATCAAACCCAACCCAAACCCAACCCAAACCCACCAATAAGTCAAAAAGTGCACTTTTTTAGGACATCCCAAACCAACCCTAAATAAAATTCATTAGCATTTTATTACCGAACAGCCTCAGCACAAATTATTACCACATCATTTGGGAGGATACGACTCCGTAAATGATCCGTTCTTTATTTTTTCTTTATTTTTATACTTTATTGATAAGAATTAAATTTTTATATATAGTTTTGATTGTTGTGGTGGATTTTAGTTGTAGAAAGAACTTGTTGCGGTGATAGTAGTAAGTTTTCATAATTGAAGATAGGTTCAGATTTTATAAGTTAACGCGATGTGGCCTAGAAAAAGAAATAAAGTGAAAGATTTATATTTTATATTTATTTCAATAACTATATTAGAAATATTACTCGAGTTACTTGAACTGTCGTAAGTTATGTTAGGATTAAGTTAATTAATACAAATTAAAGAGTTGACCAACTTATTTATGTAAATATATTTTAAATTGGTAAATACATATCTTTAATATTTTTTCATAATGAAAATAACAAATATATACATATTTATGCATGTTTTTTTTTTTAAAAAAAAAAATTAAACTTGGATAAAATTTTATTCATTACGATTTAAATTTATAAAATTAGTATTTAGATATATTTTTGTTTGAAAAAAAAAATAATCCAAGACCAAGTTACCATGAGTCATGTTTTAACCCTACACGCCTGAATCTGACCAAGAAAAGTTATCTATCAATGAGTAAACATTTGATAAATGATTAGTTAAAATTATATAATAATTTTATAGATTGTAATGAGCATGTGTTAGTTTAGAAGTGTTACAACTGGATTAGACACTAAACATAAAAACCGATTTTGGGTTGACTTTTATATCATTATTGTTCTAAATCTAGTTATTGGAGAACTATTGCTTGTTGGTCAATCTATGAGTTACTTGTCTACTTATTTATTTATTTGCATTAAATTCTTATATATATAAAATCAAAATAAGAAATATGTATATAGTTTTTTTTGCATATTTATTAACTTTTTAATTTTTTTTATAAAATTTATGTTTTTATTTTAAAAATATAACTAATGTCTATTTTGTTAATATCAAGGTAAATTTACATTTGAAAAAAAAAATCCAATATTAGAATGGACATGTATTATGCTTTTGGCTTAGAACATGTGTCACGATTCGCTCCCCGTACTCAAGGGTTAAGTATCGGTCAGTAACTGAGGTTATCTTCGGGTAATTCTTAAACAAATCAATAAACGCGAGCGGAAGTAATATTTAAATGAGGGTGCCAAAATAATCATTGGAATTTCTATTTTTATTACAAAATTATATTGACAAAAAATGCCGATATTTACATAGAAAAATATCATTAAAGTGTTATGTGTGTCTATTCCGCAACATTGCATCTAAGACTTTCCAAAAACTATTTCTTAAAAATTAGTAAACAACTATAAGCAGATGACAAAGTGAGAAATATTACACCAAGAGTATAAGGGACACGAAATAACCATCGATAGTTAGTTAGGCCAAAACATTTACATAACTCAATTTGGTGAATTAATCATTGGTAAACAAATCATTTAAGTGACAGAAACTGAAAACAAATAATCCTTTAAGTAGCAAAACTGAGATTATGTAAATAAATAACCATAACCACGGTAATTTGGTAAACAAATCATTTAAGTGGCAGAAACTAAAATACAGAAATTATATAAATATATAATTATAACCACGGTACAGAACAGAATAGAACAAAGGTCACAAGAGTGACGGTTAGAACAGAGGTACGGACTCAAGAGGTGACTCGTACGGACTATAGAGGTGGCTCCCATAATAGTGTAGTACTTATCTCCGCACAGCACTTTGCTTCGCACAGAACAGAGGTACGAATTCAAGATGTGGCTCGTACGGACTATAGAAGTGGCTCCCACAATAATGTAGCACTTATCTCCGCACAGAATAGAGGTCAATGGATCCATGACAAACAGAGGGCAACAGAGTGACCAAACAGAAACCAATAGTTATTTAAGGTCCCCAAGGCGTGAGACTCCTGTGGTGGTATTTACAAAACATAATTATTTATAAAGTTATAGTCAAATATTCTTTAAAATATAAACAAACATATACATGAGTTTTATTTTAACAAATAGGGTTCAGAAATTAAACAACGTAACTGAAATATTTATATAATTTATAATACTTTATAAAACATAGTTATATAAAATAAATATGAAAAATCAAAACATACATAAAATATATATATTCCCCTTTATTTCCTTAAGTTTTCCAATCTTTCCCTTTCTTTTGTTCCTTTTCTTTCCACACAATTGATCACCTCCTCCCTAAGGAGGTAAGAACATTATCTGGCCAACACGTGTCCAACGCGAATCCTTCCACAGATTTGATCATAAATTATATAAATTTATACTTATCTTTGATAAATATTTAAAATAATTATATTTTATCTCAATATTTTAATATAATTATATAAATTAATTAATTTCTGATTAAATTATACTCTATCTTATATCAACAGTAAGTTAATTACTTATTTTATTATCATATTCATTATTATTTTTAGTTATTTATACTTTGACTCATAAATTCTTAATAATTATATTGTTTTACAAAATTACACATACTAATACAAAATAAATCGTATATTTTTCTAATTGTGATTCAATAATATTAGTATAACTTTTACAGAATAATTAAAAATCTGAATTGTTTCAACATGTTGGGGCGTGACATATTCTATTAATATTAAAGTATATTTACATTTGCAAACATTATCCAATAATACACTGGACATGTGCTATGTTTTTGGTCTAAAACTTACTTAAAAGAAGTGATGTGTTAATTATTAATTTAAACTTTAGATTTAAAATTTTAAGTTCTAATTTCATATTTTCTTAATAGGATTAAGACATGTATACTTGAATTTTATAACCCATTATAAATTATTATTAAAATTTCATTTGATTTTTGTTCTAAATTTTAAATTTGTTGTAGGGTTAAGTATACTTAATTTTTTTTTTTCAAAATCTATTTATATATATATTTTAAAAATTTAAAGTTAGATATGGCTAAATAGGCCAATAGTTTTACGCCACACGTGTTTCATGCCACATTTATATTTTATTTAAAAAAAATACAAATATGTGCAAATTTTATAAGGATAAAATTACATTAAAAATATTATTTTGATTTTTTTTTTTAATTTCAAATTAGGTATGACTTAGATTTTGATAAAAGATATGACTAAAATTCATTTTTTGACTTTCTATATAAGTAATTTTGAAATTTAAAATTATAGATATAGAATATAGATGTGATAGTAATGATAATAGATGCCATAAATAGTTCATAAATTAATAAATTTAAAAGATTTTCCATATTAATCAAGGATTCAATTAAAATATTAAAATAAAAGAACCAATGATAATGTGCCATATTTTTATAATTTTTTAATTCACAAATTTATGAAAATAAAGTTAGAACTTGAGGCTCAATGAACCAACGACACGTTTTTACTTATATTATATATCTAGCATGATACACATGCTATGCACAGGCATCACTAATTGATAAAAAAATAAGTAATAACATAAAATTTGTTTAAAATATATAGGAAAAATAATTTAGAATCCATTAAATTTTAACCTTTTTAAAAATATTTTTCTAAATTTAATTGTGTAGCCTGAGTTTTTAATAAAAAAATACATATCATAATTGAATTGGTAATTTTTTGAGAGGATAAATTACAAAAACTATATTTATGATAAAAAAATGAATACAATCCGTCCTATGAGTTTTGTTTTTTAGTTTATTTTATGTTAAAATTCACTCTATGATATGGTAAATCACATTTGTCAATATACTAATTATACTTTATCTATTTTGAAAGTTTAAAAATTTGTCTACCTAGACTTAAAAATTATAATTTTTTTATGTCATAACTCTAAATGATTGGTTTCTAGAGTTAGAGTTGGGTTAGACATTAAAAAAATAATAAAAAAAACCTAAGTACTGGTTAACTCGACCTTTATGCCAACTTGACTCTGACTTAACCATTAAAAAATTGTCTTCATCGATATCCAACTCATGAACTACTTGACTCATTTACGTATTAAATTAATAAACAAATATCTATCAGTACTTTTTATAATAAAAATAAAAAATATGAACATCTTATTTATTTTAAATTTTAAACTTAGGTAAAAATTATATATATATGTTTAACGTATTATATGAATATAAGTATGAAATATGTTATATATAGTTCTAACTTTGGATCCAATCTAAAAAATTGATCAGTTAATTATAGAAGCATTTGGTAATAACGTGTTATGTTGTAACTGGCATGAGCTAGTTTGAAGGTAACAATATTGGATGAAACATTAAAAGTAGACCAGAAACTAAGTTCAAATTGATTTTTATGTTAATTCTTGGCTCAAGTCCCGTCCTTGGAAAATTGTCTTGGATCATGTCTAATTTATGAGTTATTTGGCCCACTTGTTTATTTAATTCTTAAGTCGGTAAATAAATTTTGAATGGTTTTTATAATAACAATAAAAAATATGTATATTTTTTGAAATATAGGGGAAGAAAGATTTATGAATAAATGTCATATTTATTAACACTTCTAACTTTAATTAAAAAATTATAAATATATATTGATTCTTAAAATATATTTAATATCTATTGTATCAATATTAAAGTAGAATTGCGCAAACAGAATATTTAACCAGAACAAAAAAAAACGTGATGACTCAATTTAACAAATATTTCATCAATATACATTTAAATTTTATTGAATTTTCATTTAATGTTTTTCCTCAATAGGATTATGTTGTTTGATACTTTGTAATTTATGGCTAAAAATTTCATTAGTATTGTCCATTTAATTTTTTAAAAATTATATACAATTAAAATTTCACTTGTAATTTTCTTTTAAATTTTAAATTAGATGTGACTTATATATTGTTAAAATTTTATTTTTTACTTTTCATTTGTAGATTTTTTATTTTTATAGAAAAAATGGGCTAGATAAGCCAATAGTTTTATGAGCAGTGCTACCTACGCAGAATTTGTGCACAAAAATATATCTTAAAAAAAAATACTATGTGGCTCATATTTATTCTAAATGTGACCGCACAATACATGAGTTACATGAGTTGAATTTGAACCGTGCATTATTTTTCTAAGAATGCTTCTATACATCAATTATGCACGTATCTTTATTTTGGTTCATATCTAATGTATGAGTTATTTGGCCCACTTGTTTATTTAATTATTAAATTGGTAAATATGTTTCGAATATGTGGGGACATATTTTGTGAATGATAACACGTGGTCAAGGTGACACCGGAGTGTCAGCGGAGGTGTCATGTGTCTTGGTCATATTGCCGAGATAATCTCGGCTAAGCCGAGGTAATCTACGGAGATACCGGAACCAAGGATAAGCGGATAAGGGACAAGAGTCCTAGAATGGGAGAGAATCTCAGTTTGGATGAAGATAAAACTCTTAGGGAGTTTATCTCTATCTGGCTGGGAGTCCAGAATGAGCATTGAGCCAGAGTCCATTGAAGCTAGACTTCTACAGGAATCAGGTTAGTACTGGTTATAAAAGTAAGGCACCCTCGGAGGTCTAAGGTATACTTTTTGTATTCTGGCTTGTGAGTTAAGCACTATTTACTATCTTTGAGAGATAACTCAGTACTGACTTGATCGTCGGAGTGCTTCTGGGTGGACAAACCACCGCCGGAGTCTTATCTTTCTGTGACAAGTTGTTCAGGTGTGATCTATTCTGCCTATGCTCTCCTACTAAGTTCCTGTTTGGCAGTGTGGTTAGAAATCAACACTCACAATTTGGTGCCGTCTGTGGGAACATAAGGAGAATAGATGGCCAACGACAGGCAGAAAAAGAAAATCGGGGACGACATCCCTAATGGGAGTAGCAAACACACTGATCCTAATATAGGGGAAGAGACTTGTAATGAAGAACCCAAGGAGCATAATCCTAGGGAAAAGGACATCGGCTAAGAGGGAGACCTTCCAAAGAAGGCAGGCCGAGATGAGTTTTACAACGAAAACGATCTCCAGGTATGGAAAGATAGATACCTAAGGAGGGACGACGAGATAAAGTTAATGACAAACAAATTAGCAGACCTGCAATCGGTTGTCAATTTCATGATGCAGAACAATGTCATGCAACCATCGTTCCCATTGGAGGACACGCCGATTCCAGCGGCCAAGATCGATGCCCAGAAATGGGGCCATAAAGCAATCCCTGTAGTCCCTCAGCATGACAGGGCAAAAGAGCATTCTCACCGGCCTTCATGGGACGTCGGGAGAGGAGAATCGATGAGAAGAGAGTCTTAGAAGGCATCTCGTGTCAAGGAAGCTTATGCCAAGCAACATTGGTATGTTCAGGGAAAGAAGCTTTGTTTTGACACGACGAATGGAGGGAGATCTAAAAGGACTCATAACGACACCGGGAGTAGTGCACCAAAAAGGCTGAAATCCGCTGACAACCGAGCTCTTGGACGGACTAAGGAGGACTTGAGGGACTACCTCCAGAGGAAGTGACAAGATGCCGAGGTCACATCCCCAGTCAAGCCGAGAATGCCATTCTCAGTAGAGCTGGATAAGTTTGAGGCCCCGAAAAGATTCCACATGCCAAGATTTCAGATATATGACGGTAAGTCCGATCATAACTTTCACTTCAGTTTATATTTGAACTCAATGGCACTATATACCGGGAACGAACCATTACTCTGCAAGGTGTTCCTCTCATCCTTTGGAGAAATCGTATCAGATTGGTTCCACAAGTTGCTGAAATGAACTGTGAAAAGTTAGGAAGGCCTGGTCGAGATGTTTGTGGCCAGGTTTGTTACAAACAAACTGCAGCCATTGAGGGTAGACTCCCTGATGGCTCTCAGAATTGGCGAGGAAGAAAGCCTCAGGGCTTATACCAAAAGATATTACGAGGTTTTTAATCTAATACCAGGGTGCAACCAAGAGTTGGCGATCGTATCTTTTAAGAACGACATGAACGATGATTGCTTGCTTCAAAAGTCATTGGCAAAGACGCTGCCAAAAAGTATAAAGGAACTCATGGCTAGGATCGAGAAATATCCGAGAGCCGAAGAAGACACGCCAGGGACAAAGACGTCAAAACAGGAGAAGAGAAACGGCTCGCCGAAGCAAGGCTAAGGTAATACTGGATATAACAGACAAGAAACAGGACTGAGGGCTACACAGGCAGTTACCACAATGTTCTGGATCCCGGTTTACAAAGTCTTGAAAATGATCAGGAATCAGCGTTACTATAGAGCACCAGAGAAGATCCCTGACAAATTTATGGAAAGAAGCCTTGGGAAGCACTGTGTCTACTATAATGAGGATGGGCATCTGACTTGGGGGTGCAAAGCCCTAAAGACACATCTGGAAGATTTGGTAAGACAAGGTCGCTTAAAGGACCTAGTAGATGAGGCCAAGACAAGGGAAGAACAAGCAAGGCTGCCCCGGGCACCAGCAGCACCACCTCTACCAGCACCGCAACCGCAAGTAGACGGACCTCGAGTGATCAATGTGATTCACTCGAAGGTCAATGAATACGAGGTACGTGGGGAGACTCAGAGGGTGAAACACTTATAGCATGTGTATCAAGTCCTGCAAAAGAGGCCTAGAGCAGACGAGTACTAGGGACCAATGGTGCCCTTTACCGAAGCCGACCTAGACATGGTACAACATCCACACAACGATGCTCTGGTGATATCCCTCAAGATTGGAGAATGCCAGGTAAGGCGCATTCTAATTGACCAAGGCAGCTCTTGTGACATAATGTATATCAGATGTTACAAGGAGCTCGACCTTCACCGAGATGATTTGGAGCAGTCCAATGGTCGGCTTTAACGGAACGCCGACATGGCCCCTGGGAGCATTAAGTTTGGAAGTGCCGGCAGGCACCAAGAAGGTAAGAACAGAGTTCACAATAATTGACACCCCCTTCCCTTACAATGTTATCTTGGGGAGGCCATGGTTGCACGCAATAAGGGCTGTTCCCCCAACACTGCACCAACTGTTGCAATTCCCAACAGAGCATGGAATTGAGGATGTCAAAGAGGATCAAGTGTAGGCAAAGAACTACTCCATGGCAGCAATGAAATCCACCTGCAACGTACAAGAAGCAGAAATAGTAGAGATTGAGGACGAGGACATGGAGGTCCTGGATGACGTCGGCAAAGAACCGGCTGACAAAAGCGAGGAAGACTTGAAGAAGATTCTGGTCCAGTAAGGGGAGGAAGAGGGTTTCTTCCTCCTCAGCTCAGGCTTGGCCGAGAAAGAGGAAAGGGAGTTAGAAACATTCTTGCGAGCAAACATAGAGGTGTTTTCTTGGACACCATATGAGATGCCTGGCATTGACCCTGAGGTTACATTTCACAGACTGAACGTAGACAGGTCGGCTAAACCCGTCATTTAGCGAGCGAGGAAGACGACGACGGTCCATGTGGAGGCAGTTGAAGAAAGAATGAACAAATTGTTAGAGGCCAGAGCCATTCGCGAAGTAAACTACCCTACTTGGCTGTCCAACACTATGGTTGTGAAAAAAAAGAATGAGAAGTGGATGGTCTGCGCGGACTTTACTAGCCTGAATAAGGCTTGTCCCAAGGACAGTTTCCCACTCCCCAAGATTAATTAATTAGTGGATGCCATTTCAGAGCATGGAAGGATGAGCTTCCTGGACACTTATAGGAGGTACCATCAGATAGCAATGTACCGCCTGATGAGGAGAATACTGCATTTATCACCCCAAAAGGGCTGTATTGCTACAGAGTGATGCCCTTTGGGTTAAAAAACGTAGGAGCAACGTATCAGAGGTTAGTGACCAAGATGTTCAGACATCAGACTGGAAAAACAGTGGAAGTATACATTGACGACATGGTCGTGAAGACCAAAGAACCTGAGGATCATCTGGCCAACTTAAAGGCAGTTTTTGACATCCTTAGAACATATCGGCTCTGGCTCAATGCTTCAAAATGTGCATTTGGAGTTGGGTCTGGTAAGTTCTTGGGGTACTTGGTTACCAGAAGGGATATGAGGCAAGCCCAGATCAAATCAAGGCCATCCTGGATTTGAAAAGCCCAACGTCGGCAAAACAAGTGCAGATGTTAACTGGAAAGGCCGCAGCCCTGAATAGATTTATAAGCAGAAGTTCAGATAAGTGTAAACCATTTTTCAGTCTGTTGAAAAAGGCCACAAATTTCTTGTGGATAGAAGAATGCGAAGTTGCCTTGGCCGACTTGAAAAGAAACCTAACCAAAGCTCCAGTTCTCTCAAATCCAGTACCTGGAGAGAAGCTATTCTTGTACTTGGCAGTTTCAGAGCATGCAGTGAGTGCAGTGATAATTAGAGAAGATAAGGGAGAACAAAAGGCAGTATACTATGTAAGTAAAACCCTAGCAGGCGCAGAGACCAGGTATTTCCCCCTGGAGAAATTAACATTAGCCTTAATGATGGCCTCCAAGAAGTTAAACCACTATTTCCAAGCTCACAAGATTGTGGTATTGACTAAGCACCCCTTGAAGTCCCAACTACAGCAAGGAGATCTAACAGGCAAGGTGGTGTCACGACCCAAACCCGCCCCTATAGGTTTAGCTTCGTAACCGACCAGTAATCCTTGGATTACTAAAGGCCTCTAATAGAATAACGTATAATCAAGGGGCTGTGGAAGCAAATGTACAAAATACAACGTCCATCGAGCTGTGCAGACACACATGCGACAATATAATTTTAAACTTTATAAACATACTCATGACATCACATAGGTACAGTAATTATACGTCACCCCATATACAGATAACCAAAAACAAACTGCTCAGTAACAAAAGGAAACAAAGTGTTGAGCGTTCAAAAGGACATGGCCACGCGACTTGACTTGGTCTGGAACCTTATCGGGAGGCGCAAAAGGGTGACTAACAAAACGAAATCCCAGGCCATCAACTCTGGCCTTGATCACCTGCCTGGTCACCTACATACACAATATAAATAGTGAACAGAAGCCTAGTGAATAATAACAGAGTAAGGGGTTTTAATGAATGATATCTATACCAGATTTAGAAATCATAATTCAGATTCATAAACAGATTTATATTTTTGTTCATATCATATACAGAAATCAAAGTTCATGCTTAATCATACGTGGTACATCCATTAGCGCTAACAGAATAGAGACATAACAGATGCAGACCATATGGTGGTTATGAGTAACCAGTTCCATAAAGGAACCTCCGGATCCGGGTAACAGATAATAGATATGCTGAGCTCCATGATGGAGCCTCCGGTACGGGTAACAGATTTCAGACATTTTAAGTTCCATAATGGAACCTCCGATACCGGGTAACAGTTAACAGATATCGCATGATGCTAAGGATGCCACGAATACATGTCAGAAATTGGACAGTCATTCATTGTACAGAACATATCATTCAAGAAAACAGATCTTAATTCATCATACAGACAATAAATAGAGTTGAATATAGTTTTACTAAGTTATTACTCACAGATAGCTTCAGGAGCAGATAGACAAAGCAAACTAATCATACGGTTTACGGTACGTGACCTACATCAACACATAACAAATACACATTTGAAACACACGTTGGAATATATCTAACTCATTACGTTCCATTCTTAGTGTGTTTCTACATTTTACCCTCATTACTATGTCTTAATCTTGGCTCAAGAATGTCTAGGATGCAATGAGGATGTTAAAATGCATTGGAAAACATTTGGTCAAATTTTTGAAAACAGGGTCCCGGCTCGAGCGTAGCTTCCCCCGCTTAAGTGGACATGCAATGTGTGAGGGGACGCTCGAGCGCAACTTTCCACGTTCGAGGGTTCTGCAAATTTTGAAAAAAGTACTGGTTATGTGATTTTTATGCTCGACGAACGCTCGTTGGTTGCTCGAGCGTGAGACTCATGTCCCCGTTCGAGTGCAACTCTCGCTGCTCGAGCGGTCTGTGAAAACATGAAACTTCTGGGAGCTTGTATTTCATACTCGAGCGAACTTCTGGCCGCTCGAGTAGAGATGCAAAAACAAAGCTGGTCGCTCGAGCGCAAAACCATACGCTCGAGCGGAAGTGTAGAATCTAGAATTTCCAGATTGCACTCCCAAGCTCCAAACTCGAATTTCACACCTCAAAACTCATCTTCTTGGGCCAAAATTATGGAAAACATATAAGAACTTGTAAATCATCTTGGTTTGAAGTTCATTTCATGAAATCAAGAGCCAAAAGCAAGTCAATTGTGCAAAAAAATTCAACTTGAAATGTAAGATCATGCATGCATGTATTCACTTGAGTTCATAGCTTCCAAAATGGTGAGTAATGCTATGAATTCTTCAAACCATGCTAGAATTTCAACATGCATGAGAGGAAATCTTTGAAAACAACTTCCAAATGCCATGAAATATGCATGCATGCATAATATGATCTAATTCTCTTTCTTTTAGTTCAAATCCCACATCAATCCATCTATTTCACTTGAATTCTTATATGAACCAACTCAATTATACAACTAAGAGTTTGATTTCTTACCTTAAATGCTTAACTATGCTCTATTAAGGTAATTTTTTGAAGTTCCAAGCCAAACTCCAAGTCCCCTAGCAATTCCTTTGCTTGAATTCAACTCTCTCTTAGTCTCTCTCTCTCTCTCTCTCTCTCTCTCTACACGTTTGAAGCTCAAAGAAGAAATAAAGGGTACAAAAGTGTATAAGAGGTGATGGGGTGGTCTATTTATATGTTTGATTAACTTAGGCTAATTAATTATGATTAAAACAAAGTTGATTCAACTTATTAATTTTTTTTATTATAATTTAATCGTTCCGAATCGAATTTCAATTCAACCTATTATAAAATTCTAAAATTTCCAAATAGCACATAAATCAAGTCAAATCTTGAATCTGATGCCGATAAGGCTTTCAATTTGCAAAATTGAACAAACCAGAGACAGATATTCCTACACAGAACAGATAGAAACTCATATAACACATAACACATAACACATGTAATGAATGTAAAATTTCATCTCAATTATTTATTAAGCATTCGTAATCATGGATTATACGTTAATCAGAGGTCAGGGTTGTTATAGTCTTCCCCCTTAAAGAGTTTGGTCCTCCAAACTCGAAGTACCTTCATTTTGGATGAATGTTGGGTCCAACGGAAATAATTCTGGATATCTCTTCATCATATCTTCTTCTGTTTCCCATGTAGCATAGGTTTTTTCATGGTTCTGCCAATCAACTTTTACCAACGGTATTTCTTTATTCCTCAATATTTTGATTCGGTGATTAACAATCTGTATTGGCCTCTTCTCATAGGTGTAGTCATCTTTCAAGAGCACATGTGTTGGTTCGATGACATGGAATGGATCTCTCAAATACTCTTGAAGCATTGATATATGAAAAACATTATGCATATGCTCCATGATCGGAGGTAAGGCTACTCGGTATGGCCTAACATATCTTGGTGCTAACTTACCCTTAACACCAAACTGGGTTTGGCCTTTCATTGGAGTCACTTTTATGAACACATGGTCCCCGACTTCGTATTCTCTATCTCGCCTTCGGACATTTGCATAGCTCTTTTGGCGGCTTTGTGTAGTTTTCAACCCCTATTGAATCAATTTCACATTTTCAGTTATTTCTTGTACAAGTTTTGGTCCTAATAATGGTCTATCACCTACCTCAGCCTGACAGATAAGAGAACGACATTTTCTTCCATACAGGGCTTCATATGGAGCCATCCTAATACTTGAATGATAGCTGTTATTATACATAAATTCGGCCAGAGGAAGGTAAGTCTCCCAATTACCTTGAAAGTCTAACACGCACATCCGTAACATGTTCTCCAATGTTTGAATGGTCTGTTTGGATTGGCCATCTGTCTGTAGGTGATAAGCACTGTTTAGTCTTAGCTCGGTCCCCAAAGCTTGTTGCAAACTCTACCAGAATCTCGAAGTAGACTTGGGATCTTTGTCAGATACTATGGACACTGGAACTCCATGTAATTTCACAATCTCATTGGCATACAAATTAGCCAATTTATCCGTATTATACAAAGATTTGACAGGTAAAAAGTGCACAGATTTAGTTAAACGATCAACAATGACCCAAATAAAATCCATACCTCGAGAAGAACGAGACAGTTAGACAATGAAATCCATAGTAATATGCTCCCACTTCCATTCCGGTATTGGAAGCGGCTGAAGTAATCTAGCGAGTTGTTGATGTTCAGCTTTAACTTGTTGGTAGTGCAAACATTTAGCCACAAAGTCAGCAACACTCTTCTTCATTCCAGGCCATCAGAAGTTCTGTCTGAAGTCATGATACATCTTTGTGTTCCCCGGATGCATGGCAAACTTGGAGTTGTGAGCTTCAGTCATAACACGCTTTCTTAAATCAGAGGAATCTGGTACACAAAGTGTATTCTGAAATTTCAACACATTATTCTCAAACACAAACCCCGACCTCAGTTTTGAGTCAAACTCTTCCACAATCTTTTTCAAGAACTCATCTTCAAGTTGTTTCTCTCTAATTTCTTCAATGATTGCAGGTTGAGTAGAAATATCAGCTAATATTCCGCCTTGTTTGCGCAGCACAACTTCAATTTCATTTCTTTCTAAGTCACATTTCAAGTCTCTCTGACCAGTGAGTATGCACGACAATTTACCCATGGATTTACAACTCAAAGCATCAGCAAATGTGTTTGCTTTTCTAGGATGGTACAAAATCTGCAAGTCATAATCTTTAATCAATTCTAACCATTTTCGTTGTCTCATGTTCAGTTTCTTTTGGGTGAAAAAATATTTTAAACTTTTATGATCCGTATATACTTCACAAGTCACACCATACAAATAATGTCACCAAATCTTCAAAGCAAAGACGACCACTGCTAATTCAAGGTTATGAGTTGGGTAGTTCTTTTCATGTGGGCGGAGTTATCGAGAGGCATACGCAATCACTTTCCCATTCTGCATTAATACACACCCTAAGCCTTTGTAGAAAGCATCGCTATATCACTTTCATCAGTATACAACACAAGTAGCCCCTACATCCCTTCTTAAGCAATTTAACAGCTTTATGGCCGAAATCAAGTATGGGAGAGGAACTACTCTATTCCCAACAAACACAAACTTTGGTAACCCGGGTGGACGAAATATAACAGATTTACTCACACAGTCAATAAATGCACAGTACTTCGTTAACCAGTTCATGTCCAAAATGCAATCAAAATGATCAATCCCCAAAGGCCATATGTTAACATATAATGTCATGCCACCAATCACAATGTCACATGTCGGATAAACATATGCGTATGTCATAGGGCTTCCAGATGGTGTAGATACAAATAACAAATAATTCATAGGTTCTAGTGGTCTAGTCAATTTCTGAGAGAAAGCATACGATACGAAAGAATGTGTAGAACCAGAATCTATCAGTACACATGCATTTTGAGAACATATAGGGAGTATACCTGACACCACAGCTTCGGTGTTCTGTACGTCACCAGGTAGTAAGACAAACATTCAACCTTGTCTCAGAGGTTCTTTCCCAGTATTAGCTCTTGTATTTGTTTTTGCTGTAGTAGTGGATCCGGCTGAACTCGCCGTAAGGCGGTTGGCATTATCAGACCCAAGCGGGTAATCTTTCACTACATGACCCATCTTGCCGCATCGGAAACAAGCATCGGATACTCGGTAACACACCCTTATGCTTCCTTCCACAATCAGGACAAACTAGAAGAGACCCACTGCTCTAACTTGAGTTGCTTGTAGATCTCGTGTTCTGCTTTTTACTTATATGAGAACGGTCTTTTCTGAAACCATACCCAGACCTTTTTTCTCTCCATTTTGTTATTGTTGTTGGGGATTTACTTTGTCTCATAGCGGCTAGGGTAGCTTCCGCCATTAAGGATCTGTCAAGGACTTATATGTATACTGACAACTTCAATACGCCTACTCGATCAAATATGTCTAAGTCCAATCTCCCTTCAAATTTGTGGGTTTTCTTACAGTCTATGTCCACCATGTGAGGAGCAAATCTGGCTAATTCAGTGAACTTAGCCTCGTACTCAGCTACGGACATTCTATCTTGCTTGAGTTCTTGGAATTCAGACATTTTTCGGTCGCAAAAACATTGAGGGAAATACTTTTCATAAAAGATCTCATTGAATCGAGCCCACGTCATATCTTCATTGGTATTCTGGATCAGTAACCACCATCTCCGAGCTTCGTCTTTGAGAGCATAGGTGGCGAATAAAACTTTCTGAGTCTCGGTACAAGGAAATACTTCAAACAGTTTTTCCATCTCCAGCAACCATATCTCCGCTTTCAATGGTTTAATTCCACCGAAGAACGTTGGTAGTTTCATCTTCATGAATTTCTGTGTCAGGTTAATAATGTCATTATTATTAGGTTCAACTTGTACTGGCAGTGGCGGAAGCGACAAAGGTTGTTGTCTCTGCTATTGTGTCATAGCTTCGGTTAATGTTGCAAACATCAGTTCCATTCGGCTCATACGAGCCTCTGAGGATTCACTGGTATCATTGTCCTTTGCATTCTCTATGTTGCTATAGAGACACTAAGTAATAACAAACATAGGAATAATCTCGTTTATTTCTTTCAATTTATTTGCCCAGATTCAAATTAAGTTTTCACATTTATAAAGATTACCACACACCCACACATGCAGATGGAATGCCCCTACTTGTTACTAGGACATTCTAAGCACATATGGACTTGTGTGTGCGGTAAAACACGTGCTCTCATACCACTCTATCACGACCCAAACCCGCCACTATAGATTTAGCATCGTAACCGGCCAGTAATCCTTGGATTACTAAAGGCCTCTAACAGAATAACACATAATCAAGGGGCTGCGGAAGCAACTATACAAAATACAACATCCATTGAGCTGTGCAGACATACATGGGACAATATAATTTAAACTTTATAAACATACTCATAACATCACATAGGTACAGTAATAATACATCACCCCATATATAGATAACCAAAAACAAACTGTTTACTAACAAAAGGAAACAAAGTGTTGAGCATTCAAAAGGACATGGCCACGCGACTTGACTTGGTCCGGAACCTCATTGGGAGGCACATAGGGGTGGCTGACAAAACTGAATCCCAGACCATCAACTCTGGCCTTGATCACGTGCCTGGTCACCTACATACATAATATAAATAGTGAGCAGAAGCCCAATAAATAATAACAGAGTAAGGGGTTTTAATGAATGATGTCCGTAACAGATTCAGAAATCATAATTTAGATTCATAAAAAGATTCATATTCTTGTTCAAATCATATACAGAAATTAGAGTTCATGCTTGATCATACGTGGTATATCCATTAGCGTTAACAGAATAGAGACAGAACAGATGCAGAGCATATGGTGGTTATGAGTAACCAATTCCATAAAGGAACCTTCGGATTCAGGTAACAGATAATAGATATGCTGAGCTCCATGATAGAGCCTCTGGTACGGGTAACAAATTGCAAACATTTTAAGTTTCATAATGGAACCTCCGATACCGGGTAACAGCTAACAGATATCGCATGATGCTAAGGATGCCACGAATACATGTAAAAAATTAGACAATCATTCATTGTACAGAACATATCATTTAAGAAAACAGATCTTAATTCATCATATAGAAAATAAATAAAGTTGAATATAGCTTTACGAAGTTATTACTCACAGATGGCTTCAGGAGCAGACAGACAGAGCAGACTAATCATACGATTTACAGTACGTGACCTACATCAACACATAACAAATACACATTTGAAACACACATTAGAATACATCTAACTCATTACGTTCCATTCTTAGTGTGCTTCTACATTTTACCCTCACTACTATGTCTTAATCTTGGCTCAAGAATGCCTAAGATGTAATGAGGATGCTAAAATGCATTCGAAAACGCTTGGTCAAATTTCTGAAAACAAGGTCCCCGCTCGAGAGTAGCTTCCCCCGCTCTAACGGACATGCAATGTGTGAGGGGACACTCGAGCGCAACTTCCCACGCTCGAGCGTTCCACAAATTTTGAAAAAAGTACTGGTTATGTGATTTTCACACTTGACGAACGCTCGTTGGTCGCTCGAGCATGAGACTCATGTTCTCGCTCTAGTGCAACTCTCGCCGCTCGAGCGGTCTGCGAAAACATGAAACTTCTGGGAGCTTGTATTTCACACTTGAGTTAACTTTTGGCCACTCGAGCGGAGATACAAAAACAAAGGTCGCCGCTCGAGCGCAGAACCACACACTCAAGCGGAAATGCAGAATTTGGAATTTCCAGATTGCACTCCCAAGCTCTAAACTCGAATTTCACACCTCAAAACTCATCTTCTTGGGTCAAAATTATGGAAAACATCTAAGAACTTGTAAATCATCTTGGTTTGAAATTCATTTCATGAAATCAAGGGCCAAAAGCAAGTCAATTGTGCAAAAAAATTCAACTTGAAATGTAAGATCATGCTATAAACATGACATGCATGTATTCACTTGAGTTCATAGCTTCCAAAGCATGATCAAACGAGGTCTAATGATGATTAATGCTATGAATTCTTTAAACCATGATAGAATTTCAACATGCATGAGAGGAAATCTTTGAAAACAACTTCCAAATGCCATGAAATATGCATGCATGAAAAATATGATCTAATTCTCTTACTTTTAGTTCAAATCCCACATCAATCCATCTATTTCACTTGAATTCTTATATGAACCAACTCAATTATACAACTAAGAGTTTGATTTCTTACCTTAAATGCTTAACTATGCTCTATAGAGGTAATTGTTTGAAGTTCTAAGCCAAACTCCAAGTCCCATAACAATTCATTTGCTTGAATTCAACTCTCTCTTAGTCTCTCTCTCTTTACACGTTTGAAGCTCAAAGAAAAGGAAATAAAGGGTACAAAAGTATATAAGAGGTGATGTGGTGGTCTATTTATATGTTTGATTAACTTAGGCTAATTAATTGTAATTAAAACAAAGTTGATTCAACTTATTAATTTTATTTATTTTAATTTAATCGTTCTGAATCGAATTTCAATTCAACCTACTATAAAATTCTAAAATTTCCAAATAGCGCATAAATCAAGTTAATTTTTGAATTGGATGCCGATAAGGCCTTCAACTTGCAGAATAGAACAAATCAGAGACAAATATTCCTACACAGAACAGATAGAAACTCATATAACACATAACACATGTAATGAATGTAAAATTCCATCTCAATTATTTATTAAGCATTCGTAATCATGGATTATACGTTAATCAGAGGTTGGGGTTGTTATAGTTGGCCAGATGGGCAGTGGTATTGGGCCAATACGATTTAGAGTTCAGACCTAGAACAACAATCAAAGGCCAGGTTCTGGCCGACTTCGTGGCCGACTTCACACTAAGTGCCATCCCACGCCGGGCTCTGATGAGTCGCAGTTTAGGATGTCCAAGGGAATAAGAAGAGACCTAGCTGGGAATGAAAAACCCCACAGCAAATCAGAAGAAAGAAGAACTACTCAAGCCCTATGATATCTACATCGGTGACTACTTCTCCCTGTTTGTTGATGGGAGTTCAGACCGTCAGGGAGTGGGGGCAGGAGTGGTGTTGGTATCACCAGATGGACGAATGTTAGAGCAGTTTATTCGTTTGGGGTTCAAAGCCTCAAACAATGAAACAGAATATGAAGCACTGATCGCAGAATTGAAATTGACAACAGCAATGGAAGCCAACGATGTGGTAGTTTTCTGTGACTCCCAGTTCATTGTGAACCAGACAACAGGCGAGTATATAGTCCGAGATGAAAGAATGATAGCCTATGTCAAAGAGGTTGTTAGATTGTTAGCTTTGTTTCAAGACTATCGACTACAACAAGTTAGCCGAGATGACAACAGTCATGCCGATGCCTTGGCTAACCTAGCTAGTGTAATGAAATCAGGGGAGGCAAGGACAATAATGGTGGATTATTTATCAGGTCCAAGTGTGGAACCATTGATTACAGAGTACGAAGTAATGTGTGTGAAGTTGGGCCCAAGTTGGATGGATGCAATAGCAATGTTCCTTAGAGATGGAAAGCTGCCAGATGATCGCAAAGAAGCACACAAGACCAGACTGAAGTTGGCAAGGTTTAGTGTCAGGACCCAAACCCGCCCTTATAGGTTTAGCGTCATGATTGGCCAGTAATCATAGATTACCTACGGCCTCTTGTACAAATGAACCTTTTAATATAAAGTATGGGGCTTAGCGAAAATTTGAAACAACGTAGAAATTATCCATTGAGCTGTGCGTATATGAGGAGAACTATTATAATAAGCAAAGTTTTGATTTAAAAGTACATTTATCACAATTGTTCAAAATTCTTGCCTTGCATAAATAAAACCCCAACTATAAACAAATACAAAACCATTGAAATACGCAAAAGGGGGTTCAATTAGCACAGCTCCTCCTCAGCCTGATCACTTCACTTAGAAGCTCCTCAAAAAGGTTGACCCAGGTAGACTCGAGGCTTTCTAACTTTGATGTTCAGCTTGCCCACCTACATATATAGATAAATAAATAGTGAGCTGGAGCCCAGTGAGTAATAACAGAATAAAGAGGTTATGTGAATGAAGTTCAATAACATGCTCGACAAGATTCTTGTTTCAAATCTTTATATCCAATAAATTTCATAATCAACGTCATTCAATATCAAATATGTGGTACACCCATGAACAATAACATTTCAATTATAGTGGAGCAAAACCAATAGACCACGAAGGGTCAAGCTAAAGGACCACGAAGGGTCAAACCAATGGACCATGAAGGGTCAAGTTAAAGGACCATGAAGGGTCAAACCAATAGAGCACGAAGGGTTAAATCAATGGACCACGAAGGGCCAACACTAGAGATCTCTGTGAAATCCAATAGCCTTGGTATTGTTACGCCCAGGCAAGGGCCTAGATCCAATGGCCATGGTATTGTTACCCCCAAGCAAGGGCCTACAACCAATAGCCGTGGTATTGTTACCCCCAGGCATGGGCCTATGTCCTATGGATGCCACAAATACATTTCGAAAATGAACTTCATTCATCATTACAAAATAATTTGTTAATAAACCATTCAATTAGTCACATATTGATTCCAAAGCAATAACAATTTCGAAAATAATATTACTTGAACATATCTTTATAAAGTTACTACTCACAGTGGCTTGAGTTGTCACTAAGCCTCGAACGTTCACCTAAACAAAACACACAACAGAAGCACAGTTGAAACACCAATTCATTTTAACTCAGTTCAACTCATGTGCTTCTAACTACTCTAAGATTATATGAGTCCAAATGGTGCCTAAGAATACTTGGAGTGGCATGAAGATGTAAATATGCACTTAAAAGAGTTTTTCAAAATTTGCTGAAAACAGAGTCTCCGCTCGAGCGCCACTTCCTACGCTCGAGCGGGGACTCAAAAACAAAGGTGGTCACTCGAGCGTCACTTCTATCGCTCGAGCGGTCTGCAAAAGTACTGGTTACATGAAATTCCTGCTTGATGGTCGTTCGAGCGGATGAATGAGAAAAAGGGTCCTCGCTCGAGCACCACTCTAGTCGCTCGAGCATCCTGTAAAATTTCAAAAAACTTATGGGAGCTCGATTTTCAAGCTCGAGCGGGGCTTTCCTCGCTCGAGCGGACAACATGAATTTTGGAATTTCCAGAACTATGTTTGAAGTTCAAACATGGTATTCAAATCTTGTGTTTTTGGTACAAAAACATGGAGAATCATTGTATAACATGAAAATACTTCCAATTTGAAACCATGGCAAATTCTTAACCAAAAACTTCAATTTCAAATTATAAAATAAGTTTAATTCAAATTGAGCGTATATTTCTTCAAAACATAATCAAGTGACATGAGGAGCATGAAACATGAAAGATTCTCCAAATTGAGGTAAAATTGTGCCATGCATGTATGAATTTCATGAATTCTAACTCAAATTATGCATGCATGTACATGCTTAACTCTTAACTTCCAAATTCAAGGTGATTGAAGCTTCTATTTAACAATTCCATGCAAATGAACTCAAAACCTTGATGAATACAACTTCTACATGACTTGATTCCAAGAATTTAGAATGAATTACATACCTAATGTGTGAATTCAAGTGTATTATGGCTCCAATCTTTGAATCTTCCACCAATTCTCTACAAATCTTCTCTTTTTCTCTCTAAATGTTGAATTCTCCTCTCCTCTCTCTCAATTCTCAACTAAGTGTGTGTATAAAATGAGCTCATAAGCTATTTAAAGCTATTTATATGGTGTGATTAAGTTAGCCTAATCACATATGATTAAGGTTAATCAACTAAGCTTAATTTTAATTAATTCAATCAATTTATTCTAATTATTTTGATCCAAATCAATTTTCAATTAAAGTTACCATAAAATTCTAAATATTCTAATTAGCCTATTGGGTTGGTCAATTTTAGTTTCTGAGGCTGTCTAGGCTTTTAATTTCTGACTCTAAGTTGTCAATTTGAACAGATAATCTGTGTAACAATAGATAATCACAAATTAAACGTGTAATCACACAATTAAACACACAATCATGCAATTAAACTTATTAAAATAATATAATATACTAGTCTGGAGGTCGGGGTCGTCACATTTAGCCTGACAGCAGAAGAACATCTCTACAGAAGGTCTTTTACTGGTCCCATTTTGAGATATGTGCATCCCTCCCAAGTTGAAGACTTCTTGTATAAAATACATAAAGGAGTATGTGGAAGCCATGCTGGGGCCAGATCATTTGCTCATAGGGCCATTACTCAGGGGTACTGGTGGCCCTACATGCAGAAGGATGCTGAAGCCTATGTTAGAAAGTGCCAGAAGTCTCAAAGGTTCACACCTTTGATATATCAACCAGTAGCAGACTTGAACCCAGTGTCCAGCTCTTGGCCATGTGCCCAGTGGGGCATGGATCTTGTTAGACAACTACCCCAGGCAACTAGACAAAGGAAGTTCCTGCTGGTAGTAACTGATTACTTCACAAAGTGGGTAAAAGCTGAACCCCTTGCGAAGATTCGATATATTGACGTGAAGAACTTCATATGGAAGAACATCATCACCAGGTTTGGGATCCTAAGGGAAATAATAGCAAATAATGGTACACAATTTGACAGTAAACTAATCAAAAGCTTCTGTGTAAAGTACAAAATCAAGAACTATTACTCCATTCCAAGTTTCCCTCAGAGTAATGGTCAGGCAGATGCATCCAACAAGATTATCTTGGATGAGATTAAGAAGAGCTTGGAAGCAGCAAAGGGAAAATGGGTAGAAGAGTTGCCTAATGTATTCTGGGCATATCGGACTACGCCGAGAAGATCAACTGGGGAATCCCCATTTGCCATGGCTTATGGCACAGAAATAGTTATCCCACTGGAAGTTGACATCCCATGGATCAGAACCCAAGGAGTAGAGAATGAGACTAACGAGACATTCTTGGCCCGAGATCTAGACCTACTTGAGGAGAAAAGGGAGAGAGCAGCAATTCGACTGGCGGCATACCAGCAACAACTTGCTATGGCTTATAATAAAAAGGTCAACCCAAGAGAGTTCAAAGTTGGGGACCTGGTGCTAAGGAAAGTGGTCAGCAACAAGAAAGACCCTAGGGAGGGAAAGCTGGGCCCAAATTGGGAGGGGCCTTATAGAATCATCTCGGTCGCCGACAATGGGGCATATCGGCTTGAGGACAGTGAAGGCAAAGAGTTTCCAAGACCTTGGAACACTTGCAACTTAAAATTTTTCTATCATTAGACTTTTTTATTTCTCGAAATTTAAGTTATAATTTTCTTAGCCGAGGTAGTAATAAAATTTTAGCCTGATTTTTTTTTTAAGAATTTGAAATTTGTGTGATTGGATTGATTAGTCCTATGGCGATGTTTCTGATTGAAACATGACGAATAACATAGACTTATTATATGGCAGAGTTGCATTATACTTGCATATAATAGAGTTGAACTAAGTTGCCGATGTTTCTGATTGAAACATGACGAGTAACTTAAACTTATTATATGGCAGAGTTGCATTACACTTGCATATAATAGAGTTGAACTAAGTTGGCGATTGAATTGTACTTGCATATAATAGAGTTGAACTAAGTTGGCGATGTTTCTGATTGACACATGACGAGTAACTTAGACTTATTATATGGCAGAGTTGAATTATACTTGCATATAATAGAGTTGAACTAAGTTGAATTGAAACTAGACTTGCCATGTCTGCAGAATTAAACTTGGAATGGAACTAAGTGCATTAACAGAGAAACCAAGGTTGAGGACCTCGGCTAGTCTTGGATTGAATCCGATTTCGATGAAAGACTGTATGTGTTTAATGTGAACATAAGTGAAAGGTTCACCTTAGGGGGCAGAGAGCTGGAGAATGATAAATGAGCTTAAAGCTTTGAAGTGCTTTGGACTTGTTGAAATTTTTTGGAAACATTTACACGTTAAGAATTGGCTTAACACTTGTTAAAATTTCAAAAAAATTTACAAGTTGAAGTTAAGCCGAGATAATATTGAAAGAAGTACTCGACATACGTACTCGCCGATATGACTAGGTTGCCAAACTTAGGAAGGATAGAAGACAGTAAGTAAGAGTGAAGTGGCAAGTGTAAAGAAACAACACTTGTAAAAATATTTCACAATATTTTTTAAGTGTTAAGCCAAGGCCAAGATAGACAATCAGAAGATGTATCCAAGGTACTTTACTTCAAGGAGATTATACAGTTAAAGGTATACTTTGAGGACATGCAAAATTATTCTAAGTATGAAAGTGGTAAGCATACATAAGAGAAAAGAAGGCATTCAAACACTTAGAAGAAAGAAAGAAACTTACATTCAAGAAAAGACTACTTGTTCAATTACAAAAAGGGCACATCGGCCAAATATGAAGCTAAACATTGTTCAGACAAAACAAAATACAACTAAAGGAAGAAATAGTACAAGGAAAATATGACATATCCTAAGTACTAGGACTGATCTGTGATTTGTCAACCTCAGATTGCGATGCTGCATTCTTTTCAGCCGCTATCTCGCGTCTATTTCTTGCAAAGTCTGATCCAGACTCATTTCGGCACACTGAACCTCGACCTCAGAGGTGGTTGGTTTGGGAGAGACGCCCTTGGAGACCAAGTCATCCTCCTCATCTTGAGTTAAGTCTATTTGCTCGTTGAGGGTGAGAGACTTGGGATCAGTGGCAACCTTTTCCTCTACTTCATCGGCCTTACCATCCTCGGCATCATCTTCGTCGGCTTCATCGCCAGAGTCCTTAGGCTTTGGAAGGAAAGACACTCGAAGTTGATTGATGTCTCAGAGGTCGGAGTCCATTAGCACAACTAACTTGTTGAGAGCCACCGTCCAACCGAGGTAATAACCTCGGTTGCAAGCCAAGTTGACTTGTTGTTTGTATTGATCACGGACGACGGCCTGCCCCTTCTCAAATGCTTTTTCATCAGCTGCCTTTGCCTCGGTTTCTTTAAAGGTAAGGGCCTCTTGAAGCTTGGCCTCTATATCAGTAGCCTTGGCCTTGGCTGCTTCAAGGTCGGCTCTTACGGCCTCAGCTTTGTCATTGGCCATTTTGGCTTTTTCCTCGGCCAAACTCTAAGCAGCTTTGGCATTCTAAGCCTGGTCCATTAGAGCTCAATTGTTGGCCTCAGCTTTATTGAGTGAGGATAGGAGTTTGGCTGCTTCCTTGCCAACTCCTTCCTCATCATCTCTGTTTTGATAGCACATTAGTGAGCATGCTGAATGGCCTGCAAGAAGTAAAACATATTAGTGAGATTTTACTAAGTGTAGAAAAAACTGTAAAGGAATAGGTATAGGAGGATTACCAAAACCGAGTGCTGCATCATGAGAGCAAAGTTCTCAAACTTATGTAACTCAGCCATGCGGTTCATGTCTTCTGGCAGAAGAATAGCCATTGACAGGGTTGCATCGACTTTGAGATTCATTGCGCTGTTGCCAGCTGTCAAGGGTCTGTCATCTACCATGACGGGGGCCCAGGTCATATTGTGATGGAAGCTTTGGCTACCCTCAGGTTGCTCAGACCTTGGCTTTTTGAATGGTTGGGAGTCGGATGCATTGACCTCGACTGGTCTTTTTTCGGCAGTTGTTTGACTTTTCTCTACTTCGGCCAATTTGGAGATTGGCATAGTGTCCTCAGATTCTATCTGAGTCACTGTGGCCTTGGCCTTGGCCTTCTTCATTTTTTTTGGCTTTGGCTTTGGCTTTGGTTGGGATGGGGAGGACGAGGATCGCACTGTCACAACCCCGGGGATGTTGGCGAGAAGGTCTTCAACAACTGCCGGTTTGCGGTCCATATCGTCGGCAGTATAGGCAACTGTAACCTTAGTGCCAAAATGTATTGCTGGAAGGGCGGTAGGAGGATTGGATGGGTCGAACACCGGAGTGTTAGAACCTCGGTGTCTGTGGCTTCGAGTCCTCCCAGCTAGAACGTTGGTAGGAACTTGGCGACAGCGTTGGCGCTGATGTGGAGGAATCAATTGGGGAGCAGAGGTGGATGGTAGATCCACAGGACCAGAGGTAGATTCCTGATCTGGCCTTGATGATGATTTAGCTTGTGGAGTTGTAGCAGAAGGGGGGACTTGCTCTTCTTGGGGACGGTCAATGCGGATTTGTAAGTTGGGATATAGTTGAGCAACAAGGGGGCTTTGCGCTGGTCAACTGGCAAGCTCGGTAGCCTCTTAAAGTCTTTACTGGGGAAGAAGGTTTTGCGAAAATCTTTTAATGGCTGAGGGAGGGCTGCAAGTACAAAATTTAGATGTTAGAACATATAAGGGGAATAAAGTGATAAGACTTAAAAGCAGAAAAGTTGACACTTGGTTCTTACTGTTACCCTCTTTAAACACTGTTCGGCTCAAAGGATAGAGATGGAGGTCATCATCAGGAGAGAACTCCCAATTACCCGAGACGATGAAATAATCATCTACAGCACCTTTGTTGGAGTCTGGGAGGTCGGCTATGAGTTTGTAAGCTGTGGATCTCGGCTTGAGGTAATAGACGTAGTCTTTTTTAGATTTCAGGCCATACATGGTGTAACAATATCGGATATCGGCTAGTGTTATCCTGGAGTTTTCTTGGCTAGCTAGAGCAACTATGCCATTGATAACTCTATAGGAGTTAATGGCCAATTGTATCGGGTTGAGCTTGTAATAATGAAGGACTTGTCGGAAAATGATGTCTAGAGGGAACCAGAGTCCATACTATATAAAGGCTACTACTGGAAAGGGCATGGAATCCCCATAAGTCATGATGGAGTCCTCCTCCCCAGCCAACCTTAGATGGACGTCGGCTGGGATGGAGAACTCTCTCCTAAAGTACCCAAGTTTTTCTGGGGTATCTACCTTCCACCTGAACATACCCATGGTGTTGACTAAAGGGAAAAAGGGGCAAGATTTCAGAGGAGAGTGGTTGGTGTGGGTTTAAAGGACCTCGGCTAAACCCTAAACAGGAGTTGGGTCTAGGGTTTTTCAAGACCTAGGGGAATTTGTTTCAATTTTCCTAGAGACGGTGATTTCTATCAAAACCCAAGCCTAAATCTATATGAAAACACGAATCAATGGCAAGAATCTGGAAATAAACAAGAAAAACAGAAAAATGAACATGATTTAGAACCAAGAAAGATTCAGAGACACAAACAACAATCAAGACTCAGACCAAATAGAAGTTTAGCAAGAATAGTGCAAAGAACATTCAAGAAACATGATGACATAGTTTCATTGAAAGACACAGAAAAATAGAGTGCAAACTATTCAGTGGCAGCATAAGCAATGTAAAGACGGTACAAAAGTGAAGTAGCTTAAAACACAAGAACTGGTTTACAAATGATTAAATATGACAATCAAAATGAGGAGTCTAAGCAACAAGATGTGAACAAACATGTTCATTAAAGTATTACACATACGAATAGTGAAAAGTTGAAACCGAAAGAGAGAAGAAATTAGAAATTTACCAGATGAGGCCGAGTGCGGAATACCGAAGTCAAAGAACTTGAACGGAATAGGACAGTCGAAAGCTCGCTTGAGGAGATGGTCGAAGCGATTGCAGAAAACTCGAAGAAACAACAATGGAGGTTGGGGATTGGTTAAAGAGAGAAAAACTTGAACGCAGAGGGAAAATGAAGAATGTAAAGTGAAGAGACGAAGAGAGAATAGGATGTTTTGTTAAAACACGAAAAGGCGGCAAAGCATAAATGATATGCCTTGGACGACATGTCTGTCAGGCGGCGTGCGCAGAGGCGATGTGACCTCATGGCGCGTGTCAGGTACGGATCAATGAGAAAAGGATGTGTGGATAAAACGGTTGAGAAAACCGTACGTGACAGCTCATGCGCAGATAGAACTCTTGGGGTTCTTGATTTAATAAAGCAAGAACCTCAGCTAGAGGAACGGTCCTGGCTAAGGAACTTGGAGAGCTTGGTTATATGAAGCCGGCGAGCAATGATCTCAGTCATGGAGAATAAAGTAAACAAACAATGTAAGTTCCATCACCTCAAGATGCCGAGGTAATAGAACCCAAGGGCAGTTGTGGGGACATATTTTGTGAATGACAACACGTGGCCAAGGTGGCACCGGAGTGTCAGCCGAGGCACCGCGTGTCTTGGTCTATTGTCGAGATGATCTCGACTAAGTCGAGGTTATCTGCGGAGATATTGGAATCCAAGATAAGCGGATAAGGGACAAGAGTCCTAGAATGTGGGAGGATCTCAGTCTGGATAAAGATAAAACTCTTAAGGAGTTTATCTCTATCTGGTTGGGAGTCTAGGATGAGCATTAAGCCAGAGTCCATTGAGGCTAGACTTCTACAAAGATCAGGTTAGTGCTTGTTATAAAATTAAGGCACCCTCGTGGGTCTAAGGTACGCTTTTTGTATTCTGGCTTGTGAGTTAATCATTATTTACTATCTTTGAGAGATAACTGAGTACTGACTTGATCGTCGAAGTGCCCCCGGGTAGACGAACTACTTTCGGAATCTTATCTTTCTGTGACAGGTTGTTCGGGCGTGATTTATTCTGCCTGTGCTCTCCTGCTGAGTTCCTGTTTGGCAGTATGGTCAGAAATCAACACCTATAAAAAAAATTACAAGGATAAAACTATTAAAAATAACATTTTCACTAAATAAGTACAAAAAGAATTATCATTTTGACCTCGAAAGATTTGGCATTATTCTTAATGTCCCATCTGGTCATTTTCTTTGGACTTATCACTAATTTTTCTTAAATTGGACACCTCAAATTCCTTCTTTATCACTATCACCCATCGCCACTCTATTACTATGGGTCCAGCTTGTCTCAAGTTGAGATCAAGACTGGAGCTGTCCAGTCCGGCCCATGGGGCTCATTTTTTGGGTCCGTTTTGATAATCTGAACTGTTAATGTGTAGAATTCGTCGAGTACTATATGCTTGTAAAAAATCACGTTGATCGGATATCAATAGCTATGTGATCAAATCAATTTTGTATAAAAAAAATAGACGGTGAAAAAATTAACGGTTGATAAAAAACTGTTTTGTTCACATAGCTATCGATATCCGATCAACGTGATTTTTTTACAGGCATATACTACTCGACGACTTTTACACATTGAACAGTTCAGATTATCAAAATGGAACCCGTAGTGGGCCCTCACGGGCCCAACAGTACGGTCAAATCCGATCTTGGACTGGACTGGACCAAAGTCACTGCCTATTACTATTACTGCCGCGGTCACAATCCTAATATTTTCTCTATTTTAACAGTAATTTATAAGAGTGCCATTAACGTGACCCTAAACTATACCTATTACCCAATTATTTACAATTTTTTTACTACACAACTTTAGATAGTAGGCGTAGGGATTGCGTGGTATGTCTATCAAAAACTAAAGAAAAATTAGCTTACACAAAATCTGTGAGAGGGGCGTTACTCACAACCCTCTTTTTATTCCCTGTAAATTGTACAACTGTTAAAAAAAATAACAATAAAAAAAAAAAATCTTGAAGTTGAAGCTCATTGTATAAAATATTTTCCTTTTGTTAAAAAATGTAAATTACAAAATCTAGTAAAAATGTTGCATCCAAACTAGACTTTAGAAATTGGTCCGGGCTGGGGTCACATCTAGTGGGCTGGACATCCTTGGGCCAGATCGTAGCAACAAAACCCTAAATTATGCAGATGATTTGGCAAGCCAGAAATTATTGAAAGTATTGGGCTGTGAACAGCCCAATTAAAAATTGCCACAATTTTCATAAGACCGAAAACCATCTGGAATTGCTAATTTCCTTTTTTGGTTGGCAGAGGCACTCGGGTCACGAGCAAGGCCTATACGATGTGTCACTATTATATTTGTATCAGCAATGATTGTGGGCTATAATTTTTGTGATTTAAATAGTTTGAAATTGCTAAAACGACGTCGTTTTTAATACAAAATAACTTCAAAATTGTCAAAACGACGTCGTTTTGACAATTTTAAACCATTTAAGCCACAAAAATTGTATCTTCAAATATTTTTCTATTTGTATTATCGCTGGTCGTTCAAAGTATTGCTCATAAGATTGTTTGTAAAAATTAGTAAACTTGTTTTAAATCATCTGATTTGAACCGATTCGAATAGTGAAGACATGGATGATTTCACATAGTGAAGACACAGTCTATTTTGAACTGGCTATCTTTTCATTTTGTTTGACCAATTACACGTAATTGGCTTTGCTAAGGACATACGTTAAAAAAGTATTAAATAAGTATATTTATTCCTATGTGTATAGGAAATAACATAACATTAAAAACTATCTTAATTTAAGATTTTTTATATTTATAATGAGACCAAAATACCCTTATGCTTTGCACCATTTTCCTCCTTTATTTTTGATTGAATTTTTTAATATGATTTTTCTAGAAAATTTAAAATTTAGTTTGGTGAAAAATAATTTTTTTAAAAATCAAACACTTTCATATGATTTTTTTTGGAACATAAAATAATATTTTAAAATTCAAATATATATTTATATTTAGTTTTGTCAAAAAAAATTATAATTTTTTAAAAATAAATTTTACGTGCAAATTCTTAAAATTCAATCAAATAAAAATATTTTGTAACTAAAGTTTTTCAACAGCACATTCATAAATGTTGGTCACCATACTAGAACCATTCAAACAATATATATAGAGAATATATATATTTTTATTTTTTTAATTACACATACATAGTAGTTAAATAATTTTTTTCTTACAAAAACAAAGGGTAGTTATGTCCATATGAATAAAAAATTAATTCTTCAAAAATATCATAATTAATTTTGATTGTACCCTTACATTGTCCATGCAAGTGTAGAAAGTTGAAATTCATTTATTACTTTCTTAACATATAACAACATCCTATGTAATTAAGTGACTCATACACAAAAACTGACAGATTAGGTTTACACTTATCGACCCCTTGCCAAGTTGCTTTCTTCATTTATTTGCAACTTTAGTAATTCTTCCCAAAACTGAATTTGATAAAGATTGGAAATTTAAAATATGATTTTATTTTTGAAAAATTGTTTCCCTTCTTGAAAACATCAAAAATGATACAAAAAACTTGTCTAACAAAATGTTATAAAAAATGAATAATTGTACATATACTATCAATTTTATTAAAAATCTTACTAAAAATACAAATGACCAAGTGTAATTGGTTGTCAAAAAAATAATAATATCTAAACTTTCAATGATATTTAAAATATGGGGGCTTTTAGTAAAATTATTAGTAAGATTTTAAGTAAATATAATATTGCTTATCAAAAACTACTTTTTGAATATTGGTAGGAGTTAGTTATGTTAAAATAGCAAATTCTTACTACAACAATATGAAATTGTACAGAATTATTATACAAAAAACAAAAAATTTGTCCATGTCATAATTTCAAGTATGTCAATGCATCATCATCCAAAAGGAGATGTAGTATACAAATTTACAACCAAATTTCACATTTGTTTTTTCATGACACAACACTAGCTTCGTCATCATAGACTTAATGTTTGTTACCACTGAAAACCTCCGGTGACAATTTTATGTAAATTGGAGACAAATTTTCATAACTAATGTGGGGACATAATTTTTGAATGATAACACGTGGTCGAAGTGTCACTGAAGTGCTAGCCGAGGTGCCACGTGTCTTGGTCATGATGCCGAGATCATCTCGGCTAGGCCGAAGTTATCAGTGAGAATACCGGAATCCGGAATAGGCGGACAAGGGACAAGAATCCTACAATGAGAGAATACTTCAGTTTGCGTAAAGATAAGACTCTTAGAGAGTTTATCCTAATCCTACTAGGAGTCCAAGATTAGCACTAATCCGAAGTCCATTAGAGCTAGGCTTCTATTGGGACTAGGATTGTGTTGGCTATAAAAAGGTATGTCTTTTATGCTTTGTCTAGTGAGTTAAGCACTATTGGTTATCTTTTAGAGATATTTTACTGACTTGATCGTCGGAGTGTCCCGGATGGACGAACCACCGCGAGATTCTTATCTTTCTTTGACAAGTTGTTTGGATTTAATCTATTCTGCCGGTGTTCTACAGCTGAATACTAGCTTGGCAGTGTGGTCAGAAATTGACACACACAACTAAAATTGTTTCTTTTTCTTTTTTTTTTTGGTTGTTGTTGTAGCCCCTTCTTCAAAAAATTTTATTTTTGGTTTGTTTTTATTTTTATTTTTGTAATATTGGTTTCCATTTATTACTTTCTATAACATTAACAATATGAAAAAGTTATTTAGGAGTATTTTGATTGGTGAAAGAAGTGGAGTCCATGATTTTGTATTGAGTTATTAAAATAACAAAAATATAATATTTTAGTGATGAAAAATGATAAACACTTTAAAAATTTTACTAAATTTTTTATCAAATATATTACATGAGTATAAGACCCACAGTATATGAGTCTCATGGAGTCCAAACTAATGTGAAGCCTTTAATAAAAAATTTAGAATATCAAACATTCCTCGGGAGTGATTAGTGGGAGATATTTCGAGGTAGTGATCCTGGTCCACCAATTAACTTTTCAAGAATATGCCCACTGTAGCTTTGAGTTGTCAAAATCATTTTGCTTTCATCAAGAAACAGAGCAACATATAAATTTAAGTTTCTTCATGTATTGTAGCACAAGTAACAACGTTGATTGAAAGAACAACCTTTGATTTGTGATGACTTCCATGGTGCAATGAACAAAACCAAAGCTCACGTAATTGGAATTAGGCCTCTCTCAAATTAAAGTGGGTAACAATTTTACAAAAGAAAAAAATTAATTCCATGCCTAAAAGGCAAAAAAGTAATTCTACTTGTTTCTTAAAATTTAAAGGTATAAATGTATAAAAGAGTGAGATGGGTGTACCGTGATAATTCCAAATGGTCTATTTGTCTTGAAAAATATGATAGACAATGAAATAAAAGAAAACGAGTGGAAAGAAAATTATTTTTTTAATATCAATTAGTTAAGATGAAATTTTTGAATAAAATTATAACATTAACAATTTTTATGAAAAAGAAATTGTTTATATATATATATATATATATATATTATTTACAAGAAATTGAAACTAAGAGCATCTCTATCCAAATCGTCAAAAATCAAAATGTCCAACGTGTAAAAAAAAAAAAAAAAAAAAATTTCTAGAAAAAAAAAAAACACTTCACTTGATATTTCAAATTTATTATTTTATTTTTTTAATTTAATCTTCTTTTTTTATATATTTTTTTAAACTCCTTTAGTTTACTAATTAAAATCCTAGAATCCTTACCATTAAAATAACGAAAATAAAATAATGAGAAAATTGTTGAAAAGTCCAATGTAAAGAGGGTATAATGTATTAGACCCATGTATAAGGTATTAGGCCCAGTGAATATTTTTTGTTGGTGAGAGATCGACCCTATGTGAAATAATTTGGTGATAAGTTCTTTTGTTTGTTTTGAAGGACATTTTGTTTCCAATAATACAACTTAATTTATTTGTTGACTTTTTTTGACTATCGGTTCAATTTTTTCCTTTATCTATCCAAATTTATTATATGTTCAATTTTTTTTCCTTATCTGTTTAAATCTATTTGCAGATTTTTCTTGTAACACCCTAAATTTCAGGTTCGCTTGAGTGGTGGAATTACTACTCGAGATGTGATTTGGGGTTTCTAGTATTTCTTCTGTAAACTGAGCGTAGAGTGAGACTGCTCAAGTGGTCACTTGGTCACTCAAGCGGAGATGCATGGCCGTTTGTACTTTCAGTTCAGACTTGTAAAATCTCTAGGAGTTTGCGTTCACCGCTCGAGTGGTGGAAAGTTCGCTCGAGCAGTCTATTCGGGACAACTGACTTAAAAGTCGACTTTTACTCATTTTTTCCCCCTCACCTTTTCATATCCTCTCACTATGAATCACCCTTTTTTGAAACCCTAGCCCAAAAACACTTGATTTCTCTTATTTCTACCCAAGATTTATCCTAGATCTTTCAAGGAAATTGAAGAAAAAGCTTGGTTCAAGTACATTGTTTTTGAAGTTTCTAGTTGGGTTCTCATCTCTTCGTCTTCACTCTTGAGGTAGGGGTACTTTTAACTTGATAGATCTTTGATTTCAGATATATATGTGGTGTTTTTTCCGCCTAGTTATAGAGAAATATGAGATGATCTTGTGGATTAAAGCGGGTTTTGATAAACAAAAGAGGTTTTTACGTCATGTTTTGGAAAAACCATTGAATATTTTTGTTGATAATTGTTGTTGATGATGAACGTTGACTCCTTGAGTATAAAAATGAGAAAAGCCCCAATTTTCATTAAAACCGCAGTTTTTAAATTTTATTTGATAAGGGGGTTTGGCTCAATTGACATTCACATCATGAAATTGAATGTTTGGACAAGACAATGGTGTTGATACATGGCGGTTTGAATTTCTTGAATGTATGCTTTGAAATTGTGGGGATTGTGAGGTTGGAGAAACTCTTTAATGGTTGATATTATTTTTGTGTTGTTGAAAATTGAACAAAACTTAGGAAATGGGATTTGGAAACTCATGCATCATACGTATCAAACTCTCTCTCGTAATCTTAATTTGTGAATGTTTGGAAAATATTAGAATAGGGTAAATAGCGTATGAGTTTGGGTAGTTGCGTCGGGTTTCAGAAATTGAGTGGTGTGTTGTATTGGTACCTACGTAGGGAGTTAAGGTGCCTAATTGTCCTGTCTAGAGTACATTGTCGGACAAATGTAGGATAAGGTTTTTGGGTGTCCACGTGCCCACCGTTTTTAGAGTCGGCAAATGTGAAAAAACATGAATTTGGGTATCCACGAATCCGCCGTTTCAGGAGTCGATAATGTGGAAGGGAAAGGTTTTGAGTGCCCAACAACCCATCATTTCTAGAGTTGGCAAATGTGAGACTATTTTCTGTATATAAGTCTATATATGTACGCATGGTTTTATGGTTCTTACTTGGGACGTCATAGCTTATTTACATCCCATGGTTATGGATAAGACTTTGTATGGACTTCATGCATCTATCATTATGATTTTGGAAAGACAAGACATAGATTTTCCTATCACTCACATGACATGATCATATGCATCTCGATTATTTATATGTTTTGTTAATAGTATTTCCTACTAGGTGATGGCTCACCTCAAAACTAACAATATTTCAAGAAATGATGGAGTGATTCCGGTAAAGTAACTTGGCATTGGATGTATTTTTGATAGGAGCACAAAGGCTCAATGATTGCTAATTGTGAAGCTCCGGAGCTGTTCTTTTGTTAAGGACTAAGGTCCGTTCTGTAATGTATTCAAGGACAAACCTTGAAAAGATGTACGCTGTTAGGGCATTATGCTTTTATGTTTCTCTCACTCTATGAACTATTATTATTATTTTGTGAATGTAAACCGAACAATGATGTAATCACCTTGGATAGTTCAATGAGAAAGAGATTATTTTGAAGTATGAAAGTATCCTTTAATGGTTTTCACGGTGTTAAATAGAAGATATTTATGTTTTAAATCCATAAAATGATGAATAAATTTTAAGGCGTTACATTTCTAACAAACAATCTTCAATCAGTCTCTATCTGTTCAAAATTCATATCTGTGAAAATTATCTGTTCAAAATTCCTATCCATTGAAATCATTTTTTAATCTGTTGCATTTTTTTGAAAGAGAAAGCCACTGATCTGTTCAAATTTTGAACAGATTTGTTCAACAATAACAAAATTCATTTTTCCTATCTGTTGAACAATTAAACAATTGAAATGTTTGACATTGACTCCAAGTTTTAAAAGTCTCTCTCTATTGATTTTCATGCTAAACAAATGTTAACATTTACATGGCAGATAAATAAAATGCAACTCCCAGCATATTAATCATAGAATATCAGTATATTTAAGCTGAGGAAAACAAAATGACAAAACCTTGCCAACAAACACAAACACAAACACAAACACAGAGAGCTTTTAGAGAGAGAAAATGAATACATATGAAACCAAATTCATATGTATATATTCAATTTTTATCTGTCAAAATTGATTTCAAACCAAGAATCAAATATATATATATATATACACAGAGACATATGAAGAGAGGGAAACTAGGAAGCGATGTGCTCTAGATGCGATTGACAAGTCCAATAACACTATCCATCATCGAAACTCCAATGAGGTATCGATGATGGAGTCATTTTCTTTGTAGTGGAGAGATAATAGCCAGAAGAGAAAATGCAAGGGTAGTGGTGACGGCGGCAATGCATCTACCCCTTTGTTATCAAAGTGCTAAGCTCGTGAGAAGCCCTCGACGATCTCTCAAACTTCAATCCACAACAATCTGTGCACCAGAGCTTGCCAGTCCTCGAGCACCACCATAACAGTGATACATAAACCCTAGGTTTTAACGTCCTTTAATTGTTCATCGTACTGTTGTAACTTCCTTACTTCTCTCTCAGTCTTCTTAATATATTGGGGAATATTATGTACATACCGTCTGCGTGCATACGCCACCTTAAAAGGTGCACAACCACTATAACTACGCTTATATCCACTAGCCACCGGTGTCCTTGACCTCTGGTACACAAGGGGAGTCTGATACTGGCTGCTTACTACTCCTTCCATTTTTGATAAAACACTCCAAATCTTTTATCCTACAAATTCTGCAGATTCTCTTACCTCTGCTAACCCTTCTATTCAGACAACTTAGCTTTGATATTTTTTTCCCTATGCTCATCGTACATCGGAACAAACTTCGCCAGAGCTGAATGTCGGCTCTCTTCGCAAAGTCCTATTTGCTACGTCAAAAAACGATCTACACACATTTGAGTGAACTGGTCGTAATTCTCAGGATACTTTTCTAAGGAGTACAACATTATATACCAATACAATCAACAAAAAAGAAAGACAGAAAAGGAGGGATGAAACAATGTATTAGAAAACAATTTCACCACAATAGCTATCCCACTGCAAAAGCATATTCCTCTACGCTATCAAATGTTTTCTAGTACTAAACAAATAGCAAAAGTGGCCCGTGTATCATGACGAAGATTTCCCATTCAAAATAATTCAAAAACATACTCATTTTCCATCATTTACTTTATGTCAATCATTTTGCAGAATCTTTACTATACAACCATGCAAACCACCAAAAATGTGACACGTGTATCGCACTGTCCGACAAATGAATCAAAAGTACTTACACCACTAATACCTGGGCCCGGGTGTGACTTCCTTTTAACCCCATCCATACACGTGTCTAAAAGTACAACAATGAACGGCCCATATCAGCGTGCCCGCCGGGGGGGGTGCTGGTAATATTAATACAGAGCCCCTCCAGTCACACCATTCAGACCATTCACACTAGGTTTTTTAACTAATAAGGAGGCCTTGTACGGCTGGTGTGAGTTCACTGTTTACTACTACAAAATGCCTCGCCAAGCCTCTTTCTGTTTTGATGGTCCTAAAGAACGATGATCGATGCATAGAAGAAGTTAGAAGTCTTTTATGATCCGGATCTAAACTAGAGAAGAGGCTCGATGGGTAATTAGAAGAGAATGTCAGATATGGCTTCCTCTGGGAGGTGAGACATCGGATTAGGGTTTTGAGTTTGTGATGAGAGAGAAAGAGAGCGAGAGAGAGAGAGAGTGTGTGTGTGTGAGAGAGAGAGAAGAGCTTCTCTCTCTAGACCAATTGAACAGAACAGTCTCTATATATATGTGTCACAATTTAAATAGATAAAATAAAATAGGTAAGGTTAAACAGATAGATTCCTTGTTCTATGCATGTAGGAAGAGGCTTTTTTGGTCATTTTGCAAAAGCTTGTCCTTATGGACTTAATGTTTTAGAGCTTGGACCTTTGGGCAAAAAAAAAAAAATAATTTAGATTTTATCACTCGAGCACCCCAAAATAATTGGACATCTTTGACTGGCTGTGATCAGAACATTTTCAACCAAACTAGCTCAATTTCGTAGGTTTTGTAGGTTCGGGTGAAGTACCATTGCATGTCAATTTTTATCGTTAAACGTGTTATTTGAAAAATAATCATTTGAGGAGAAAATGCTCTAAGTTACTATAATGATACGGGTTGCACAAAATTTATATATATATATACATATATTTACTATTTTCATGTCAAATAAATGTAGGAAAAATTTTATTTGAAAAAACAATATTCATATAAAATTTTCAAAAAAAATTTCTAATAAAAATAATGTGAAAATAATATTTTTTAAAATATAAATCACATTAATGAGATTTTTTTATTTTTGTTTTTTTGCATTAATAAATTCAAGATTTGGCATATCATTCTATATTAATTTTATGAAAAATTCTAAAGTATACACTTCAAAAAAAGGTGTATCATATGTCCTAATTATGATTTTTGTGATATTATAATTTCGTGAGGTATTAGTTATGAATTAGTTGACTTATTATGATTGTTATCTTGGTTATGAGCAAAAGGTTTTTTAATTTTGTCTCAAGTGATGTTTGGTTATAATTCATTGTGATGCTATTTATGACTTAGTTATAACCTATTGCGGTTTTTCGAAGAGATCATTATACCTCAAGTGGTGTATGGTTATTATCCATTGTGTTTCTTTTAATTATGACTAAAAATTAGACGCTTTATGGTATTAATATCACAAAATACCATAACTTCCTCATGGTACATATCTTTTGAAAGGTATATATTGTAAAAGAACCTTAATTTTGTGGGGTCATGCTAAAGGTGTATACCATATGCACTCTTATTATGTATTTTCGTGGTATATGTTATGCATTTTTGTGACAAATATTACGTATTTTTTCTGGTAGATTATGACAATTTGTAATTCAAAAATGAATTATGCATTTTTGTGGTAATGTTAAGCATTTTCGTGATTTATTCTAACATTTTTAAACCACAAAATATGTAACATTATCACAAAAATATATAACACTACCACAAAAATGTGTAACTTCATTTTTGGATAATAAATTGTCATAATACAATCAAAAAAATACGTGACGTTTACTATAAAAATGTGTAACATATATATATATATATATCACAAAGATACATAAGGTAGTGCATGTTGTTAGGTTTGTAGACCCTGATAAGTACTGATCATTGAACCCTGGGTCCAATGGGGGGGTTTGGGGGAGGGGGTCTCCGAATTTTTTGGGTACTTTGATAATTTTCTTGTTGCTTCCGCATTGTTTTAATTCTATACTTCTAAATAGATTAAGAGGGGCCTCTTGTAGGTTAAGAGTGTTGTATTAGTTTTTGATCATAGTGAAAATCACAGCAGTTGTGGATTTAGCCCTATTTTGGAGTGAACTACATAAATCCTTGTGTTCTTATGTGTGTCTGTGTGCTTTGTTTGATTCTTTTGATTTTTCTTATTTGTTATTTTGTGTCTCACTGATGCTGGTTAGGAAGAGTCAATTCCTAACGACATGTAGCATAGAATTTTTCTCATATATATATATATATACATTTAGGGCCAAAACAATATGTACAATATATAAAATCATTTAGGACAGGGACTTAATCCCTATTAGAACAGTACAGTACAACACCATTCAGTCAAAAAAAAAAAAAAAAAAAAAAAAAAAGAAGAAGTCATAACCAAATACCATATGAGGCATAACCAAAGATCTCATGAGTCATAACTAAAAAAATGTCACAACTAAAGAAGAAAAGTGGTTATAACAAAAGAAGAAAATAGTATAACTAGAGTGCATATGGTACACCTCTTTCAGGGGGTGTGTACAACAACATTTTCCATACTTTTATGGGTAATGCTAAAGGTGTGTACCATATGCATCATTGTTATGCATTTTTATGGTAAATATTACATTATTTTCTTGGTACAATTATGAAAATTTGTGGTTTAGAAATGAAATTACGCATTTTGTGGTAATGTTACACATTTTTTTGTTAGAAAATGTTTGGATAAAAAAATATGTAACATTACTACAAAATGCGTAACATTACAATAAAATGCATAATTTCATTTCTGAATAACAAAATGTCATAACTATACTAAGAAAAATATATAACATTTGCTATAAAAATGCATAACATATATTACAAAAATACGTAATTGGGAATAAAATTTTGAAAAATTTATTCATAAATCCCATATGACGGAAAGTTGATCCATTTAGTTCTAAGAGTTTTTTTATGAACCAATTAGTCCTTTTTGTTTTGAAAAGTTGTTTTGATTTGATTTGGTGCCATGTGAGTTTACGTGAATGCCCATTTGTGATTCATTTTTTCAAATTTGTGATTTTTTTTATGGAATGGGATGGAAAGGTAAGGTGTGCAAGATACTTTTTTTATGAGGGGGTCGATTGAATCATGTTGGCTGGTTTTGGTGGATGAATTATTGGGCTGTCGAGTGTAGAAATCTCCATTTTCGAGAGGTGTGGTTTTTGGTGGTGGGGGTGTTGGGTTTGATTGTCTCTTGTTTAGTTACACTGTAACAAGGTGCATGCAGTGTTGTTGTTTACATTATATGGGTTGTTTGTTAGGTTATTGATATAGGCCGAAAGGTACCACATTGAGGCCGCTCAAGTTACATTTATAGTCTTTGAATTTTGTTTATTTGGCGAAGATGATGTGTTTTGTGCACTTAAATAGATTTGGCAAGTAACACGCAAATTTAGGCTAAAAGTGGCATAAAAGCAGATTCTCCGTGCAAGTAGTGAAATTTCTTGGCATACCATCTCATCATTCGTGCAACCAAACTTCATCGCACGTGCGGCCCACCACCGCTTAAGCAGAAATTGTAGGCGCTCAAGCAGCCCAGCTAGGAACATGTACGTGGAATTTTGAGTTTGTTCTGCTGAGAATAAAAAGAGAAAGAATAGGCTGTACTAGGGTACCGAAATATTTCAAAAGAAGTGAGGGGCTAGGGTTTGGAGGGAAGGATTCCAAGCTTCAAGGAAATCTTCCATGGTGGTGCTCTCTTCATCTACCCCTTCCCAATCTTCCATGAGTGGCTAGTTCTTCTATTTCTAGGGTTTTGATGAAACCCTAGCCCAGTAAATAGGATTTTTCTTTTTGGTTTTGATTATGTAATGGTTTGAACAAGTTGTACGGTATTCAAGAAGTTTTTAAATATATTTTCCATTATTTCTTTCAAGTATTCTACTTTCTGTGATTATTGAATACTTTCCATGCAATGGTTTTCTTTACTTTCATATTCAAGGTATGAGACGAGCCATACTATAAGGGATGAGACGTATTGCTATCCTAGTTTAGAGCAAACGACTCGTGTTACTTGATATGGTTCATGAAACTCAATATTTTATTTGGGAATATGGATGTTTCATCTGGGAATATGCAAATGAAACTCAATGTTTTCTAAGCATCCCAACAACCCCTTGAAAGAGAGGAGTGCTTATTTGTAGATGTTGTGGGTGGGATAGTAGAGATGACTTTACCCTCCATTCTTATAGAGGACCCTTTAGAGGTTTGTTTAGCTCATTTTGGGTTTGAAAATTTTGATTTTGATAGGTCAATTGAGGAGGTGAATGCCTTACTTGATTCTTCTTCTACACTGATTTTTCTCCGTGGAAAGCTTGGTTTGAGTTCCTTCTTCTTCTGTCTAGGGAGCCTACCATACCATCTTTAGTCACACCACCTAAACTTGAGTTGAAGCCACTCTTGGCCACACTCAAGTATGCATTTTTGGGGCCTCAGAATACTTTACCAGTTGTCATTGCATCTGACGTAACTGCAGAGCAGGAAGTCAATTAATGAGTGTTCTCATGGCATATCAGAGTGCAATAGGGTGGTCTGTGGTAGGAGAGAAAGAATAGACTGCACTAGGGTTCCGAAATATTTCAAAATAGATGAGCGGCTAGTGTTTGGAGGGAAGGATTTCAAGCTTCAATCAAATCTTCCATGTTGGTGCTCTCTTCCTTTACCTCTTCCCACTGCTCAATGAGTGGCTAGTTCTTCTATTTCTAAGGTTTTGATGAAACCCTAGCCAAGGAAATAGGGTTTTTCTTTTTGGTTTTGATTATCTAATGGTTTGAACAAGTTGTATGGTATTCAAGAAGTTTTTAAATATATTTTTCATTATTTCTTTCAAGTATTCTACTTTATGTGATAGTTGAATGTTTTCCATGCAATGATTTTCTTTGCTTTCATATTCAAGGTATGAGACGAGCCATACTACAAGAGACGAGTCGTATTGCTACCCTAGTTTAGGTCGAACGACTCGTGCTACTTGAGATGGTTTGTGCCTATACATTGAATGTGATAATTCTTTTGATCAATGCTTCGAACTTGTAGTTACGAAGTATTGTTTGGTTCGAACCGGAACATGATTGATTTCAAATTGAGACATTATTTACGTAACTAGTTGTGAATTTATTACCCTAGGTTTTTCCCAAAATCATAGCTTCATCTTTACTTTTAGTTGCTAGTTTAATCTCTTCGTTTATTTTAATTATCATTAGTTTATGATCAATCATCTCTTTGATCAAAATTAATGTAGGAATTTTAATAATTAAATTATTTTAATTTCACATTTGTCCTTGTAGATCGATACTTGGACTTACCATTATTCTAAGAAATTTGGTACAGTTTAGTGTTTATTTTTAGTGTGTAAAACGACCCATCAGTTATTTTTGGATTGTTTTTGATGGGGTCATTTTGCTTGATGATGTGTTTGATGTTGGTGATGATTATCGATGTGTTTGGGTTGTTGTTTATGTTGCTTTGTTTATGTTGAAATGCAAGTGAACATTTAGGGCGTCGGTGAAGTATCATATAATGGTGTTATGGTCATTATGTACATTTGAAACGTGACACATGTGTGTCGTGCATTTAATTTTTCCATTTGTTATGGCATGTTGCTATGATTTGTAACGTTCACGGGTAGTCATAACATCACACACGACTAGTGGATGTCAATTGCCACGTTCACATGAGTTGCTGAATAATGCAATGTCATTGTAATGGGTTCTTTTGTTTATTTTGAATAATTTTTTTTTTGTGAGTGTCAATTGATTGATTACTACATTTTGGTTTTTGTTTTCTTAGTTGACGGGTTCGTATTTGCGTTGCTGATGTTTGTGTTGGTGGCAATGATTGTCGATGTAAAATTTATAATGTTCACTGTCAGTCGTTGCACTAGGAAGAGGAAGGGATATAATGGTTGCTGTGTATGTGTTTTGTTTATGTTGTAATTTTTTATTTTATTATTATTATTATTATTTTGTATTTGTGTTTGTATTTGTATTTGAGGGTGTCAAATGCCATGTTCACATGAGTTTCCAAATACATTAGTCTCATTGTAAAAGGTTCATTTATTGAATTTCAATACATTTTTCTATATGAGTTCCAATTGGGGTTGATTGCTATATTTTTGTTTGTTGTGGCAGGTATAGATGCTGTTATTTTGCTATTGTGCACATACGGACAAACCAATGCTATTATTAGGTAGCATCATACGTTGACATTCGGACAGTTAGTCGATGTTATATGCAGGAAGTTTGATGGGATGGTTCCCGGGTTGGTGTATACGTAGTTTAGCATACCCGGATATTATAGGTTAAAGGTGGATAGTGATGATGATATTCAAAACATGTTGTACCTTTCCAAGTCATTTGGTCTCAATCATATCGATGTCCTCATTCAAACACGGAAGTGTTGGGTCGAGTGGTAACTGTGGCTGGGTAGATTGCACGGAAGAGGGTGTAATTGGCCCCATGGTTGGTCAGACGTTCGGTGACGATGACTAGATGGATTTGTTACCCACATATTGCCCTAACAAATCAAAGTCAATTTTATCTATTGAATGGGCATATGGAATTATGCACGTGGGCCAATGTTTTGGAGATAGCGCCAATAAATTTCGGGAAGTACTTTGTAAGTATGCCATGGAATGTGATTTTCAATTCATGTATGTGACAAATGAATATATGCGCATTACAGCCGTGTGTAAATTTGCAGCGTCAATGGACCGCACATGGTTGGTATATGTCAGGGTGTTAGCATGATAGTTTGCACACTTGAGGTTTTGCTATATGGACATATAGAAACCCGCGTACTGAGTCTGAGTTGGTGTCTAGTGTTGTCAAGGATCGGGTGCGTGACCAGCTGTTGATGCGTCCAATGGACGTGGTGTTTGATTTGAAAAACGAGTATAGGTTAGAGATTAGCTACCAAGTAGCATGGTTTTGGGTAGAGAAATCAATGGGTCAAGTGTATGGGGATCATGCTATGTCATTCAACCAACTCAGGTAGTATAGTGATGAGGTGATGGAAAAAAATCCAAATAGTTACACTAACCTTGAATTTGATAAAAAAACAAAGAGGTTTGTTGGATATTTCATATATTTTCGTGTGTATATGTAGACACCCTATTTTTGACCATTCTCAAGATTTGGACGTCATCGTTTGAACACTCGATGATCATCCATACTAGTGTTCGTTTTGAGTTCTCGGGGGTCTCGGTCGCTCACTTTGTCTGGAGATCTCTCAACTTGTCTGTTTTGTGCTTGGTTGTGGACCAAGCACTTATGTTTTTGCTTCTGAGAGAAGATGGTGGCTTGTTAACCATTCCCTCAACCCATCAACCAAGGCTTGAAGCCATCGGCCTTGTTTTCTTGCCATCGGCCAAAAATGTTGGCCGATCGGCACTTTTTTTGGTCGGTCGACACTTGTGTTGGTCGATCAGCCATATTTTCTGGCCGAGCCCTGTTCATCTGCTTTATGCAGATATTTTATGCCAGCTGTCATAGCTGACATGCACAATTCACATCCTCCATACACGTGTATGAAGGGATTTAATTCAATTGCTTAGCTTGCTCAACAAGCTTAGGATTGAACTTCTATAAAAAGGGAGCTCCTCCTCCCTTTCCAGTGGTTTAGAAAAATTAGGGTTAGAGTGATAAATATAGTTTTGTATCTATTTTGCCTGGATTCTTCATTTTGTGCTTCAAAAGTGTCATTTTGTCTTACTATTGTACACAAACACACACTAGAACACCATCCTCTTGGAGCTGAGGTCCCTTGAGAGTGATTTTAGTGTTTTTGGGCTGGTTTTGATCAGAGAAGGCTGCTGGAGCATTGTTCTTGAAGGTGGTCTTCAAGGGTGAGTTCCATGCTTTTAAACCCCCATTCTTGTTTTAGCTTTTAGACCTACTTGCTTATTGTTTTAAGTTTAACTCTTAACTGATAAAAGTTCGATTTTTACATGCTTTAAATCTTTGGTTAAGGTCACTTTTTGGTTGGGGGTCATCTCCTCCCTCCAAGGCCTTGTTTTAGGTCATCCCTTTTGGCCCTTGTTCTTGGCTTTGCATGACCTTTCTACCACTGAAATCTAGAGGATTTTTAGTGATGGAAAGGTAGTTTTGAGGTCTTAAATAGGAGAGGGTCATCCCCTCTCCTTGTTGTCTTGTATGCTTGCATAAGTGGCTTATATTGGTCGCATGTTGGCTTAGCTTGTTTTAGCTTCATTTCAGTATGTATTAGGCTTTGTTTTTCCATGATACAACACTATTTTTGCTTAGTTTTGTCACTCCATGCATGCCAAATACAGTTGTAGTTTAAACCACACAAACTAGTGTTATATGCTTCATGTTTGAGCATGTCTTTCTAGCTTATGTTGACTTCATTTCAGTGGGTTTTTGGTGTTGTTTTAGCATGCCATGACTCTATTTTGGGTGGGTTTAGTTGGCTCTTACATGCTTCATGTACTTGTCTTGCAATCCTCTCATTTGCCTTAACACGCATCATGCCTTAACATGTCATTCTAGCATGCTTTTGGCTTAACTTCAAGAAGTTTTTGTCCTTGTTTTAGCATGATCTAGCTCTGATTTAGGTTGTTTTAGTCATGCATGACTTACTTTGTATAGCCATGGTTCAATCTAGCTTGTTAGCTTTGAGTATTGAGTCCTCTAGCATGCATTACTTGGCTCATTTCAATGATTTGACATCATTTGTTATGTTATTTCAGTCCATGTTTCATGCTCATACACTTGAACTTATCACTCCCTTAATGTTTTAAAGAGTTGATGCCTTATGCCTCATGAATGGACCATTGTGTATGCCTCCATGCTTAGGTCTTTGGGATGCCATCTAAGTGGATTTTTGGGCTTATTTTGATATGCCATAACTCTATTTTTCATTGGACAATTCATGCCATGTTTGGTTTTGATAGATATAGTGTAACACCCCTTTGTAGCCTTGCATGCCTCATGCCTTTTGGAGTTGTATTCTAGCTTGTGTTGGCTAGTTTCGAGCATGTTTTTGGTCTTGTCTTGACCTGCCTTGGGACTGTTTTGAGTGCCCTTGGCCTTTTGGGGCTTGCCCTGCATGGCCATGGTTTGAGTCCCTTGGCTAGCCTTAAGCTTTGGGCTTTCTTGTATGCTTTTCTTGCTTTGTTTGGTTGGTTTGACACCTTTCCATGTATGATTTCAGAGCTTATAATGTTTGTCACATGTCCATATTTGTCCCCTTTTAAGTGCTCTTGAAAGTTGCCCTCCTATGCCTAGGTATCGGACCATTTACATGTGCATGTTTGTTTTTCATTTTCATGCTTCCAATTCATAACTTTGGCCACTGATTTTGGGCATGGCTGAGGTCTGTCCATCTTTAGTTTAAGTCCATTTACCATGTTGTTCAAAGTTGCTACTTTACATCATGCTTACATGCTTGTTGCATGCTTGTCATATTGCATGTTGTCACATGCTTGCTAATTGACATGTTGTTGCATGCTCATCCATCTTGCCTTGCATGTTGTCGCATGCTTGTTACATATTTAGTACATTATATGCTGTTGCATATTAGTTCCATTGCATGCTTGCTCGCATGCTTTGTTTGCATAGCATTGTGTGTGCATTACCTTGCTTCTTGATCACACATGATAGAGGTTAAGGTCTCTTATGTGTTTTGTGCATTTCATTTGATATTGAATTGCACACTTGACTTTTTTGGCCATCATGCATTGAAATACGCAATTGATGGTCCGAGGGTCGGGAACTACACTCCTTTGAGTCTTAAACATGATAAAGGGTGTAGTTGCAAACATTGTCTTGTAAATGCATTGCCATACTTTGTTTGTCCTCTGCTGCAGCAAAAGGAGCAATCTACAGGAATAGATGGCCGATCGGCTATCTTCAGTGTCGGTCGGCTACAAGTGTTTGGCCGATGGATTCATATTTGGTCGATGACCTGCTTATCTTAGCCGATGACCATGATTTTTGGCCGATGGCCTCCCACAGTGCCCATGGGGTGAATCAGAAGTGTGTTGGGAATTTTCACACTTTGCAGAGGTACAAAGCAGTGCAAACAGAGGCAACATGAGGCATGGCAACGGATTTCCGAGCGAAGCCAACCGAGCATGCATTTGTCCCTCTCCCCGAGGCCTCTTTACTGTTTTTTCGTAGCTTAATTAATTTGTTAATTATTTAAGTGTTGGAATAATTAGTTGTAGCTAGTTATTCATTTGATTGTGTAATAATTAATTAGCTTGTTAGTTAATTAATTAGATGGTTTGTATTATTTTTTCGGTCTCTCCCTCGAGAGAGCCAATTGGTGTAATAAGCGTGCGTGTATGTGATGCATGTCTTCCAACCCCCATTTCTTTCTCCCTTTTACTTAACCACTCACGATGGTTAGTTTTAGGGCATATTTCATTTAGCATACCTTATGCTTGCATGTTTGCATCCATTCATCTGTATTGCATGCACCAGGCTCGGTGCATCATACTAACTGCATTGTATTTCAAATCCCTACTTGAATACATGTATCAAATTGTCGCATCTCATATGTCATCTTAGAATAGCTGAGCCTATTCTAGTTGCATTTTGCTTGTGTTGCATTACCCATCTTGACATGAATTAGGATCATGCATTGATTACTAACTAGTTCTTGGTTTTGACTCGGAGTACACTGTGAGTGTTTATGCTTTAGCATCTTGCATGTGTGTGAGTGTTAACATGACAGCATGCTTGCCATGAGACTAATTGCTTATGTGCTATAACTGCCTGAATGCCTGTGAGTGAAGGTTGGATTACTTGAATTGGAACGATTCATTGAAATCCGTGTTTTAGCCTACTTGCGAGTAGCAAACTTCAAAACCATTTCCAAACAAACGGATATGCGATGCTTTGTTCCAAATTAGGCGATCTAGTCTATACTTGTGTGTTACGCTCATCACATAGTAATTCTAGCTAATTAACCGGAATAAGAACGCATGTGTTTTCAAAAACAAGATATCATGCTTAGTAAACGCCGATCTTTGATCGGGCGAGCGGGGGTGCTCATTGCATGACCTTCCCCTCTCGTACCCAAGTTCTCGAGCCGAAGCAACTTTGGTGATGACGGGCACGTGGCCTTAGGCACGAGTCAGGGTTTTCAAAATTCTCCCAAAATAAAATATTTAAGTGGCGACTCTGTATCCGGCAAAACAGTCCATGTTTGACACTTCTTTCTTAAAAATTAGTTTTCCAAAACGATTTTCCAGATTTGGACTCTTTGGTGATTTATCGGTCTTGCATCGCACTTTGCGAGATTAGATTCAGAACCATGACATTGAGTCCGAACTGTAATAGCTAGAGAACAAAATGAGATTTTCTCAGGAGTTCTCCGGGCGGTCTACAGTATATAGATGGGTTCAATCATTGTCGCCCATTACTTTTTTTGGATGCCACGTTCTTGAAGGGTAGATTTAAGATAAACTTGCTTGCAGTTACTACTAAGGACGACAATCAAGGTAAGGGTATCACCATCTTATTTACATATAAAATAAAACATTAACATTTTATTACATGTTGCCAGCTCTTGTGAAACATGTATGAACTCTCCATAAGTTTGTTTCCGGTGGTGTTCATAATTATTAATTCGAAGAATACAACCAATTGGGAGTAGTTCCTACAATATCTATCAAAAGTACTTGACGGCAGGCGAACGATCACGTTTGTGTCTGATTGTAACACTGGCCTATTATAGACACCTCATTTTGATTAGCCCTAAAGCTTGGGTACTTTCTTTTGATTACTCGATGATGAGAACAAGAATCTGTTTCTCGCATAATTCTCAATAAGAAATATGGAATTTGTATTTCATTTCCAATCCAAAGCCTGTTTTGGTCAACTGTTTAAGTCTCATTCAAAACTCTATTTCGAAACTTTCTTTTCGCTCTTTGTTCCGAATATTTTTGTAGTGTTCCGAGGCTCACTTTTAAACTTTAAAATGAAATTTTTTTGAGGAAATTGAGGAAAGAACAACGTGAAAATAAGAGGAAGTGATGATAATATCAAAAAATCATGTTTTGTCCAACATAGTCAGCCATAACTAATATTTTGCATTGGTCGCCCAACCAATTAGTTGGCTGGCTAGCCAAGTTTTTGGCCGGCCAGACAATAAATTGGCCGGCTGGCAAATTTGCCTAGAAGAATGATAGTTTTAGTGGAATTCTTGTTGAAAACGTATGGGTCATGTCATTTCAGAACTTTTGTTGATACATTCGTGCATGAGGTATACCTACTTATCCTCTATTATCATCCTTTGGTCTCCATTGTCAAAAGGAGGATTGTATTCTTCCCAAAACGTGGCATCCAGTTTCAACCACCCTTGTCATTCCATCAACCTTGTCTCCCACCTCCTTGATTGAAACTGCATTCATTATCTATGTAGAGGATCAAAGGGGGATTAGAGAGAGAGGAATGAATTGAAAGATATATATATATATATAGAAAGAGAGAGAGAGAGAGAGAGAGAGAGAGAGAGAGAAAGCCTAAAACATTTGAGCTATAAGCTTCCATACACACTGATACACCATCTTCCACATATCAAACCAAGCCTAGAAATTCTATTAGAACCATATTCACGTAGCTTTGAAGAAAAGAAAGTGAGTGCTGTGTAGCTGGTTTTTCGCACTCCTCAGAAGGGTTTAGTCTCCACGGATGTGATTGCCCTACAATTCGGACTCCTGTGATTCTGAATCTGGGTTCACAAGTGCAATATGAAATAGAAAAAAAATTAAATGAGAGTCCATATCTGGCAAATCCTAGAGAATCCATTAATCATTAGAGATGCCAAAAATGGACTGCATTGCCAAATTTCAGAATTGCCACCTAAATATTTTGGAAAATTTATGAAACTCGCGACTTATGCCAGAGGCCACTTGTCCGTCGTAACCGAAGTTGTCTCGATTTGGAAACTTAAGTATGAGAGGTGAAGGTCATTAATTGAGCACCCCCCTCACTTGGTCAAAGATCGGCCTCTAGTAATCATAATGTCAATTTTATGGACATTATATGCTCATGTTCTGATTATTAATAATGTAAACATTACTATGTGATGCAAAGAAGTATTGACCACGTCACTTACGTTGGAACGCTTTGATTTCATGCATTTTTTAAAAGAGTTTTTGAATATGTGCAACTCAAAGAATATTTAGCTCATATGTATAATAATCAAAGTCATTCCAACTTAAGCGAAATAGCCTTCATCCACAAGCATTCAAAAAGGTATTTCAAATAAGCATGTAGCCTCATGGTAGTATGCTTGACATGGCAACACAAACACACATGTAAGATGCTAAAGAAAAAATGCTTACCTAGTACTCAACCAAGGCAGGACAAAGAAAAGAAAACTATTAGAAAATGCATGACCCTAGCGATGTACATGACTAATGCAACACATACAAAATACAACTACGAATTCGGCTTATTAACATATCATACGGATTAACTCAAAGCATGCGGTAACGCACATATTCAAGCAAGTGGGAAATGACAATAATATTAAAAAATGATGAATCGAACCTTAATGCATGCAAAAATGGATGCAAAGCATGGTAATTATAAAAGAAAATATGATGCTATATACAACCACGGTAAGCATGTAAATAAAAGGGAGAAAGAAATGGGAGTTGGAAGACATTCAAATATAACAAGTTTGCCCTCGCACAAGAGGGTCCGAATGAATGTCCTAATTAACTAATTATTACAAACACAAATGAATGAACTAATTATTACAAAATATGAATCTCAAAGCTACTAATCTAAAGGACTTGAATGAGAGGTGCAGAGTCGCATGAGCACAAGCGAGAACATTCTTCGGAAACCTCTCTGTTTGCTGCCAGAAGTTGCTCTATTTACAGTCTGAAAATAGCTCTATTTTGGCCTCAAGATCTGCTCAGTTTTGCCAACAACAGTCCTCTATGTATACACTCTGAAGCCTGGCTAAACCACAATGAGGCCCGGCCGAATCTAATTTAACACAGTCATACCTCAAGTTGGCCCAAAAAACCTATTTTGTTTTGCTGAAAAAACCACCACTGTCGTATAAGATTGTGGTTAACCAGCCTACTAAACTAGTCAGTCGTACAAGAGACTGGCCGGCCGGCCACTAATTCTAGAGAAGGTCCTACTGCAACAGAACTGGAACAGAGCAAAATAGAAGGTTTCTGAAGGATGTTCATCTTTCTTATTCTCTCCTGTCATAAAGAATTCTCAAGGAGAGAATAGGTTTGCTTTACAAATTATCAAACATCCCTAGGCATTTAAATGATGCTTAGTGAAGCAACGGGATGGCCATTAATGGATACAAAGCAAACTAAAACTAATTATGAAAGATACAATCAAAGATATGGCCAAAACCCATTGGATCTCATGGAAAACAAGAGCAAGTGAATACTCAAGCTTACAGAGAATAGGTTTAGAATGAGCCATTCTTGGAGGCAAAGCTCATACACAAGAGGTTGCATCCTTCAAAAAACCAAAGAGACTCTTCTTCCTACTCATGGAAGATGGATTGAAACCTCCATTTCCATGCTTCAAACGAACTAGAAGAGAGTCTCTAATGGTCTTGATGAAAGAGCTCTCACATAGCTTTGAAGTAAAAACAAAACAAAACTAAGTAAAAGCAAGAAATGAAAGCTGTAGAGAGATGAGTGCAAGCTCATCTTCCTACTTGTGGAACATGGATGAAACATCTATTTCCATACTACAAAGAAGGAACTAGAAGAGAGCCTTGCAATAACTTCCAAGAAGAGAGATATGAGACAAGAATCAAACTATCTATATAAGTTTTAAACACACACACACACATATATATAGTTCATATTTAAACAAAATCTACCTAAAACAATACTAAAAATGAAAGAAAAGAAGCAAAAACATGAAGAACAACAAGAGAGCAACACTAGAGTGCAAACCTATGGAAGGGTGGCTAATCCTTCCACCTTCAACAAGGTTCAAATCACATTTTAAAGCCTAAAATATTCTAAAAAACAGTACTATAATGAAGAATAAGAAGCTTAAAAGGAAAGGAAATGGAAAGAGTTGAAGAATCAACCTCTAAGAGGAAGAGTTTCTTGGTTCACAAACTCCAATCCAAACACTCTCAAGTATTTCAAATTATGTTCAAAACCTTAGCAAAAAGCTTCAAGTTCAAGCTTTGATAGTGTATCTATAGTGTATCTATATTTCAAGAGGGTTGAGAAGCATGGGGGAAGTGTCTAAGCCTTTGGGCATTGTTTTAATCCTAAATTCAAAGGGAAGGTGGCCTTTTTATAAAGTTTTCCCGCCTTTCAATGTAAATATCTTCAAATAATAGCAACTAGCCAAATCCTGTGCATGGGAGCAACTGGCTGCTGCAAAATATCTTCTATGCTGAACATGGCCAGTCGACCAATCAATTGTATGGCTGGCCCAAAAAAGTGGTCTGTCAGTCCAAATTTAGTCTTGTTGCTACTGAGAACCGATCAGGTCCTATTTTGAAAAGAGGGTTTTTTAATAGTCTAAAACATTTTGGTCAAAAATGGGGTGTAAGGTTTGGGTTCGAAGCTCAAAATTGAATTCTTTTGCTGAAAATTCGAAAGATTATACAGTATAACAATTCATCATCGAGTGTTCAAAATGAAGCGCCTGAGTCTTAAGGGCAGTCAAAATTGGGTGTCTACAGTTGCTCCTCTTCGACAGAGCTCGAAATCATGAAATGACGTGAGTGCATATCAAAGCCTGAAGATGACCCATCTAAAGAGGCTGTAAGACTTGGGTAAACAAACAAAATGCAGATGCAGTTGGTTGAACTCAAAAGTTTCCTACGTATCCCTTTGCAAGGAATCAAACCAGTGTAGTTCAGGGGCAGGATGCAAATAATACACAATGCAATGCACCAATCTAAACCATGAGTAGTGCTTACTACACGAATATCATAAAGAAATGGGGATGCAAATCAAACTACGTTTTATATAGAAAATAAGTGGGCACGAGCCAAACAACGCCTAACACAGGCTAAGTGCCTACACCCTTAATACTAGCCTCAGCATAGCATGGATGCTTACACATAACAAAACCATGTTTTAACGTGAAAGGGGTGGGTATTGAAAGGGGTGCGAGCACATGCAAAACTATGCCTTTCGCAGAAAGTGTACATGTGATTGGGTGGTACGATATAGGTGAGGAATGATCTGCTGGGTAATGATCTACTAGGAAATAATAATGCAATGGGATGATAATGATTCTAAACGCATTTACGCAAAAGGATGAATACAATAAGATAAAGTACGGTGCAATGGATAAAATGGATAGGGGTCGCAGGCCGAACTACGTCTTACGTAGAAAACGCATGGACACAAAACAAACCACGTCTAACATAGAAAAGGTGCTGACACCCTTAAACCACAATTCTTGCATAATAAGCGCATACACATTATCACAGAACCGTGCTTTAACATGAGAAAGGTATGAGCATATGCCAAGCTAAGCTTAACATGGAAGAGATGCATGCAATAAAATGGTATGATGTAATGGATGTAATGGATAATGTAGTAGATGCATGCGACAAATGCTATATGCAATGCTGCAGAGGTAGTAAATGATAATAGATATGATGTAGTGGCTAGGAAGTGGTGCCTTAAAACGCACCTTACAGAGGTAATTGGCGATGACTCACCTTATGCTGCTGGGGATCTTCTTCTTCTTCTAGATTTTAAGACTTCTTCTTTCATTTTACGCTTACTCAATAAAGGTATAATCTTTACGCGAAAACCACAAGTACTACTTTTCTCCCTGGCCATGTTTGTAACTTTCCCTATTCTCCAACAGGGTGACAAACTAGGTTGGTTCAGTATCCAGAATTGAGGCGCATACAAGCTACCTTAACCTATGGGGCTACTATACAGATTTCAAGCTGAGGATACACTCCTGGGTATTTAAACCAAACTTTAGTCTAAAAAATTCCAAACTTTTGTGTTCTAGGCCTCGGCCACTCAAACTCTAGTTCCTACCGTCGTAGTTGATCTCCTAGGAACTCACTATAAACACAGTCAAGTGGCTATACTAGATCGCCTGAAGTCGTTCGGTCACGACAAACACCAAAGGAATTGCACATTTAGAGGATTTGAGGTCTCCTAGGCCCATTGAGTGCACAAGACAGTGTGGGTGAGGTGCACAAAATAGTGCGATACAGGTGCACAAGGCAACGCGATGTAGGGTGAATGTACAAAACTGTGCAATGCAAGATGAATACACAAAACAATGCGATATAAGATGAATGCATAAAACGGTGCGATGCAAGTGCACAAGACAGTGCATCATGCATCTTATGGAATGAGTGTAGGGCAATTTGCCACAACTTATTGAAATGTAACTGAAACACTGCGGAAGATAACTCAACAAAGCTCTATTATTACAAGTATAGACAAAGTCAAGAACAAGAGCAACCAATCACGCAATTCAAATCAACCAGAGTGTATAAGCATGCATGCATAATCCAAAGAACATGTATTAATTAGAGGGAAAATGACAATCCCAAGGGAGTTTTCAAATGGTCGGAGACAGCTTTCGAAAGCTGAATCATATCAAAATCATTATGGGGGTGAGCTACCCTAACCCAGGGGAAAGTGTCCAACAAATGGCTTTAAGTGGACTAAGAGAAAGGTTGGGTTCATGCCCCTTGTTCAATTGATGACCCGATCAGATGTACTGAAAATTGCCCCTAGTATTCAGTCATTGGCTACATTTTTTGACATTATGCAGGCACGTGTGATAGGGATCATCAGATTCTGGAACGGTTGCCAACCAGTTAGACTCATGCTTCTCCTATGTCCCAGCATGTTGAGAACTTACTTTAATCCCCTCCAAAATAGTGACAGATACACTTTGCAATGATCATGAACGCGATGCCCCTTGTATGGGCACTCTCAGTTTGTTTATGAATTCCATACATGGACTTGTTTTTGAGTTTGGAGCAAACATTCATGTATGAAATTTTGACCATGCCACTCTGTTGAACTTGAGGGACAGACATGCTATGGTGACTCGATAGAGAGCACTTTTGAGCGACAGATATGTTGTAATGACTTGATAAAGAGTGTAGACTAAGACAAATACTAGGTACAGCACAACTGACCCGAAAGCAGAAAAAGACTCAAGATGACTGATCATTCATAGTGCCCCTAGTCTTACTTATGCTCCCTCTAAACTTAATTTCGCAAAACCCGAGTTTCAATTCCTTTTTTTCTCAAGTTAGGAATTCTACTAATAAGTTCAAGTATTGAAAATTTCTCCACTTATTGATTCAAACTAGTTCTTTCTTACCCAACGCAAGTAAATGATATGTACAATAGTCGGTGTAGCTCATGGATTGATATGAAGCTAACGACTTGAATTGGGCAAGATGATCGAGTCGAGATGGATGGGATGGATGGTTGAGACCGAACTTCACGATGAAATTTCCTACATATCCCAAGAATGGGAATCAGGCCAATATAGTTCATGGCTGAGGTTCACTCGGGTGTTAATACTCTCCTTTTGCGCTCTAACTTTTGCTAAAGTCGCCCATTCAGGTTTTCAACCTTGCGCGCTCTATTTATTTGATTTCTCATTTTTCATACTCTAACTTTTGCCTATGTCGCCCTTTCGGGTTTTCAACCTAGCGAGCCTCTCAAGGATAGTGTTACAACATTTATGGTGAATTTGATCAATAGTCATCCTTGCCCTCACACTGGAACTGGCTCGACTTTGATTTGAGCTTGGTTCTCCATTCCCTTATGCATGTCTTCTTCTTTTCTTTCACTCAATTTTCAAAGTTGGTTTTTCTCGTAATGTGGTGCTTCCTCGCATTGGCTTTCTCGAATTCAAACAAAAGTTCCTTTTTTCACAGTTGATTGGATTTCATTCCAATGAATGCCCCTAGCTTGATGATTGACTTTTTCTTCTTTTTTCCTTTTTTTTTTTTTTTTTGCTCTTTTCTTCTTTTTTTCTTGTTTTTTTTTTTCTTCTCTTTTTAGTTTCTTTTATCCATTTCTTTTTGAAGCAATGAAAACACCAAGGGGAGAAATTCTATGATTGTGAGGTCTGAAAGCCGTTTTGTGCTGGCCAAAATGATTACCTAAAGATGAAGAGAATCCCTAGGACAGTGTAGAATACCACGTACAATTCTGAATCTATCTTCGCAAGTTTGCAAAAGAAACAACTTGAAGTTTTGAAATCATGAAGGGCTTTGGCCGATAATTCAGAATTCACTCAAACCGTTAGGGGGATCCTTCTCAACACTCAAGCTTATTAACGGAATCTCATTCAAAAAAAAATTCAAAGCTTTTTCTATTTTGAAAATGGTCACATACGCATTACTATAGGCACAATAAAATGATCAAAAACTTGACTCCCACTTTTTTATTAAAAAAATGAAGACATGAGGGTACACGAGAGCAACTCAAAGGAAGAGACTCAACTAACACAACGACGCAAGAAAAGACAAAGAAAATGTAACTCACAACTCAAATATTTGCAGGACACAAATCAAAACAAAATCAGCATCTTTGAGACAAAAGGGGTTTTCACTCTTTAAGTCCATCTGCAGAATTCAAAAAAACTTCAAGTAGCCCACGGGAGGGTCCAAAACAGCCTTCAATTCAGCAATACTAACATCCACACCTAGTAGGATTGATTCCAAACTTTCAAACTGAGTCTCACAGAATGAGCCTCACAACTACCTTGGTTGTCCCCATACATCTCTTTGGTCGGGTTGTCCCCACACATCTCTTTGATCAAAACAACTTCTTTATCCATGCCCCTAGTGCTTTCGATGATTTCCCTAGCTGAGACTAAGGTTCATCATTTCAGCCATCAGTGCTGGCATTTGTTAAGAGAGCACACTGCTTCATTAAGCTTGAACTCACCAAGAGTGAGTAAACTTTCCATCTCTCCAAAGATTTTGTTCCTTTTGCTCAAATTAGAATCAGAAAATTTAGGAATGAACATAATGGATTTGGGCTCATTGGCAGATTTGATGTGTTGGTTAGGGTAATGGTTGGTTGTTGGCAAGTCGTGGATGGGATTTATATTATGGAGTGGCAATATATTGCGGTCAGAGAGAGGGTTACTGCTGATGGAATGTGCAATATTGGGTAGGGTCATGTCTAGGTGGGAAAGGGTTAGGGAGAGGTCGAGGATTGAGAGGTTCGAGATACCCTTTCTCCATCAGTACCTTCAAGGCGTGGGTTGGGCTCATATGGAGATAGGCAAAGGTTTGTTTTTGGGAGTATGAAGCATCAGTTTTAGAAACATTGGAGAATGGGTTGGCGGGTGTTGGCTGGGTATTCATGGGCTTGAGATTGGAATCAGGATAGGTGTTTATGGTAAAACATCTCTTCTCATCGATTGGCCTTCCCTTGTTTGCCAACCTGTGATTCAAAGTACCCACAACCTGGCTTTTTACATTGAATTCATCTATAGTAACCTCCACTTGAGCATTGGTGTGTTGAGTGGCGAAAGTTTCATCTACAACCCTTTCAACAAGTGCAAGGACTTGTCATTTGTTCAGGCCTTTGGTCCTCAGAGCTTTGACAACCCATCGGAGATGTGCACAAGGGCCAATAGTCAACCCAGACTCATTTTTGCTACTTGCTTTAGCCCTATCAAAGAGTCGAACAGCTATATTTGGACAAGGCCTGTTTGCTTTTGATTGGCCCATTCCACTTTTAGCTTGTCCCAAGATTGAAGAATTCTTTGGTACAAAATCCCCATCATGAGGTGTGGTAAAGGACGAGGTCGGAACCCCAAAGGTTAAATCTCCCACCGTTCCTTAAAGGTCTTATTCTCAACATCTCAACAGTAGTGGGTTCGAACATTTGGCGCTCTTGGTGTATCCGAACCGAATTGGGTGTATCTATCATGTTCAAATTGGTTTTTTCAAAAATAAACACCTCTGGCCTGGGTAGATAGGATATAGTGTTAGATATACTGGGATTAAAGGTAGGAGGCAGTGTATGGATGAGGTTAAGATGGAGAAGAGGTACTTGGCCATGGATATGAAGTGGATTAGTGGTAACATTGGGTTCTTGATGTGGAGCTATCTTCTGATTGTCGATGAGATCCTGAACCTCATGACGAAGGCGGTAGCAGCGATCAGTGTCATGACCATGTTGCTGATGGTATGCACAGTATTTGGTGGGGTTATGTCTAGCAGTGAGTGGGTCAGGAAGAGATTGGGGATCAAGGGGTTTGAGATACCTACTTTCCATCAGGACTATTAGTACACGGGTTGGGCTCCTATGGAGGGGGTAAAGGTTTTTCCTTGAGCTCTAGTCAGGCCAATTGTTTGTGGGCTAGTATTGGCAAAGGGGTTAGTTATTTTGGGATTAGTGAAGACGGTATTGATTTCAGTAGGTTTGGGAATAGTGCTACTGCTAGCATTGGTACTCTTGGAAAGCACCCTCCTTGTTGGTTCGCTTGTTCTCTGGATAATTCCCTTCTTAAAAGGGTTCTCAATCTGAACCCCAATTCATGTAAAGTAGTAAAGGTAGATAGTGGTGCGACTATCATCCTTTGTAACATGTCTGGTTCAAGGTTCTGAACTACCAAGTGAACCTGTTCCTTCTCTGAAGGCCTGTTTGTCATTCAGGCTGCCTTTGTCCTCTATCTAGCAACGAAGTCGATAAAGGGTTTCTCTAGATTTTGAGAGGTTGCCTCCAACTCGCTGATCATTACCTTCGTCTGTGTATTGTAGGAATACTGATTAACAAATCTCTCAGATAGCTCTTCCCAATTTTGCTTGGTCGAGTCTTCCAGCTTGGCATACCAGGTGGCTGACATTTCTGATAAGGTCTTTTCGAATAATGACAGTTTCTTAGGCCACGTCAAGCCCATTGGTTTCAAGACATCCAAGAAGAGACGGACGTGGATGATAGGATCTCCGCTTCCATCAAATCTATCAATGTGCCGCATTTTGAACTTCTCTGGCAATTTTACAAAAGCCTCAGTATAACTGTCTTCAATGTTCAGAATGGAATTGAAGCATTGAGATTTCTTAAGCATCTTCTCCAGCTTAGTGATTTTTATCATGGTAAGATCGATGTCATTGATGTTAAAAGGAAGAAGCCCTCCGTGAGGCTGTACCGGAGGCTTGAAAGCTTGAGCTTGTGCTAATACCTCTTGGGGATCCGGAACTTGAAGGTTTTCAGCTAACGGAGGCGAATCAAGATTTGGATAGGCAGCTGGGACTGGATGTGTGGTAGATGTTGATGCCCAAGGTGGGCATTGCATTTAAGCAATGGTCTTATCCTGCACGGCAATTCTCTGGTTTAGTGTATCCATGGTTTTTTGAAAGGCCGTTATCATGGCCACAACTTCTTCTGGACTCTATGCCATCACGGGTCTACTGAGTTGGCAATTTTAGGAAAATGGATGGGTGTAACTTGAGAGCTGACTAACAAGAATTTTGACCTGGTTACACTTGATGTATTTGAACTAGATTAGTCTAGACGGGGTTTAACTGGATTGGGCTTTTTAGAATGGGTCTTTTGGCATTGGATGGATCTTTTCTGAGCTGGCCTTTAGGATCAAATGGACTGAACCTTTGCTGAGTGGTTTTTTCTAGGATTGGATGGACTGTGATGGGTTAAGGCTTTCCAGGTCGGATTGGGTTAGGTCTTTGCTGAGTTAGGAAATGTTCTTTCTTTTGCTCAGACAAACCTAGCATTAAAAACAAATGCTCCATCAGATCAAGATACCTGGTATGCCGGTCAAAAACAATGCAAGATACAATATTTTTTTTCCCTTGTTTTGATTTTGCTGAAAATTCACCCACTCAGATACAAACCCTAGATCCCTATGATTTTTTATTTCCACCATATCAAACACAAACCCCTAGATTTCAACCCAAATTTTGATTCTGATATGACCCTCAAGTTTGAAAGGAATCACCTCAAGTTTAAGACTCTCCAAGAATTACATCACACATTTCCAAAGATTTCACATTCTACACAAAAGGCATTCAAAACTACCCTATGAGAGGTTAAGGTTTCCCTATCCTATCTTTGGCATGATCTAGAGTTCCACTATTTCAAACAAATGGTATCACAACATCCTAAATATGGGTGAGCCTCCTTTCCTATTTTGGAATAGTCACTAGAGCTTACTACATGCACTAGGCCAAGTTGGTCAAAAGGTTACCTCAACAAGGTTACCTAATATACCTCTCGCACTTAACACCAAAAAGTGAAAGGAGGATCAAACGGTACAGCGGTAACCCAGATCCAAGAGTTGTGTTCCCAATGTGACATTGCCTACGTCCGACCAGCCTTTTGGCAAGCTTTTAGCAAGCCTCCGGCAAGTCATCCAGGATATCAAATGGTAAACATAGTGACTTAAGAGCACCACGCAAATGTAATGCAAAGAACATATATATGTAGATAAAATATCACATCATGAAGTTCAAGTCAAGTTCTCAAAATCCCTAACAGAGTCGCCAGAAACTATAGCTGGTTTTTCGCACTCCTCATAGGGGTTTAGTCTTCTCAAATGCGATTTCCCTATAGTTCAGACTCTTGTGGTTCTGAATCTAGTTTCATAAGTGTAATATAAAACAGAAAAAAAAAAAATGAATGAGAGTCCATATCCGACAAACGCTAGAGATTCCATTAATCATTAGAGATGCCAAAAATACACTATATTGTAGATTTCAGAGTTGCCACCTAAATATTTTTGAAAAATTTAAGAAACCCGTGACTCGTGCCAAAGGCCATTTGTCCGTTGTAACCAAAGTTGTCTCAGTTCGAAAACTTAGGTATGAGAGGGAAAGGCCATGAATTAGGCACCCCCCTCACCCAATCAAAAATCAGCCTCTATTAATCATGATGCCAATTTTATGGACATTATATGATCATGTTCTGATTATCAATAACGCTAACATTACTATGTGAAGCAAACAAGTATAGACTACGTCACTTACTTTAGAATGCTTTGATTTCATGCGTTTTTTAAAAGAGTTTTTGAATATGCGCAACTTAAAGGAAAAGTTAGCTCATATGTACAATAATCAAAGTCATTCCAACTTAAGCGAAATAGTCTTCATCCACAAGCATTCAAAGAGATATTTCAAAGAAGCACGTAGCCTCGCGGTAGTATACTTGACATGGCAACACAAACACACATGTAATATGCTAAAGCAAAAATGCTCATCTAGTACTCAACCGGGACAAGCCAAAGAAAAGAAAACAATTAGAAAATGCATGACCCTAGCGATGTATATGACTAATGCAATACATACAAAATGCAACTACTAAGTTCAGCTTATTAACATGTCATATGGATTAACTTAAAGCATAAGGCAACGCATATATTCAAACAAGTGGGAAACGACAATGATATTCAAAAATAATGAACCAAACCTTAATGCATGCAAAAATGGATGCAACGCATGGTAATGATAAAAGAAAATATGATGCTATATACAGCCATGGTAAGCATGTAAATAAAAGGGAGAAAGAAATAGGGGTTGGAAAACATTAAAATATTACAAATTTGCCCTTATACAAGAGGGTCTAAATGAATGTCCTAATTAACTAATTATTACAAACACAAATGAATGAACTAATTAATTACTTATTAACTAATTATTACAAAATATGAATCTCAAAGCTACTATTCTAAAGGACTTGAATGAGAGGTGCAGAGTCCTATGTGCACAAGCGAGAACATCCTTCGGAAACCTCTCTGTTTGCTGCCAGAAGCTGCTCTATTTACAGTCTAAAAATAGTTATGTTTTACGGCTATACGATGAACAATTAAGGGACGTTAAGTTTGATAATAAAGGCGTGGCGAGATTACTTAATGGTATTGAGTTGGGTAATAAGAGATCTGACCGTCAATCAGACAAGATCGTGGTTAAGGGTATCAAATTCATTGGTAATGTTCAATTGGGACAGGATGCTAAGGACGAAGCTGTGGTCCACCACGTGTTGTTTTTTGTCATTAGTGATAATAGTCCATCAGATTCCGTCCCTACACCTGACAAGATATTTATTGGAGTTGGCGAGGGTAATCCTGAGACCTGGATTGTTGATCCTGACCAGTCCGACCGTTTTCAGATGCTAAAGAAAATGAGATTCAAGCTCATTGGTGGTAAGGACAAAGAGTACGTTCGTCACGGGATAGAAGTTGTAGACCGGTTCTTCCCAGTTGATGTTTGGACGAGCTACAAACATACGCTGTTGGGAAATGTTGAAAGCATTCAAAAGGGTGCCATATATTTAGTGGCTGCTACTGTTAGTGGAAAGGAATGCAAAATTACTTTATGGAGTCAAATGTATTTTAAAACTGTTTAGAATTGTAATTTGATGTATTTTTATTTTTAATGTTCAGGTTAATGGAGGTGGATGATATAAAAACTGGGGTTGTTGAAGGTGTTTCGGAAAGTGATTTCAGTTGTATTGAACTTGCGTTGCCTAATTTATTTTCTCAATTGAGGTTAAGATACAAACAAAAAAGTATTAAGGTTGATAAAATATTGATAAAATATTTCCCCCTTTGCACACCCAATGCTAGTGGGTTGGTCAGAGTAAATGTTTATGATCGGAGGTTAGACGGTAATGATAGTTTGCAGGCATGGTTTATTTTCCCAGTAGACTGTCAATGCGAGTTAGTCTATTATGGGAATGGTTATTGTTCAATTAACGACAAACAGGTGCCATGGATGGTGAAGTATCGACTTGAAAATTCCAATATTAAAAGGGGGGTTATGTATTGTAAAATGAAGGGGTATCTAAAGTATTCTACGAGTGACATGCCAGAAAATTCGCAAATGAGGGCCCCCTCTATTGTTGTGTTATCTAAAAAATATACTAATGATAATGTTGATGTCTGGCATTGTCCTCCAACGAAGGCCATTCCGATTCTGACATGGACTAAGTCTGTTGGTTTACTGGAGAGGCGAAGAGATTTGTTGTTAGGAGGTTTTGGGAAAAGTGGTTCAGTTATTCATGAACGCAGAGGTCGTCTGAGTTTGTCAGAGATTGATGTACGCAGAGGTGGTGATGACACTAGTGATGTTGATCCTGGTCCGTCGATTTTAGAGGTTGGTGTTAGCAAAGAGGAAGTTGATCGTAGAGGATCAGTTGTTATGGATGCAGCAGAATTTTCTAATGTTTTACGAAATGTAATCATCAGTGTAAAAAATAGTGATGTGACTCAAGATGTAATAGTTGATGATAAGGGAAATATAGTAAGTAAATAAAATTTTGAGTGGTTTCATAAATAAAATTAATAAAATTTTTCATTAATCATGACAGTGGTTACATTAACATCAAACCATTCTCTCATTTTTTGGGACATTGCATCTAACCAACTACTGTCCCCATTTGTTAATAAAATACAAGGAATTCCTCCTCTAATAGTGAGATCTAGTTGGAACTTAACAAATACATGGAAATCTCTCTGGCAGCCTACTAAATTCTTCATTAATTCGGTAGGGACTGTCGAGTATTTGATGTCGTCTATCACGTTGTAGACGGCGTCTTGGTCGTAGTCCTTGAAGCTTATTCTGCCGGAGAAGTAATTGTGTCGTCCGAGGCTTCTGGCCCAGGCGGTTTTGCCTGTTCTTGAGGGTCCTTCGAGGTAGAGGGAGATTGGGCGGATGGGCCTCTGCTCTGGTGTGAGTACGGATTTAATCTCCGCCTTACACGTCACCATCCGTACGTCCATCAACGGATGAAATTGCTCTGCTCTATTTTGCCAACAACAGTCCTCTGTGTGTACATTCTGAGGCCTGGCCAAATCTAATTAAACACAGTCATGCCTCAGTTTGGCCCAAAAAACTTGTTTTGTTTTGCTGAAAAAAAACCACCACTGCTGTACAAGATTGTGATCGGCCGTACAAGAGACTGGCCGGCCGATTACTAATTCTAGAGAAGGTCCTACTGCAATAGAACTAGAACAGAGCAAGACAAAATGAGAGAGTAGGTTTGCTTCACAAATCATCAAACATCCCAAGGGTATTTAAATGATGATTAGTGAAGCAACAAGATGGCAATTAATGGATACAAAGCTTACTAAAACTAATTATGAAAGATACAATCAAAGATATGGCCAAAACCCACTGAATCTCATAGAAAACAATAGCAAGTGAATACTCAAGCTTAGAGAGAAAGGTTTAGAAGGAGCTATTCTTAGAGGCAAAGCTCATACACGAGAGGTTCCATCATTAAGAAAACCAAAGAGACTTTTCTTCCTACTCATGGAAGATGGATTGGAACCTCCATTTCCATGCTTCAAAGGAACTAGAAGAGAGTCTCTAATGGTCTTAATGAAAGAGTTCTCACATAGCTTTGAAGCAAAAACTAAACTAAACTAAGTAAAAGATAGAAATGAAAGCTATGGAGAAATGAGTGCAAGCTCGTCTTCCTACTCATGGAACATGGATGAAACATCCATTTCCATACTACAAAGAAAGAACTAGAAGAGAGCTTTGCAATATCTTCCAAGAAAAGAGATATGAGACAAGAATCAAACTATCTATATAAGTTTTAAACACATATATACAGTTCATATTTAATCAAAATCTACCTAAAACAGTACTGAAAATGAAAGAAAAGAAGCAAAAACATGAAGAACAACAAGAGAGCAACACTAGAGAATAAGCCTATAGAAGGGTGGCTAACCCTTCCACCTTTAACAAGGTTCAAATCATGTTTTAAAGCCCAAAATATTTTGAAAAACAGTATTGAAATGAAGAACAAGAAGCTTAAAAGGAAAGGAAATGGAAAGAGTTAAAGAATCAACCTCTAGAGAAGAGGAAGGGTTTCTTGGTTCACAAACTCCAATCCAAACACTGTCAAGTATCTGAAATTATGCTCAAAACCTCAAAAAAAAGCTTCAAGTTCAAGCTTTAATGGTGTATCTATGGTGTATCTATATTTCGAGAGGGTAGAGAAGCTTTGGGCAATTGTCTAAGCCTTTGGGAATTGTTTGAACCCTAAATTCAGAGGGAATATGGTTTTTTTATAGAGTTTTCATTGCCTTTCAACGTAAATATCTTCAAAGGAGAGCAGCTGACCAAATCCCGTGCATGGGAGCAGTTGGTTGTTGCAAAATATCTTCTACGCTAAACATAGCCAGCTAGCCAATCAATTGTACGGCCGGCCCAAAAAAGTAACTTGCTAGTCCAAATTTGGTCTTATTGCTACTGAGAGCCAGCCGGGCCCAAATACCCATGGCTGGGTCCTATTTTGAAAAGAGGATTTTTTAAGGGTCTAAATCATTTTGGTCAAAAATGGGATGCAAGGTTTGGGTTCGAAGCTCAAAACTGAATTCTTTTGCTGAAGATTCAACAGATTATACAGTATAATAGTTTATCATCAAGTGTTCAGAATGAAGCACCCAAGACTTAAATGTGATCAAAAAGGGGTGTCTATATGTTATCAAAAGAAAGAAAAATAGAGAGTTATATAACAGTTATATAACTCCCCCCCTCCCACACACACATTGTTAGACAACCCAAAATCACAATTCCAATGAGAATTTCGAATTTTCAAACTGAGAATTGAGAACACACTTCCTAAACTTAAGGGTGATCAAAAGGAAGTTTAGAAATCAAATCCTTCCTTGGAAGGTAAATTTTGCACACTTTCCATTTTCTTGTATTTCTTGCATTTTATTTCTTCTATTGTTTTTCTTGCTTCAATTTCATATTATAAACCTGTTGTAAGCTAACTAGAAGTGGTTAGTTGAGTCACTTGCATATTTTTCATTTGTTTTTTTTTTTTGGTGTTTGAACAAAATAGAGTTTTCGGCCTGGCCTAAATGGTTGGCCGGCCACCCTTTTGGTCAACCGGCCAACTTTTTGGCTAGCCAGCCGGTTTTTCATGGACCGAACCCAGTAGTCTCCCAGACGTCAAGTAGAAAAGTCTCTGACGGTCTCTAAGGACCCCTAAAGCTTCTATGTTTGTTTTGTTTTTGTTTTAATTAGAGAGATTGTGAGGATTTAATTTTGTTGTAATATTTTATTCCGCTCCCCCTATTCAGATTTGTAATATTCAAAGCGATGTAATAATTCTCCATTCCAACTTTTTTCTATCCTATTCTTTTATTTGCTTTCCCTATATGCACATATGTAGTATATCATGATTGTCATCATATCCATGCTTTGCATCCATTCTTTATGCCTTAAGATCAGGCTAAATTGCATTTGTGGATTTAATTGATCGTTATGTGATTTTGTATGCTACCTCATGTTTTGAGATGTTTCACATGTCATATATTTTAGAAACCGGATATTTAGTTACATTTTATGAGTGAATTGCATTATGATCCTGCATGCTTTTACTAACTTTGTTTTGTAATTGTTTGCGGGACGTTAGTAAATATGTAAGTTTTTGTGCTTTAGCATCCCGCTTGTGTGTGTGTGTGTGTGTTTTTTTTGCTATGTTTAGCATCCTACCATGCGGCTATGTGCTTATTTGATATAACTCTATGCATACCAGTGGGTGAAGGTTGTGTTATTTAATTTGGAATAAAATTGATTTTCATGATTACATTATTCAAAACATTTTCAAATAATGAAATCAAGCTGTTCCAAACTGAACGACATAGTCTATATTTATTTGTTTCACGTTGTAAATTTAGGATTTATTAAATAACTGGAATATAAACATATGAAGTCAATAAAATTCATATCATGGCTTAGTAGAGGCCAATCTTTTGATCGGGTGAGCGGGGGTGCTCAATTAATGACCTTCTCCCTTTCATACCTAAGGTTCCGAGCCAAGCATCCTTGGTTACGACAAATAGTGGCCTTGGCACGAGTCACGGGTCGACTTTGAGATTTGATGACACAATCCATTTCTGGCAAAATTTTGCAATAAAATGGATTTTCAATGAAGTTGCCAAATATGGGCTTTCATCTACGTTTGACATTGCATTTGTGAGACTAGATTGAAAAAATTGAGGGTCCGAACTGTTAACGAGTGTGGGTACCCCCTAGACGCTGTTACAGTTTTTGGAAACTCTATTGGGGTTATAAGAAACCTTGACTCGAACTCCATGATATGTCTTTTATTTTCAATTATATGTTCATTGCATTGCATGCATTGGTGCGCCTAAGTCCCGTGCTCATCACCTGTTATCCTGGATGGTTATTTGGCTTTTGGTGGATAGACGAGCATAGGCTCTAATATGGTGGGAGCACAAGCCTTGGAATCGAGATCACCACATACCGCTTTATCCGCCAAATTGAGTAGGATAGCGGTGTCTTGCTGAGGTATCCTTTTTGACCTAGTGCATATAGTAAACTCTAGCAACTTCCAACTTAGGAGATGATGCTTCCCCGTGCTAGGATGTGTGGTGCCACTTATGTGAATAATGAAACCTTAGATCATGTCAAAGCTAAGACAAGCTAACGGTACCCTCTATACGGGTGTTTATTCTCTTTCTTACTATGTACAATGTTTGGGATCTGGGTTTTCTAATATGATCATTGAGTCAGGCATATCATTTTAAGGGGTTAAGTTCACATTACAAAAAATTAAGGTTTTAGAGACCAAAATTTAGGGATAAAATTATTTTTTAGGGACCAAATAATTTTGTTGTGAAAAGTGTCTTTATTATATTTTTAGCAACAAAAATTGGACATTAGTGATGAATTATTATCCTTTTGGGACCAAATTTTTTGTCTAAAAAATAAACCATTTTAAGACCAAATTATTTTGTCCCTAAAAGTCTATTTATTAGTGACATTTTCAAAATTTTGTCGCTAAAAGCCTTGTTTTTGACTTTTCTAGACGACTTTTTAGCTACGATCCTCACGACGGTAGATATTGGTCCTTAAATAGCTTTTAAAACAAAATTTTCACTTTTAGAAACCAAAACATTTGGTCTCTAAAACTCTTATATGTTGCAGTGTCTGTGTGCATAATGATCAGTTGAGCCGAAATGCTGTTGAAATTCTGATTGGAAGTTCCATTTTTTTTTTTTTTTTTTTGCTAGGTAGTCATAGCACTATAGCTTCAGAACGGTCTAATATCCCCCAAGTTTTGTGGACTCGCATTAGTAGACTTAGTAGAACTGCAAATTTAGTTCAAGGATAGCCAGTGTTAGTTTCTCTACTTCCAGTTACAAGGAGAAAGGTTCAGACCTCATTGTCAAAACCTCACCAATCGAAATTTCTAAGATCTATGATGGATCCACCTTCAGTGGTGATGGACCAACCATCAATAGTGATGGACCCACTTCCAATAGTGACGAACCCACCTCCAATAGCAACAAACCAATTTCCGGTACATATAGCAAACATGCTTTTGGTCCTTCAATGAAGCATGAATGCTATTACCAACAAGGTTGCCGCCAACAAGGAGGCTCTTGTAAATTGCAACGCCTTGTTTTGGGTATCAACATCTCATCCACCTCAAGTGGTTCATTTGATTCTAGAACCACCTTCGCTAGCTGCGGAACTTGCTGAGCCCAACTTGCAAAAAAACTTGAGGGTTCTCACATAACCAATGGGAGGACTGTTCTCCACAGATATCGGTGGAGTCGACCCGACTGTGCTAAAATTAGCCAAGTTAGAGAAAATGTTCAGAAAATCACAAAGGATCGACTTCATTCCAAACATCAAGGATGGGCTTATAGAAACAATTGTGAGGTTGCCTGAGCAATTCAAAATGCCACACATGAATAGATTTGATGGAGCTAGTGATCTTATGGTCCACATTCGCCTTTTCTCAGATGTTTTAAAACTCGTGGGCTTGACTCGGCCTCAAAAACTTTCCTTGTTTAACAGAACTTTATCTGGTGTAGCTGCCATCTAGAATGCTAAATTAGAAGACTCAGTAAAAAAGAGTTAGGAGGTGTTGACAGAGGCTTTCATCACCCAATATTCTTACAACACCCAGATTGAGGTAACCACTCGGGACATGAAGGCAACCTAATAAAAGCCTAATGAGAGTTTTGTGGCCTTCATCACCAGATGAAGAGTGAAAGTGGCCATGATGACAAGTCAACCTTTGGAAAAAGAATAAGTCCATATGGTGGTCAAAAATCTACATGGAAGATTACGCAAAAAAATTATGGTTCTCTCACTCTTCAGCTTCAAGGACCTCCATGAGATTAGGATTCAAATTGAGGATGTTATCAGACAAAGGATTAATACAGAAGGAAATGAGCCCGTGAGAAAGATATTCACTCACAGTTCCAATGCTACTCCCTGTAGTAACACTACCAATTTTATATCCTCAGAAATCAACATAATCACCACTGTCAGAATAGCAATCCCTCCACCAACCCAGCCTGAACCTCAACCAAAGCATTCACGCCTCTCTATATTTCCCTTACCAAAGCCATAAGGATATTGATAAAAAGAGAATATCTCAAACCTCTTGACCATCGACCACTTATCGATCCATTACCAACCAAACATGACACTGCCAAACACTGTGCCTTCCACCAGCAGCCCAGACATGACACTGATTGTTGCTATTGCCTTTATCATGAGATTCAAGATCTCATTGACAACAAAACAATAGCTCCACCTCAAAATCCCAATGCCACCTCTAACCCATTACCATCCCATGACCAAGTCTCACCATCTTCACATCTCAACCTCATCTATACATTGCCACCCACCTTCAACCCCAGTATATATATCACATCTCCCCATCTACCCAAGCTCGAGGTGCTTATTCCAGAAAGCGTTGGTTTATTCATGATATATGCACCTCTAGTCCAGCCAAAACCCCAACACCCCGTGGTGGCAGATGATTTGGAGCCAGAATTGGGCATCATGGTAGATATTCTCACGACTATGCACTTCCCTCGTAATGGTTTTCTTGAGCCATAGATTGATCAAGAAGCAAAGAAACACTGAAAAAGTTATGGGTCTGACACTGGCTAAATTTGTGATAAATCTTGAAACTAACATAAGACTAGTAAATTCGGTGGATATCATTTTTGTGATTGAGGGATTGACCACCTACTGATTGCACACATTTCATTCCAGACGTGGTGGATGGCATGCACTGATATTAGAAATTTGAGAATGAGTTTATTTTACTTTCTGAATTTGATGTTGAGTCAGAGTCCGGTGATATTGGGGATGATAACCCGAACATCACTGTTCTTTCTATGTCTGTCTTTTCTTTGCTTTCGAGTGTGTTTCAGCCATTGAGCTAGAAGTTTTGAATGAAAAATGTAGTAATTTTCACCTACTTCTGTGCCTTTAAATCATTGCATTAACCAAAATTTTCAAAAAAAATTCAAAAAACTTTGACAAAAACTAAGATGAAGGAATTCTTCGGGATTTGAAAATTTTAACCGACTGAGAGGAAGAGAGATGTGTTAAACCCTTAATGGATAAGATCATTTTTGTTAATATGGGTAATGAGAAGGATCCTAGCTCGATCTAGATTGGTTCTGTGTTGTCTTCATAGGACGAGCAACTAGTTGCTTTATTAAAAGATTTCAAAAAAATATTTTTGTGTGGTCCTACGAAGACATGCCTAGAATTGACCTTGAGATTGTATAACATAGGATCCCTCTCGACCTAAGGCCCGACCCCCTTATTTTTTAAACCTTGATTCAGAATGCTCAATAATCAACCAAAGTGTGAGGCTTGCATAGCCAGATTAGGAGTAGCCCTTGAACTAGTAACAATAAGGTCAGATGTGATCAAAGAAGGCTTGCATAGCTGGATTGGAAGTAACCCTTGAACTAGGGTCAAAAAGCTCGGATGAGATCGAAGATTCAAAACTGGATCGTTTCTCAAATAGAGACTGGCAATAAAGTCAAATCTCAAAATTTGAGAGAAGAATATTTAGTGATAAAGGATAATTGAGTTCCTATCCACGACCTTAAGGGCAGATTCACACACATGGGTCCCTACATCATGAAATCTATCTGATTAGGAGAAACAGTTATTCCCACGGATTTAGATGGCCTAGAGTTCTCACAACTAATCAATACAGACAAGCTACAAAGGTACTATCCTTGAGAGGCTTGTTGGGCCGAAAACCCGAAAAGGAGACCCAGGCAAAAGTTAGAGCAAAAAAAAAATGAGAAAAATGAAAAAATGAAAAAAAAAATGAAGAAAAGCTCGCAAGGTTGAAAACCCAGAAAGGGCGGCTTTGAAAAAAGTTATAGCACAAAATGAGAGTATTAATACCCGAGTAAGCCTTATCCTGGAACTACGTAAGGCCTAATTCCTATCTTTGGGATACGTAGGCAGTTTCATCTTGACGTTTGGCCCTAACCATTTTCAACTCACTCATCTCGTCCATTTTTTATTGGTATATTTTTACTTGACTCGGTTGTCTTTTCTATGTTTAATTAAGTTATCTTTATTTAGATTCGATTGTCCTATCTCTTCTTTTTAGCTGCAAGAAAAATCAAGCTCGGTTTATCTAATTTGAGTTTGTGCATCTCAAGTGTTGATTCCATGTTGGTCGGGTAGTGGCCATTTACGAAAACAGATTTTGAGGATTTTTAATCAAGTTGATTGATTTTTTTCAAAAACTATTCCATATTTTCCAAAACCAGACCATTTCTTGGACCTTAAAAAAAAAAAAAACATTTTCAGTGCTCACAACTTGACTTAAGTGATTTCAAAACAAAGAGTGGAACAAATATACTAATCTAACTCTTATGTTGGTCAAAAATAATTTAGCAAAAAAATAAAAATAAAAAGGTCAAACCAATTGTCACAACCCAAACCTGTCCCTATAGGTTTAGCATCGCAACAGGCCAGTAATCCTAAGATTACCGAAGGCCTCTGAACAGATTAATAAATTAAAAGGCTAGCGGAAGCAAATATCAAAATATAATTGTCCATAGAGCTGTGCAGACTTATATGAGAAAGAAAATTTAACTTATATTTACATATAATATGACGCCAGCCTTATATACAGAAGAAACATAAACTTATCCAAACAAAATAAAATAAAATAAAACTTAAAACTTGTTCATTAACTTGGTCACAACATTGTCCATAAAAGATTGACCACAAAATTACTTCCAAAACCTCCTCAGGAGGCGCACAGGTTGGTTGACACAAACGGATCCAAACTGGAAATCTCAAGCCTGGTCACACACCTGATCGCCTACATTCATAATATAAATAATGAGCTAAAGCCTAATGAATAACAACAGAGTAAAAGTTTTATTAATGATGTCCACAACATATTCAAAAATCAGAATTCAAATCAAAAACAGATTCATATACATATTCAGACTTGTAAACAATCATATGTGGTACATCCATTAGTGCTAACAGATCAGATTGGTCATACAGACCCATATACAGAGTAGATGGTCATTAAGATCCATATTCACATGAGATGGTCATAAAGACCCACATGCAGATCATACAGTTGATTATGCATAATCAGTTCCATGAATGGAACCCACTTGAAACCCTGGTACCAAGTAACATATAACATATCACATGATGCTAAGGATGCCATGATTACATTTCAGAAAACTGGACAATCATTCATGGTTCACAAAATAGCATTTTAGAAAACAGATCGTATCATATAATTCATAAAATACTTATAGTCAACATATCTTTACAAAATTGTTATTCTTAGATAGCTCCAGAAGCAGAACAGTTAACATAGACAAATCGGTCGGATAATAGTACGTGACCTACACACAAACACATAACAAATACATATCGAAACACACACTCCGAATACACTTAACTTATAACATTTCTTTCTTAGTGTGTTTCTAATTCATATCCTCAATAATATGGCCTAAACCATGGCTTAAGAATGCCTAAGATAAAATGAGGATGTAATTATGAAAACAGGGCAGTTCGCTCAAGCGAAACTTTGGTCGCTCAAGAAGTCTGCAAAGTCTACAAAAGTGCTGGATGCTCTCATTTTACGCTCGAACCAACTTTTGATCACTCAAGCCATGAGCCTTGAAAGGGTGAGTTTGCTCAAGCGAAGCTTTAGTCGCTCGAGCCAACTACCTTGACTGTAAAAGTACTGGGAGTATGCAAAGTACGCTTGAGTGAAGGTTCCATCGCTCGAGCGAACCTTGTGAATTCTGGAATTTTTATATTGTTCTTCAAGGTCCAAAACTCAATTCCAAAGTACCAAAACTCATTCTTTTCGGCCAAGACTTGAGAGAACACATAGAAACTCATATAAAAACATGAATTGAAGATCATTTTGTAAAATCAAGGTCCAAACCTCAACCATTTCTTCAAAACCAAATCGAAACTTTATATCAAATACATGCATGCAATGTTTTGAGTTCAAACTTTTAAAAGCAAGAGTAAATGAGATGTTAAGTACAAAATCATGTTGGATACTCACACTTATGCAAGTCTAGGCCCATGCATGTAAGAATTCTTGGAAATTAAACTCAATACATGATAAATTATGCATGCATGCATGACTTGGTTCTAAATTCTTCACTCCTAGTTTAATTTACACTCGTAGACTCAAATTTCTCTTGATTCTACATGCTAATGGATGAAACATAAGATTTAGGAGTTGAATTCCTTACCTACACTCTTCAATTGGACCCTTAGTAGCTAATTCTTGAGCTAGCAAGTCAATTCTCCAATTTTCTTCCAAATTCCTCCTCTCCTAGCTTTGAATTCAACTTCTCTCTCTCTCTCCTTCTCTATCTCTACACGTTTTTTATCTTAAGAATGAAGTCTAAAATGTTGTTGGATGAGTCTTAGTGGCCTTGTATGGGATTGATTAGCTTAGGCTAATTAATTGTGATTAGGGTTAAGATAACTCAACTTAATAATTAATTTATTCTAATTATTTGACTCCAAATCAAAATCTAATTAAACTTATCATAAAATTCTAAAACTTAAAATTAACACATTAACATAGTCAATTTCGTGTTCGGATGCCGATGAGGCCTTCAATTAACAGAACAAAGTAGAATTCTGAACAGATATTTCTATAGCTAACAGACAAGAATGCAAAACACATATACAATGCACAATTAACACATAAGATCATTCCTAAAACTTAATTAGCATTCTTAATTACGGATTAACGACTAATTATGGATCGGGGTTGTTACAGTCTTCCCCTATTAAAGAGTTTGGTCCTCCAAACGACAAATTATCTTCATTTCGAAAGAACATAAAATCCAACGGAAATAGTTCCGGATATCTTTTCATCATGTCTTCTTCAGTTTCCCAAGTTGCATATGTCCCTCCATGTTGTTGCCAATCAACTTTCACCAATGGGATTTCTTTATTTCTCAATCTTTTGATTTGGCGATTAACAATTTGGATTGGTCGTCTTCATAAGTAAAGTCATCCTTCAATAGCACATGAGTTTATTCAAAACGGATCTCTCAATAATCCCTTAGAATTGAGATATAGAAGGCATTATGCATATGTTCCATAACTAGAGTAAGGCCACTTGATATGTCACTGGATTGATCTTTTTTATAATTTCATACAGCCCAACATACCACGGTACTAACTTGCATTTTGCTCCAAATCGAGTTTTCCCTTTCATTGGAGTCACCATGATAAACGCATGATCGCCTACTTCATATTCTTGGTCTCTTCTTCGAACATCCGCATAACTTTTCTAACGACTTTGTGCGGTTTTTAACAGTTGCTGAATCAACTTTACTTTCTCAGTTGTCTCTTGCACAAGTTCGGGTGCCAACAACGGTCTATCTCTTACTTCGGTCCAATAAATTGGTGATCATTATTTTCTTCCATACAAAGCTTCATAAGGAGCCATGCCAATATTCGTATGATAACTATTGTTGTATACAAACTTGGCCAAAGGCAGATAAGTTTCCCAATTTCCTTGGAAATCCATAACGCACATTCTCAACATGTCTTCTAATGTTTGTATGGTTCTTTCTAATTGGCCATCTGTTTGAGGATGATAAGCATCGCTGAGTCTCAATTTAGTTCCCAAAGCTTGTTGCAAACTTTGTCAGAATCATAAAGTAAACTTGTAATCTCTATTAGACATAGTAGATATTGGCACTCCATGCAGTCTCACAATCTCATCAATATAGATATTAGCCAATTTATCTGCATTATAAAAAGTTTTGACCAGTAAAAAGTGAGCAGACTTAGTCAAATGATCAACTATAATCCAGATAGAGTGCATACCTCTAAAAGAGCAAGGTAGATTGACAATAAAGTCTATCGTGATATGCTCTCATTTCCATTTCGATATTGGAAGCAGCTAAAGCAATCTAGCGGGTTGTTGATATTCGACTTTTACATGTTAGCAATGCAAACATTTGGCTACAAAATCAACAATACATTTCTTCATTCTAGGCCACCATAAATTTTGTTTCAGGTCATGGTACATTTTTGTGTTTCTCGGATGCATAACAAATTTAGAACTGTTGGCTTCTGTCATAATAAGCTTTCTCAGTTCTAAACAATCCGGTAAACAAAGTCTACCCTAAAATTTCAATACATTATTTTCAAACATAAATCTCGGTCTCGGTTTCGCATCAATTCCTTCAGCAATTTTTGTTAGAAACTCATCTTCTAGCTGTTTTTCTTTAACTTTCTCAATAATTGCTGACTGGGCAAAAATGGCAGCTAGAGTCCCACCTTGTTCACGCAAAATAATTTCAATTCCATTTCTTTCTAAGTCACACAACAATTCTTTTTGTTCGGTGAGCAAACATGCCAAATTTCCCATAGATTTTCTACTCAAAGCATCTACTACAATATTTGCCTTTTCTAGATGGTACAAAATTTGCAAGTCATAGTCTTTAATTAGTTCCAGCCATCTTCTCTGTCTCATGTTCAGTTCTTTCTGAGTGAAGAAACATTTCAAGCTTTTATAGTCGGTGTATACTTCACAAGTTGCTCCATTCAAATAATGTCGCCAGATTTTTAGAGCAAACACCACAGCTGCAAGTTCAAGGTCATGGGTTAGATAATTCTTCTCATGCGGTCGAAGTTGTCGAGAAGCATACGCAATTACCTTACCATTTTGTATTAGCACACCCTAAGATTTTGTATGAAGCATCACTGTAAATTTGGAATCCGTCAATACCAGAAGGCAAAGTCAGAATTAATGCAGTCACTAATCTGGTCTTTAACTCTTGAAAAATTGATTCCCTTTGATCATTCCAGTCAAATGGCACACCCTTTTGTGTCAACTGAGTGAGTGGCAAAGCAAGTTTGGAGAAGTCTTTCACAAATCTCCTGTAATAAGCGGTAAGTCCTAGAAAACTTTGAATTTCTGTCACTATAGTCAGTCTTGGCCAATTCACAATGGCCTCAATTTTTTGCGGGTCAACAGATATGCCATCTTTGTTGATCACATGCCCCAGAAAAGTCACACTGTCAAGCCAAAATTCATATTTGGATAGTTTTGCATACAATTTCTTCTCTCTCAATGTTTGTAACATAATTCTTAGATGATTTTCATGTTCATCCCTGCTTTTGGAGTAAATTAGAATATCGTCAATAAACACTACAACAAATTCATCAAGATATGGTTTGAAAACTCTATTCATTAGGTCCATAAAGGCAGCTGGCACATTTGTCACCCCAAACGGCATTACTAAAAACTCATAGCGCCCATATCTACTTCGGAATGCAGTTTTCTCTATGTCCATCTTTGACTTTTAACTGATGATACCTAGATCTAAAGTTAATCTTAGAAAATACTTGGGCTCCCTGAAGTTGGTCAAACAAATCTTTTATTTGGGGCAGTGGTATTTATTTTTCAAGGTCACTTTATTCAATTCCCTATAGTCTATACATAACCTCAAGGTTCCGTCTTTTCTTTTGACAAATAAAATTGGAGCACCCCAAGGTGAAGTACTTAGTCAGATAAACTTCTTGTCTAATAGTTCTTGCAGTTGAATTTTCAACTCTTTCAGTTCAATTATTGACATTCTGTATGGGGTTTTAGAAATTGGTTGTGTTCCAGGTACTACTTCAATAGTGAACTCAATTTCCCTATCAATCACGTCTCCAGGTAGTTCATTAGGAAAAACATTAGGGAATTCAGTGACTATTAGGATATTCATCACATTAGTACTATCTGGAGTCATAGTCAAAACATAACACAAATAACCTCTACACCTTGTTCTCAATATTTTATTGGCTTCCATAGAAGAAATCAAGTACCAGGGTGGAATAACACCATTTCCACAAAATACAAACTCAGGTAACCCTAGTGGCTGAAACACAATAGATTTATTCACACAGTCAATAGTCGTATGGTATTTAGTTAACCAATCCATGCCCAATATACAATCAAAATTATCAATAGCTACAAGCATCAAGTTAACATATAATAGCACATCACCAATCATAGTATCACATGCAGGATATGCATATGCACACAACATAGAACCCCCAGATGGTGTAGATATAGACAACGAATAATTCATAGGTTCCAGAGGTCGAGTCAATTGCTAGGAGAAAGCATGCGACACAAATGAGTGAGTAGATCCAAAATCTATTAAGACATAGGCATTCTGAACACAAATAGGAAGTATACCTGACACCATGGATTCGGTGTTCTAGATTTCCCCAGGCACAAGTACAAAAACTCGACCCTGCCTCAAATTTTCTTTTCCAGCATTAGTTCTTACATTTGTTCTTGGTACAAAAGCAGATCCAGCTGAACTTATAGCAGGATGGTTGGAATTTTGGGACATGAGCGGATAATCATATATCATGTGGTTAGTCTTGCCACACTGAAAACAAGCACCTGTTGATTGGTAGCAGGAATTTTTGTGTTTTCTTCCACATTCTAAACAAGTAGGTGCTGTACCACTACCCTGACTTGAACTACTAGAAGATCCCGTATTTTGCTTCTCTAAGAATGACTAGCCCTTTCTAAAATTAAACTTGGATCTTTACCTCTCCATTCGGTTATTGGGGCTTTGGTTTGTTTCATGTCTGCTAAATTGGCTTAAGACATCAAGGCTCGATCCAGCACATCCACATGCTTGGTCAGTTTTAATAGACTAACCTAATCAAATACATCTAGATTAAGGCCTCCTTCAAATTTTCTAGCCTTTTCGTAGTCCGTGTCAACCATATGCGGGACAAATCGGGCTAATTCTGTAAACTTGGCCTCATATTCGGCAACTAGCATATTGCCTTGTTTCAACTATTCAAATTCTGAAACTTTACGATCCCGAAAGCACTGAGGGAACTATTTTTCATAAACGATCTCTTTGAACTGATTCCAAGTCATATCCCCTTTACTGTCTCGTATTAACATCCACCAACGTCGAGCTTCGTCTTTCAAAGTGTAAGTAGCCAACAAAACTTTCTGGACTTCAAAATATGGAAAGACTTCAAACAATTTTTCAGTTTCAAGCATCCAGGTTTCAACTTGTAGTGGCTCAATACCACCTAGAAAAGTCGGTGGCTTCATCTTATTTAACTTCTAAGTTAGACTAATGATGTCGTTATTTACCGACTCAACTTGCACCGGAGAAAGCAGAAGAGGTAGTTATTGTCTCTGTTGTTGTCTCATATACTAAGTTAAAGCTTCTAACATTCTTTCCATTCAGTCCATTCGGGCATCAAAGGATTCAGTCACATCACCACTTCTTTTTTTTCCATTTGCCATAGGTAAACATAGCAATAATAAACATAGGCAAAGAGTCCTTACATCATAATGTTTAGTTTCATTTCATTTTATATTGTTTCAGATATGTCATATAATTATACACACACTCATACATGCTAATATAATGTCCCTAATTCTTTTCTAGGACACCCTATAACTCATATGGACTCGTGTGTGCGGCATAACTTGTGCTCTAATACCACTCTGTCACGACCCAAACCCGTTCCTATAGGTTTAGCATCGCAACCGACCAATAATCCTAAGACTACTGAAGGCCTCTGAACAGATTAACAAATCAAGGGCTAGCAGAAGCAAATATCAAACTATAATTGTCTATAGAGCTGTGCAGACTTATATGAGAAAGAAAATTTAAACTTATATTTACATATAATATGACGTCAGCCTTACATACAGAAGAAACTTTAACTTGTCCAAACAAAAGAAAATAAAATAAAACTTAAAACTTGTTCATTAAGTTGGTCACAACATTGTCCACAAAAACCTGACCACAAAAAGGCTTCTAGAACCCCCTTAGGAGGTGCACTTGTTGGCTGACACAAACGGATTCAGACTTGAAATCTCAAGCCTGGTTACACACCTGATCACCTATATTCATAATATAAATAATGAGCTAGAGCCCAGTGAATAACAACAGAGTAAAGGTTTTATGAATGATGTTCATAACAAATTTAGAAATCATAATTCAGATCAAAAACAAATTCATATGCATATTCAGACTTGTAAACAGTTATACGTGGTACATCTATTAGTGCTAACAGATCAGATTGGTCATAAAGACCCATATACAAAGCAGATGATCATTAAAACTCATATTCACATCAGATGGTCATAAAAGACCTATATGCAGATCATATAATTGATTATGCATAATTAGTTCCATGAATGGAACCCACTTTATACCCTAGTACCAGGTAACATATAACATATCACATGATGCTAAGCATGTCACGATTACATTTCAGAAAGCTAAACAATCATTCATGGTTCACAAAATAGCATTTCAGAAAACATATTGTATCATATCATTCAGAAAATACTTATAGTCAACATATCTTTACAAAATTGTTACTCACAAATAGCTCCAGAAGCAGAATGGACAATGTAGATAGATCGGTCGAATAATGGCTCATGACCTACACACAAACACGTGACAAATACATATTGAAACACAAACTCTGAATATACTTAACTTATTACATTTCTTTCTTAGCGTGTTTCTAATTCATATCCTCAATAATGTGGCCTAAATCATTGCTTAAGAACGCCTAAGATGAAATGAGGATGCAATTATGCACTTTGAAAGACTTTGCAAAATTTCTGAAAACAGGGTAGTTCGCTTGAGCGAAACTTTGGTCACTCGAGCGGTCTGCAAAGCCTGCAAAAGTACTGGATACTCTCATTTTACGCTCGAGCCAACTTTTGGTAGCTCGAACCATGAGCCTTGAAAGGGTGAGTTTGCTCGAGGGAAACTTTGGTCGTTCAAGCCAACTGTCTTGACTGCAAAACTACTGGAAGCATGTAAAGTATGCTCGAGCGAACCCTGTAAATTCTAGAATTTTCAGATTGCTCTTCAAGGTTCAAAGCTCATATCCGAAGTACCAAAACTCGTTCTTTTGGGCCAAAACTTGAGAAAACACATAGAAACTCATATAACAACCTAAAGTGAAGATCATTTTGTAAAATCAAGGTCCAAAGCTCAACCATTTCTTCAAAACCAAATCAAAACTTTATATCAAATACATGCATGCAATGTTTTGAGTTCAAACTTTCTAAAAACAAGAGTAAATGAGATGTTAAGTACAAAATCATGTTGGATACTCAAACTTATGCAAATCTAGACCTATGCACGTAAGAATTCTTGGAAATTAAACTCAAAACATGATGAATTATGCATGCATGCATGACTTGGTTCTAAATTCTTCACTCTTAGTTTAATTTACAATCATAGACTCAAATTCCTCTTGATTCTACATGCTAATGGATAAAATATAAGATTTAGGAGTTGAATTCCTTACCTACACTCTTCAATTGGACCTGTAGTTGCTAATTCTTGAGCTAGCAAGTCAATTCTCCAATTTTCTTCCAAATTCCTCTTCTCCTAGCTTTGAATTCAACTTCTCTCTCTCTCTCTCTCTCTCTCTCTCTCTCTCTACACATTTTTTTTATCTCAAGAATGAAGTCTAGAATGTTGTTGGATGAGTCTTAGTGGCCTTATATGGGCTTGATTAGCTTAGGCTAATTAATTATGATTAGGGTTAAGATAACTCAACTTAATAATTAATTTATTCTAATTATTTGACTCCGAATCAAAATCTAATTAAACTTAACATAAAATTCTAAAAATTCAAATTAACACATTGACGTAGCCAATTTCATGTTCGGATGCCGATAAGGCCATCAATTAACAGAAGAAAGCAGAATTCTGGACAGATATTCCTATGGCTAACAGATAGGAATTCAAAACACATATACAATGCACAATTCAGACATAAGCTCATTCCTAAAAATTAATTAGCATTCTTAATTACGGATTAACGACTAATTATGGATCGGGGTTGTTACAGCAATCAACTAGGGGCATAGTTGAGTCAGAAATTATGTCTTCTCCCCGCACTCACGAGTTTCATGTTCATGTTTCAACCGGCCAGCCAACAATTCAATCAACCGTCCAAGTTGTTAGTTGACTCCAGGTACTTCTTGGTTGTTTCATCCAATTGGCCACTTGTTTAGCTGACCAGTCAATTTTTCAGCCAATTCATCAGTTCATTCAACTGGTCGGTTAATGAATTAGTCAACCTGTCAATTTTTCAGTTGGTTGGACAACAAATTAGCCGACCAGTCAATCAATTAGTCGACTGACCAATTTGTGAAACCTATAAAATAAAATGGCAGAATTTGTGTAAGCTCAATGGTGTCACTTTTAGAGTTTTGTTTTAAGTGTCTTTCATTCTGACAAGTATAAATAGGTGTGTTTGGATTATTTTTGCTTTGTTTTTCTTTCATTGAGTCATTCTTTGATTTCTGGTCAGTTAAGGGCTCGATGTCCAATTCAAAGTTTGTTACAATTCAATAATTCTCATATTCAGATTCGAAACAAAAATATTTTTTATGCTCAAGTGTTGTGTCATTCACGCCATGATGTGAAAAATCGAAACTCATTTTATCAAACTTTAGGGTGAAGCCCTGATCAACATTACAAAAAAAAAAAACAAAACAAAACAAAACAAAAAACAAAAAAAAACAAAACAAGGAAAATCTAAAGCATTGGCACTTCTTCCTAAGCAAAAACATAAAGGAAAAAGTAAAAGAAAAAATAACAAAAGAAAAAAAATACAAAAAGAAAAAAGACAGAGAGGGACTCTTTTCTTAGATTTCGGCAGTAACCTAGCAATGAAGATTACAAACTGACTTCATTCATAGACAACATCATTGCTCGACTCTATCGCCTCGCCACAGTATCACTCTCGGGAAGCTTTTGAAGACTCTACCTCGGCATTGGTAGAGCTTTCGAAAGAAATTACTCCCCGTCGGCCATCAAATAGGGAGTATGAAGGAACTCCAAATTGGACCACGGGGGTGGCATGTCGTTTCAGCTCTTTGTTCTGCTTTTTCAGTGTGCTAATCTCTGCTCGAGCATCCTTATACATACTTTGGAGCAGAGAGAGTTAGGCGTTAAATCGGTATACTTCATTTGTCATGTTCTATAATCGATGGGAAAAATTGGAGACCGCAATCACCGTCTCCACACAAGACTTCAATGTGAAGTGGTTAGCATCGATATCAGACTGTGCTTCCATCAGTTGCTCGATTGACAGCGCAGGAAAGCTGAGAACAGGAACAGGGACAAGAGCAGGGGCACTTTGTCGAGGATCAAAGGAGCCGGCCTCAACATTCTCGATTAGGGAATCGTTAAGGTCAGGGAAGAGAGTGAGAGGACGGCAAGAAAAGGCCAGATCAAAAGAAAGTAATACCGCTAAAGAGAGAATTGGCAGAGTAATGGCAGGGGAAGTTTGCAGCTTTCTACTCTACTCTCTCGCAGGCCTCAATTTAAAAAGAACCTAGTAGGAGAAGAGGCCAAGAGAAGAGGGATTACCAAGGCAATCCTTGACAAATGAGGCTGGTCTAGTTGTTGTCGGTCAGGCTCATTGTGATTATTGAAATCACGCACTAGACATAGGGCTCGACGAAGACGAACGAGGCAGAGAGAGAGAGAGAGAGAGAGAGAGACAAAAATAGTGGTGTATATATGTATATATTTTTTGTATATATTTTGTATGTGTATGTTTGTGTATACGTATATGTATGTATTCGTATATGTATATATTTTGTCTATGTGTATATACATAGTACGTATTTTGTATTTTAGTTGTATCCATATATGTATATACGGTATATATATAAATTTTCAAAAAGAAATTTTTAACAAAAAAAAAACTAAAAAAAGAAATGTTCAGAAAAAAATCAAAAACAATTGGGGGAAAAAAAATTGAACAAAAAAATCATTTTGTGTAGTCATCTGTTGTGCATCTATTATCTTATTATTGTGTATTCACCACATTGCATATTGTGTGTCTCACATTGTCCCTTCATGTTTTTGCATTCACCATCACACTTGCACTGTCTATTACATTTGTCATGCATGGTTACAATCCATTCACATCATTTCAACCTTTTTGGTTACAACTTTTCTCCTTTACCTGGTTGAAACCATCGCCCTATTTCATATTGAGGTACAGTCTAGGTCATGTATATTGGTTGAGACCCCTTTCTCTTTTATTCGGTTGAAACCATCACCCTATTTCGCGTTGAAGTACAGTTTAGATCTTGTATATTGGTGAAGACCCCTTCCTCCTTTACCCTGTTGAAACCATCTCCCTATTTCGTATTGAGGTACGGTCTAGGTCTTGTATATTGGTTAAGACCCCTTTCTCTTTTACCCTATTGAAATCAGCGCCCTATTTCATATTGAGGTATGGTCTAGGTCTTGTATATTGGTTAAGACCCTTTTCTCTTTACCTGGTTGAAACCAATCACCTATTTCGTATCGAGGTAAGGTCTAGGTCTCGTTGTTTGATTAAAACCTTATTTTCTTCTCTCATGTAAGAGTGTTTGTATTGTATCCCTATAGCGATCCCGGTTGTCCTTTTTACTATTCTGTTGTATTTCGGACTCGGTTCCGTGAAGTTGGTAGTGGTATCTATCTTGTTGCCGTCCTTTAATTCCACTTGATTGAGTTTTAGGATGTTTTGAGCAGGGTTGTTACAAGTTGGTTAAGCCTTGGTTTCAATTCCTTGTTGTCCAGTTTTTAGGCGATCCGCTCGAGCGGGTCTTATTGCGCTCGAGCGGGGATTGCACACCTCCAGTATTTTGTGTTCCTGCAAAACTTCTGCAGATGTGATTTTTACGCTCGAGCGGGTTTGTTTATGCTCGAGCGGGTTTGGTGGCGCTTGAGCGGGTTTGGTGGCGCTCGAGCGGGTAGTACTTTCCGGGTATAAGTTCTGGGAGGGGGAAATCTACGCTCGAGCGGACTGGTTTTCACGCTCGAGAAGAAGTGCTTTATTCTTGTGTCTTGGAGCTCGAGCGGGCCTTATTGCGCTTGAGCGTGTCCAGATTTTTGTTCTTGGCGCTCGAGCGTTGTGTTCTCCGCTCGAGCGGGTCATACGTATATGAGTTATCCGCTGGGTGATTTTAAATCACTTTTTGCTTTTCTTTCTCTCTCCTACTTTTTCTAAAACCCATTTTTGAAAGCCTCTCTCTCTAGAAACTCCCTTCTCTCTAGGGTTTGATCTAGTTGGAGTGTCTTCCTCACCTTCGGCCTTTGTAAAAATTGTGTTGATCGTCGAGGGCTTCGTTTTGATCCGAGAATCTTGGTCTTTGGAGCACTTTGATTTTGGTCTCTTCTCCATCCGAGCTCTAACTTCGAGGTAGGGATATCCTACTCCTCTTTATGAGCTTTGTCTTTAAATTTATGCATTTTGATATGTTGGGGGTTGTTGGGTAATATTGAGAGAGTTTGGGCCTTTGTGTAAATTTACAAAAGTTGGGATTTTAGCTATATAAAACCTAGATACATGTTTGGTATGGAAAAGTGAAATTAATGTTAAACCATTAATGAAAAGGGAACCTAAGGGTTGTAAATGTTAATTATGAAAAATGCCCTAATTACATTGGTTAATTAATTTGCATAATTAATTATGAGAAATGAGGAATTGATTTGGAAAGATATGGGATTAAGGGAGTAGTTGGATTATTTATCCCTCACCTTGTTGAAATGTTGAATATATACCCATTGTTGCATTTATTTTCTGTATAGAAATAACTGCTTTGGGCTATCGGTGGAGGATAGTCTTGATTGTTGTAGACAATGCATGATGATTAGGCAAACTAAAACTAATCACTGGAATGTGTCATTGAGTATGACGGTTAAAAGAATACATTAAATTTATGTATTGTGTGATGATGTGTATAATTATTGTTTATATGCATTGTGTTGTGTTGGAGGTGATAGGGGATGTACTCAATTGTTTGAGGGAAGATAGGTTATGGACTCTGTAGACATCCCATTTTTGACCGACCTTAAGACTTAGACGTCACTAATTGAGCGCTCGGTGATATTGCATATTGTGCTCGTTCAGAAGTTTCAGAGTCTCGGCTGCGAGCCTTGCCTCCGCACTTCCGGACTCTTTCATACCTTGCCTCGGTTTGCGAACCAGGCTCGGTTTTCTCTGTTTTCTCTGCAGTTGATAGGATGCCAACACTGATACTTTCCCTTATCACACTTTACGGTTTCGATGACATACAAGTCCATGTTACCAATCCATTTTCCAATTTCTTTAAATTCTCAATTTATAACCATGGCTCAGAACCTGGCCAAACAACTTATATGAGACAGTAACTCATATTACAACACTTTCCCATTCTTCATAATAGATAAGCATACTAGCTATATCACACACCACAGATAAGCATACAAGCTATGATCACTTCCATAAGATATGCATAAGAGCACTATCACCCTTCCAATGACAAGCATATGAGCTCTGTCAACACATTAATAGATAAACATATGAGCTCTATCTATGGAGTCCATCCCCTATCTCCTCCCAACAACATCCGGTTTAGAGGTCCATCCCCTATCTTTCCCCTAAACCGTGGAGTACATCCCCTATCTCCTCCAACACAACACAATGCATATAAACAATAATTATACACATCATCACACAATACATAAATTTAATGTATTCTTTTAACCGTCATACTCAATGACACTTTCCAGTGATTAGTTTTTAGTTTGCCTAATCATCATGCATTGTCTACAACAATCAAGACTATCCTCCACCGATAGCCCAAAGCAGTTATTTCTATACAGAAATAATGCTCAACAATGGGTAATATATCAACATTTCAACAAGGTGAGGGAAATAATCCAACTACTCCCTTAATCCCATATCTTTCCAAATCAATTCCCATTTCTCATAATTAATTATGCAAATTAATTAACGCAATGTAATTTAGGGCATTTTTCATAATTAACATTTACAACCCTAGGTTCCCTTTTCATTAATGTTTAACATTAATTTCACTTTTCCATACCAAACATGTATCTAGGTTTTATATAGCTAAAATCCCAACTTGTAAATTTACACAAAGGCCCAAACTCTCTCAATATTACCCAACAACCCCCCAATATCAAAATGCATAAATTTAAAGACAAAGCTCATAAAGGAGAGGTAGGATATCCCGCACTCGAAGTTAGAGCTCGGATGGAGAAGAGACCAAAATCAAAGTGCTCCAAAGACCAAGATTCTCGGATCAAAAACCGAAGCCCTCGACCGATTCAACACAATTTTTACAGAGCCGAAGGTGAGGAAGGACACTCCAACTAGATCAAAACCCTAGAGAGAAGGAGTTTTCTAGAGAGAGGCTTCAAAAATGGGTTTAGAAAAGTAGAGAGAGAAAGAAAAGCAAAAAGTGATTTAAAATTCACCCAGCGGATAACTCATATACGTATGACCCGCTCGAGCGGGAGCACACAACGCTCGAAGCCACAAGAACAAAAATCTGGACACGCTCAAGCGCAATTAAGGCCCGCTCGAGCTCCAAGACACAGAATAAAGCACTCTTCTCGAGCGTGGAAAAACCAGTCGCTCGAGCGTAGATTTCCCCTCCCCAGAACTTATTACCCGAAAA
>NW_021026613.1:356828-367774 GCF_004153795.1 Camellia sinensis
TCGAACAACCGAACATCCCATGGACGAAGATTCTCTCCGCCACAGGTGTTGGCAATATTGTAAATACGGGGATAATCCATAACCAATTTTCCTTCGCCATGCCCATTACCGTCGACACTCTCGAACACCATGACACGCATACTCTCTCTGCACCCGGTATATAGATAGTCTGTGTTTGTGCAGATATTTGTAATTCCAGAGGGTTACTTTCACATTCAGCCATTTCCGTGGTTTGTCGCAATACTGTTGTTTGTCATATATCGAACGTACCCGAAGATTAACACCACCTATATCTTTAACATGTTTCAACGTGGATTCGTCCTTGCCCACAGTGCGAACCCAGTTATAAACAGTGCTACTCTACGCGCGAAGAAAAAGAAAGGACCAGCCCCGGTGCTCTGCCAGCCATGCCCGTGGTGTTAAATAGGGGGGGGGTGTTTCGGTCAACAAAGGGCCATTATCCCTTGCCCCCTTTTTTTTTGTCCTTTTAAGGGGGCATAAACAAAGTTTTGGTTGCAAAAACTAAGGACACTAAATCAGTCCGAGGTTCGGGATCCTGGAGGCAAGTTTCGCGGCGAGCCGAGACCTCCGGAAACTCCAAAACGAACACAATCATGATGGATCACCGAGTGTTCTAAACGATGACGTCCACAGCTGAGTTACGATTCGCCTCAAAGAAAATAGGTTAATACCATTAGGTGGCTTCTTACAACGGTGTGCGAAAAATACGTGAAGTACGAGTGAAGGCATGTTGCGTGGTGCATGCGAGGGCGTTTTGACTGCTCTTCCAGGAGAAGTTTTTATCTGCAGCTGCTAGGGAGAAGCTGAGAGAGCAGTTTTGCCAGCTTAGACAGCAGGGCTTGTCAGTGGCCGAGTTTGAGGCTACTTTTACTAGTTTGTCCAGGTTTGCACCTGAGTTGGTGGCGTCCGAAGAACGCCGTTGCTATGAGTTTGAGCGGAAGTTGAGGCGGGGCCTCAAGTTGAGGGTTGGTGGGTCTTACATTCGAGAGTATAGACATTTAGTGGATGCTGCAGCTCATATGGAGCTTATGATGCAGGAGGAGGACGAGGAGAAACATAGAGGCTCCAAGAGGGGCCAGGAGGGTCAGGGTGATGGCAGGAGACAGAGGGGTTATAACCCTCAGCAGTCTCAGGGTGGAGTTACTAGATCGACCTTTCCGGTGCCGAGTGCAGGCTCGGGGAGAGGTAATCAGGGAGGTTTGACTTGCTTCACTTGTGGCCAGCTGGGTCACAAGTCTTCGGTTTGCCTACAGAAGGGCGGAGGTCAGAGAGCTGCTTCTTCTTCAGCTAGACCGCAGAGTCAAGGTTTGGGCAGAGGGCAGCCCTTATCTTGCTATCAGTGCGGACAGCCTGGGCACCTGAAGAGGTTCTACCCACAGTTGAGTGCCACTTCAGGAGCGTCTGGTTCTAGACAGACGCAGGGGTTTCAGCCAGCTCAGTCTGTGCAGGCCTCGAGGGCCAATCCGGGAGCTTCGTCGTCCCAGTCAGTGCAGCAGTCTTTTGCTCCTAGAGGTGAGCAGGTAGATCAGGGGCCTACAGGGCGCGTGTATGTTGTTACCACGCAGGATCTAGTACCGGCTCCATCCGTTGTGAGAGGTACCTTCTTGTTTTGCAACTCGGTTGCTAATGTATTGACTGATACGGGTGCATCTCATTCTTTTGTATCTGCTGCGTTTGCATCTGTTTTGGAACTGGAGTTAGCACAGTTAGCATCTCCTATATGTGTGGTATCGCCTATTGGTGGTGAGTTGATCTTGAAACAAGGTGTTAAGGGTTGTGATATAGAGGTCGCCAACCATAGGCTTCCTTTTCCGTTTGTTGTAATGCCCATGAAGGGCTTTGATGTTATTTTGGGTATGGACTAGCTGTCGTCATACCGAGCTGTTATTGATTGCTACCGCCAGAGGGTCACGGTTTGTACCTTGAGCGGGGAGTGTTTCCATTTCTTGGGGGATCGGGTTGGTAGTGTGTTGCCACCGATTTATGATTCGCGAGGGCGGAGTGAGCTTAGTGGTCTACTTGCTAGCTTTGAGAGTGGTGAGTGTGATAAGACCCAGATTGTGTTGCCGAGGGTGGTTTGCGAGTACTCGGATGTCTTTCCCGAGGATCTCGTTAGTTTGCCACCTCACCGAGAGATTGAGTTCTCTATTGATCTAGTGCCCGGCACGGCGCCGATTTCTATGGCACCTTACCGTTTTGCTCCAGCAGAGTTGGTTGAGTTGAAAGTTCAGCTCCAGGAATTGCTAGATAAGGGTTTTGTTCGCCCTAGTGTTTCACCGTGGGGAGCACCGGCCCTCTTTGTTAAAAAGAAAGATGGTGCCTTGAGATTGTGTATTGACTATCGGAAGTTGAATCGGGCTACGGTTAAGAATAAGTACCCTATGCCCCGTATAGATGATTTGTTTGACCAGTTGAAGGGTTCCCGTTGTTTCTCTAAGATAGACTTGAGATCGGGTTACCACCAATTGAGGGTCAGGGATGAGGATATTCCGAAGACGGCATTCCGTACGCGGTATGGCCATTATGAGTTCCTGGTAATGCCATTTGGGCTTACCAATGCACCAGCAGTCTTTATGGACTTGATGAACCGGATTTTCCGGGAATTCCTGGATCGCTTTGTGGTCGTCTTTGTGGATGACATTCTTATCTATTCGCCTTCAGAGGAGGAGCACGAGTCACACTTGAGAATGGTGCTTGAGTTACTTAGAGCCCATAGGCTGTATGCCAAGTTTGGGAAGTGTGAGTTCTGGCTAAGGGAAGTCAAGTTCTTAGGCCACGTGGTATCCGGGGAAGGGGTGTCTGTTGATACATCCAAGGTAGAGGCAGTGCAAGATTGGGCACAGCCTAAGAGTGTGTTTGAGATCTGCAGTTTTCTGGGGTTAGTTGGGTATTACCGTCGATTTGTGAAAGATTTCTCCAGGCTAGCATCGTCGTTGACTAGATTAACGCGGAAGGGGGTCAAGTTTGCGTAGAGTAAGACTTGTGAAAAGTCGTTCCAGGAGTTGAAGGTTAGATTGACCACCGCTCCGGTTTTGATTATTCCGGAGAGAGAGTTGGGTTATGCAGTCTATTGTGATGCCTCACGAGAGAGTTTGGGTTGTGTGTTGATGCAAGAGGGGAAAGTGGTAGCTTACGGCTCACGTCAGTTGAAAATTCACGAGAAGAATTACCCTACACACGACCTAGAGTTAGCAGCAGTGATCTTTGCCTTGAAAATTTGGAGGCACTACCTTTATGGTGAGAGGTTCGAGGTGTTCTCGGACCATAAGAGTTTGAAGTATCTGTTTACACAGAGAGACTTGAATTTGAGGCAGAGGAGATGGATGGAGTTCATTGAGGATTACGATTTTGAGTTTCACTATCACCCGGGGAAAGCCAATGTTGTGGCCGACGCCCTTAGTAGGAAATCCATTAGTGATGTAACTTGTATAGCCATCCGGGAATGGGAGATGTTGGGTACACTTGGCGAGTTTGATTTGCTACTGGGCGAATCCATTGAGGCTACGGCCTTATTTTCTGTTATTGCGCAGCCTACACTGGTGACATGAGTGTTAGAGGGACAGAGAAGTGACCTTGAGGTAGAATCCCTCCGGGAGAAGATCTCCGGTGGGAAGATTGAGAAGGGTTTGTCTGTGTATCCCGACCAGAGCGTGAGATACCGAGACCGTTTGTTTGTGCCGGAGTCTTGTCGAGAGGAAGTGCTCCGAGAGTTCCATCATTCACGCCTTGCGGTGCATCCGGGAGGTACTACGATGTACCGGGATTTGGGTCGCCAGTTTTGGTGGCGGGGTATGAAGAAGGATATGGTGGTTTTTGTGTCTAAGTGCCTTACTTGTCAGCAAGTGAAGGCCGAGCATCAAAGGCCAACGGGTTTGTTGCAACCCTTGCCTATTGCCGAGTGGAAGTGGGAGCATGTCACTATGGACTTCGTTGTAGGACTTCCGAGGACTCAGCGGGGTAGTGATGCTATTTGGGTGGTTGTAGACCGGTTGACCAAGTCGGCGCACTTCATTCCTATGCGCGTAAGAGATTCGGTGGATCATCTTGCCGACTTGTATGTTCGGGACATAGTGAGGTTGCACGGAGTCCCAGTGACGATCGTCTCAGATAGAGATCCTCGTTTTACTGCTAGGTTGTGGCAGAGTTTGCAGAGTGCCTTGGGTACTAGGTTGACCTTTAGTACGGCTTATCACCCTCAGACTGACGAACAGTCCGAGCGTACTATTCAGATCCTTGAGGATATGCTTCGAGGTTATGTCCTTGACTTTAGTGGGACGTGGGAGAGACACTTGCCCTTAGTGGAGTTTGCCTACAACAACAGTTTTCAGTCTAGCATCGGTATGGCACCGTTTGAGGCCTTGTATGGCCGACCGTGTAGGTCTCTAGTGTGTTGGGCCGAGGTGGGTGATGCACCTTTGTTGGGTCTGGAGTTGGTTAGGGAGACGACGGAGAAAGTTGAGCTTATCCGTAGGAGGCTTGTTACAGCCCAGAGTCGCCAAAAGAGTTATGCCGACCGTAGGAGGAGGCCTTTGGCGTTCGAGGTAGGTGATCATGTCTTCTTGAAAATATCACCTAGGCGAGGTTTGATGAGGTTTGGGAAGAGTGGGAAGTTATCCCCTCGGTTTATTGGTTCCTTTGAGATCCTTGAGAGGATTGGCTAGGTTGCTTATCATTTAACCTTACCACCGCAGTTGTCTGGAGTGCATGACGTGTTTCATGTGAGTATGCTGCAGAAGTATGAGCCGGATCCATCCCATGTGTTAGATTGGACCGACTTGGAGGTAGATGAGGATGCCTCGTATGAAGAGAGACCGGTACGGGTCTTGGATAGGCGGGATCAAGTCCTGCGTGGCAAGACCATTCCTTTGGTGAAGGTTTTGTGGAAACATCATGGAGTGGAGGAAGCCACTTGGGAACGTGAGTTGGAAGTCCGTGAGAAATATCCGGACTTGTTTGTTGATGTGTAACCATGTATTGGTAATTTTGTAATATCGTTGAACTTTAAGAACATTATATGTGTCTTAAGTTGTAAAACATTGTGAATGTTTTGATTAATGGAAGTTTGTTTTAACATTGCGTATGTTAAGTATATTGTGGAAATGCAGGCATGATATTAATGTTGCATGTGTTATGGAATTGTGAAAAATGAGTTGAAATTGGTAAATTTCAAAGGAATGCATGTTGTTAATACAGGTTATAATGGGTAATGTGATATGCCTCTTGAAAAGAGATGGGATCGACCGGTAATGGGTCGGGTTGTTTAATATTATGTTGTAATATTATGGAGAATGGAGAAAACCTATTTTTGAAAAACTTGTGTTTAATTTCGGGGACGAAATTCTTTAAGGGGGGAGGTTATTGCGATCCCGGTTATCCCTTTACTGTTCTGTTGTATTCCGAACTCGATTCCGTAAAGTTGGTAGTTGTATCTATCTTGTTGTCGTCCTTTAATTCCACTTGATTAAGTTTTAGGATGTTTTGGGCAGGGTTGTTACAGGTTGGTTAGGCCTTGGTTTCAATTCCTTGTTGCCCAGTTTTTGGGCGGTCCGCTCAAGCGGGTCTTATTGCGCTCGAGCGGAGTTTACACACTTCCAGTATTTCGTGGCCCTGCAAAACTTCTGCAGGTGTGTTTTCTACGCTCGAGCGGGTTTCTTGCGCTCGAGCGGGTCGCGCTCGAGCGGTATTGTTGGCGCTCGAGCGGGTAGTCCTTTTCCTGTAAAGTTCTGGGAGATGAAAATCTGCGCTCGAGCGGACTGGTTTTCACGCTCGAGCGGGTGTGTTTTGCTTTTGTTTCTTAGCGCTCGAGCGGTTATCTATGCGCTTGAGCGGGACCAGATGTTTGCGCTTTACGCTCGGGCGCTCTATTCTACGCTCGAGTGGGTCATGCGTATATGAGTTATCTGCTGGGTCATTTTAAATCACTTTTTCACTTTTCTTCTCTCTCTTACTTTCCCAAAAACCCCATTGTTGAGCTTCTCACTCTAGAACTCTACCTTCTCTCTAGGTATTGATCTAGTAGGAGTGATTTCCTCACCTTTGGCCTTTACAAAAAAAATTGTTGATCGTCGAGGGCTATCTTTTGATCCGAGAAATTCATGGGTTGGAGCATTTTCGTCTTCTTCACCTTCTTGGTTGGTAGTCATCTTTTGAGGTAGGGATATCCTACTCTTCTTTATGAGCTTTGTCTTTAAATTTTGGCATTTTGATATGCTGGGGGTTGTTGGGTAATTTTGAGAGAGTTTGGGCCTTTGTGTAATTTTACAAAAGTTGGGGTTTTAATTATATAAAACCTAAATGCATGTTTGGCATGAAGGAATGAAATTAATGTTGAAACATTGATGACAATGAAACCGTAGGGGTTGAAATGTAAGTTATGGAAAATGTCCTAATTACATTGATTGAGTAATTTGTATAATTAATTGTTGGAAATGAGGGATTGAATTGAGATTGTGGAAATTAGAAAGGGAAGGGATTAGAGGGTGTAGTTGGATCATTTATCGCTCACCAAATTGAAATGTTGATTTAATATCCATTTTGTGCATTTATTTTCTGTTTAGAAATAACTGCTTTGGGCTATCGGTGGAGGATAGTCTTGATTGTTGTAGACAATGCATGATGATTAGGCAAACTGGAACTAATCACTGGAATGTGTCATTGAGTATGACGGTTGAAAGAATACATTAAATTTATGTATTGTGTGATGATGTGTATAATTATTGTTTATATGCATTGTGTCATGTTGGAGGAGATAGGGGATGTACTCCACAGTTTAGGGGAAAATAGGGGATGGACCTCTAAACCGGATGTTGTTGGAAGAAGATAGGGATGGACTCCATAGATAGAGCTCATATGCTTATCTAGTAATGTGTTGACACAGCTCATATGCTTGTCCTTGGAAATGTGATAGTGCTCTTATGCATATCTATGGAAGTGATGATATAGCTAGTATGCTTATCTATTATGAAATGGGAAAATGTTTAATATGAGTTACTGTCTCATATAAGTTGTTTGACCAGGTTCTGAGCCATGGTTATAAATTGAGAATTGAAAAGAATTGGAAAATGGACTGTAACATGGACTTGTATGTCATGAAACTGTAAAGTGTTATAAGTGAAAATATAAGTGTTGGCCATCTATCAACTGCTAATCTTTTAGTCACTGTTCATATTTGGTTTAGTGTGTTTCTACTGGGCTGTGGCTCACCCTATATGGGAACATCATTTTCAGGTACAGGTAGCATGCCACCTCCAAGGACATAGCTTGGGAGGCTAGAGGTGGACAAACTTTTGTTGTCTTATTTCCTTTTGATGTATTACATGTAAATCCAAGCCAAGGGCTTAATGTGTAATTGAGTTAGTACTCTTTTTTTGTAACCAAGTGTTAACTTGGAAAGCTGTAAGCCCGTAGGGCATTTGCTTTTGTTGTTAACATGTAATACTTTTGTAAAGAAATACTCTGATGAATTGAAGAATGTGGATCTTATATATATAAATGCTTGTCTAATAAGATGGGTTCTATTTATTATTTTGAGGGCGTTACATTAGTAGGAGAACCGAGTTCAAGATTTAATCTCAACCTTACACCCATTTTGGCCAAACTATTTTAAACCCTCTTAAACCTTTTTCAAAATGTTTTTTGTCGTGTGGAGCCAAACATACAAAGTTAACAACACTTCATCTTCAACCTCTATTTTTCTCACACACACTACCTAAACACCATCCAACTTTGGATTGAAGCTCCTTGCTAAGGATCATAAGGCATACTCAATAACTTTGAGGGTGCTAGAAAAATGGTTTGACAACTAAGAAACTCACCCTCCTTACAAGAGGTGGACATTTGCCTCTTTTCCTTAATTTCTCTCTCTCTTTTTCATTGTCAAGCCTTGTGCTTCAGTATTAGCTTGTTATAATCATGTGATAAATCCTCATGGACGTGGGGGGAACTAGGATATAGCCACCCAGCCATTAAATTGATTGTTCTCTTTATTTTCTTGTTCTTTTTTCTTGTTTCCTAGTGGTATAATTCATTGTTGTTGTATATAGATATGTTGATTGGAACCTTGTGGATGAGGAATGAAGTAGAAAGTAGCCACCCATCCACAAGAAGAGTAAATTCTTTCCTCTTTATACACTTTCTCATCACATATCTAATCATTCAAGCATGTTGGTCCATATGCTTCAACCCATGCTCAATCTTAATGAATAGTGGTGGTTGTTTCATAGGGCTAATTGGATAATTTTTGGGATTTGATGTTGAGAAGGTAGCTAGTTTTCATTTTTATTATTTTTTTTAGAAGTAAAGTAAACAATTTTGGATCATAGATGTTGAAAACTGTCTTCTCAATCTTTTGTGATCATGGAAAGGGATCAAGACATCCTTGTTCCATGAATAGAAAAGGAGCCATTAATTGCCTTTCATGAATCTCTTATTTTCAAAGCAAAGCTTCCACCAAGAAATAATGGACATTAATATACTCTCTCCAATTAATAGCATGAATCTGGATATTAATCTCCTCTTATTCACAAAGTGATGATTGTAGGTTTCCATTTATTTCTTGGGCTTGAATTTTTTTCCAACCTCAATTTCTATTTCATGTGATATCATGTTGTATATAGTCATTTGTATTGTTAAATAAGGATTGAGGCCTATATACCCCTTTCATGAATGTTTTCTGTAACAGAAAGAGGTAAAAAGGATGAGCACCCCTTAGAAGATGTGTTTTGGTTCTGTTCTAGATCTACTGCACCAAATAGAGTTTTTATCGAATGTTATGCACGGCCGACCCCCTTTCTATTCAGTATGCACTGCCAGATGAATTTCTTAGAACAAAACAAGCAATTTCTAAGGAGTGCTCTCCTAGGCATTTTGTGGTTGTTGTTTAAAGTTTGCTATCTATTTTATTATGATTTGTTAGATTCAGCTTTAATTTGGCTAAATCAATTCATGGTTGTAATAACTTCTTCGACCCCATGTCTTTTCCTTTTCTTATTCATTCAGATGTTGTAACAATTCCCCCCTCTTCGTCTTTTTTTTCCATTCAATTGTTGTAATAACTTCTAACCCCATGTCTTTATATTCCTTTTATTTTTACGCTTTCTATATATGTTGCATCATGTTTTATTTATCATATCCATGTCTTGCACCCGCTTTCCATGCATTTAGATTCGGCCCATATGCATCTGTGGGATCTAACATTTCTAAACGTGATCTTGTTCGCTATATCATGTCTTAAAATGATTCATATCTCATGTATTAGTAGCTGGATCTTTAGGTGCATTTTTTGTGTGTATTGCATTAGAAATTTGCATATAGGATCATGCATATATTTCTATCATATACATTTGGCTTACCATAGAGGAGTATTAGGTGAGCATTTATAGTTTTAGCATCCCGCCTATGCATAAATTTTTTACTATGTCTAGCATTCACTATGCGGTTATTTGCTTAGTTGATATCTACATGATTACCAGTGGATGGAGGTTGTATCATTCAATTTGGAATGATGTTAATTCTTACATATGTGGGCTCAGTTTTATTTGAGTTGTACACATTTCAAAACTCTTTCAAAATACATGAGATCAAAACATTCCAAAATGAATGACATGATCTATACTTGTCTGTTTCACATAGTAATGTTGGCATTATTAAAACCAGAACATGAGCATATAGTGTTTATAAAAATCATATCATGATTTAGTATAAGCCGATCTTTTGATTGGTTGAGCGTAGATGCCCAATTCATGACCTTCCCTCCTTATACCTAAGGTTCTGAACCGAGGCATCTTTGGTTATGGTAAACAGTGGCCTTTGGCACGAGTCACAGGTGTCCTAGTTTTTTCAACAAGATTAAATAGTAACTCTGAGATTTGGTGATGCAACCTATGTTTGACATATTTTGCAATAAATGGATTATCTGTAAAATTGCCAGACCTGGACTCTTATTTTCTATTTCACACTGAACTAGTGATATCATATCAGAAATCGGGAGAGTCTGAACTATCGAGTGCGCTCGGATACCCCTAGGACTCCCACACTTACCATATTTGAGGAAATCGAGGTACAAACATGCGATCTACGCAGGTAATGTAATGAGATGCGCAAAACCGCGCAACGGAATGCAATGCACAAAACAGCGTGACGGTTTGAAATGCACAAAACAGTGCGATGATTCGAATTGCACAAAACAGTGCGACGATTTGAAATGCACAAAACAGTGCGACGGTTTGAAATGCACAAAACAGTGCGCCGGTTTGAAATGCACAAAACAGTGCAATGATTCGAAATGCACAAAACAGTGCGATTGATATGCAATACATATGGGGCAACTTTTGGATCTTGTAAAAGTCAAAAGGATACGAAAAGGATACACCTTGAATGAATTGGAGTGCCACGCACGGAAGCTGCAGTCCGAGGTCAAAACGGAGGCCGGTTGAGCATCGGAGATGCTCTTTCTTGCACTTTCTTGAGCTATGAAGACCAAAAACTTCTCATATGGCCTAAACAAGGTTGTGGGAACACCACCGGCCGGAAGGGGAGGCCACCGGCTGTCCACCGGCTGAAAAATAAATCCATCGGCACAAAATAATGCCGGCCGGCACAAAACATTGCCGACCGGCAAAAAAGTTGCTGAGTCGAGGCAGTTTCGAGATTTCACTTCGGGTGTTTTAAAATAGGGTTTCAAACCTTATTTTCTCATTTCCACCACCGCTGAAAACTCACACACTCTCTCTCTAGAGCGTTTTTCTCTCCTTTTTCGCCCGTTTCGTCATTGGATTCGCGATTTCCTTCGCGTTTCAGACATTTTCAACCGAACAAAACTTTGTTTCGGTGCTTGGTTTGGTGTTCCCGCCTTTTTGGAGTTTGTTCCCCTTGTTTTTATATCGTGCCTGCAAAGAAAACAAACTATACAGGTACAATATTGTTAG
>NW_021026613.1:369148-381137 GCF_004153795.1 Camellia sinensis
GCGGGCACTGAAGTGACCTTGATCCTCGCCTGAAAGGGAGATGCGGGTCAATGGTGGAAGTGGGCTCGTGTTGTGGTACATGGAGGCGTTTGTATGTTTCAGGAGCGGTTCTTATTCTGCATGGCTAGGAGAAGCTGAGGATCAGGTTTAGCGGTAATCAGAAGGGTTCATGTCTGTGGCAGGTTTTGAGCCCTTTTACTGTTTGTTCAGGTTTGCACTGGTTGGTGGCGTCGAAAGACGCGTTTCTATGAGTTGGCGGAAGTTGGAGGGGCTCATTTGGGGTTGGTGGTTTACATCCGGAGAGTTATAGACATTAGTTGGATGCTGCAGTCATATTGGGCTTATGATGGACAGGAGGAGGATGAGGAGAACATAGAGGCTCCGAGGAGGAGGTCAGGTGATGCAGGAGCGAGGGGTTTAGCTCAGCAGTCTAGGTGGAGTTACTAGATCGAACTTTCCGGTCGGTGCGGTCGGGGGGGTATTGGGAGTTGTGTTCATTTGTGGCAGCTGGGTAAGTCTTCGGTTTGCCTAGTAAGGGCGAGGTCAGAGGCTGCTTCTTCTAGTTAGACGGGTCAGTTTGGCAGGGGCAGCTTTCTTTGCTATCAGTGCGGACAGCATGGGACTGAGAGGTTGTAACACGTTGAGTGCCTCTAGGCGGTTGGTATGACAGACGCGCGGTTTCGACAGCTCGTTTTGCAGGCTCGAGGGCAACGGGGCTTGTCGTCCCCTTCAGTGCCAGCAGTCTTTTTTGCCTAGAGGTGAGGGTGATCAGGGGCCTACAGGGGCGAGTTGTTACCCGCAGCGATCTAAGTACCGGGTTCCATCCGTTGTGAGAAGTACCTTCTTGTTTTGCACTCGTTGAATGTATTGACTGATACGGTGCATCTCATTTTTTGTTTGCTGGTTTGCTCGTTTTGGACCAGCGAGTTAGCACAGTTAGCACAGTTTAGCATCTCTATATGTGTGGTAATGCCTATTGGTGGTGAGTTTTGATCTTGAAACAAGGTGTTAAGGGGTTGTGATATAGAGGTCCGCAACCATAGGCTTCTTTCCGTTTGTATGGTAAGCCATGAAGGGCTTTTGATGTTTTATTTTGGGGTATGGGACTAGCTTGTTCGTCATACGAGCTGTTATTGAATTGCTAACCCCCAGAGGGTCACGGTTTGTACCTTTGAAGCGGGGAGCTGTTTCTTCATTTCTTTGGGGGAGTCGGGTTGGAGTATTGTTGCCAACGATTTTGATTGCGAGGGCGGAGTGAGCTTAGTGGTCTACTTGCTTAAGCTTTGATGAGTGGTAGTGGTGATAAGCCCGTTGTGTGCGAGGTGGTTTTGCGAGTTTACCTCGGCTGTCTTTCCGGGATTCGTTAGTTTTGCCACCTCACACCGAGAGATGAAGTTATATTGATCTAGCGTGCGCCCGGCCGCCCGATTTTATGGCACCTTACGTTTGCTCCCAGAGAGTTGGTTGAGTTTGAAAGTTCACTCCAGATTGCTAATAAGGGTTTTGTTCGCCCTAGTGTTCACCGGGGGGAGCACCGGCCCTTGCTAAAAGAAAGATGAGTGCCTTGAGATTGGTGTATAGACTACGGAAGTTGAATCGGGCTACGATCAAGAATAGTAACCCTATGCCCCATTATAGATGACTTTTGAGCAGTTTGAAGGAATTCCCGTTGTTTTCTCCAAATAAGACTGAGATCGGTTACCACCAGTTGAGGGTCAGGAGGAGTATTCCGAGACGCATTCCGTTTCGCGGTATGGCCATTATGAGTTCTGTAATGCATTTTGGGCTCTACAATGCACCAGCAGTCTTTATGGACTTGATGAACGCGTATTTTCCGGGAATTCTGGAGTCGCTTTGTGGTCGTCTTTGTGGATGACTTTCTTATCTTGCGCCTTCAAGGAGGAGCCACGAAGTCACACTTGAGAATGGTGCTTGACGTTTGAGCCATAGGCTGTATGCAACAAGTTTGGAAGTGTGGTTCTGGCTAAGGGAAGTAAGTTCTTAGGCCCGTGGTTTCAGGCGAAGGGTTGTCTTGTTGATAATCCAGGTAGAGGCAGTGCAAATTGGGCACAGCCGTAGAGTGTGTTTGACAATCTGCAGTTTTCCTGGGTTAGTTGGGGTTACCGCGATTTGTGAAGGATTTCCTCGGTCTGCATCGTCTGTTGACGTAGATTAACGCGGAAGGGGGCAAGTTTGCGTAGGTAAGATTGTGAAAAGTGTTCGAGTTGAGGTTAGATTGCCACCGTCGCGTTTTGATTATTCGGAGAGGAGTGGGTATGCAGTCTATTGTTGATGCCTCACGAGGAGATTTGGTTGTGTGTTTGATGCAGAGGGGAAAGTTGGTAGCTTACGGCTCACGTCAGTTTGAAATTCCAGAGAATTACCTAACCACGACCTAGAAGTTAGCAGAGTGTCTTTGCCTTGAAATTTAGGGCATACCTTTATGGTGAGAGGTTCGAGGTGTTTCGGACATAAGGTTGGCAGTATCTGTTTACACAGAGAGACTTGATTTGAGGCAGAGGAGATGGATGGAGTTTTGGGAGTACGATTTGAGTTTACTATCACCGGGAAAGCCCAATGTTGTGGCGGACGCCTTAGTAGGAAATGCCATTAGTGATGTATTGTTAGCATCCCGGAATGGGAGATTTGGGTACACTTGGCGGTTTTGATTTGCTACTGGCGAAATCCATTGAGGCCTACGGCCTATTTTTCTGTTATGCGCAGGCTACACTGGTGACATGTGTTAGGGGACAGAGAGTTGACCTGAGGTAGAATCCCTCGGGGAGAAGATTCTCCGGGGGAAGATGAGAAGGTTTGTCTGTGTATCCCGACGAGCGGTGAGATACCGGACCGTTTGTTTGTGCCGGAGTCTTGTCGGAGGAAGGTGCTCGAGAGTTCTATTACGCCTTGCGGTGATCCGGGGGTCTACGACGTTACGGGTTTGGTTGTGCTCAGTTTTGGTGGGCGGTATGAAGAGGATATGGTGTTTTTGTGTCTAGTGCCTAATTGTCCAGCTAGGAGGCCAGCATCAAGGCCACGGGTTTTGTGCAACTTGCATATTGCGGTGGAAGGGGGAAGCATGTCCACTATGGACACTTCTATGTAGGACTTCCGAGGATCGTAAGCGGGTAGTGATGCTATTTGGGTGGTTGTAGACCGGTGAACCGTCGGGCACTTCTTCTTGCGGTAAAGAGATTCGGTGGATATCTTGCCGACTGTATGTTCGGGATAGTGAGTGTTGCACGGTCCAATGACGATCGTCTCGATGAGATCTGTTTACTGCTGAGTTGTGGAGAGTTTGCAGAGTGCTTGGGTCTAAGGTTGACCTTTTAGTACGGCTACCCTTCGCCTGACGAACAGTCGGCGTACTTTCGTCCTTGAGATTTGTTCGAGGTTTATGTCTTGGACTTTAAGTGGGACGTGGGAGAGGAAACTTGCCTCTAGTGGGTTTGCCTAAACAACAGTTTTTAGTTCTAGCAATCGTGTATAGGGCACCGTTGGGAGGCCTTGTACGGCCGACCGTGTAGGTCCCTCCAGTGTGTTGGGCCGAGGTGGTGATGCACCTTTGTTGGGTCCGGTTGGTTTAGGGAAGACAACGGAAAAAGTTAGCTTATCCGATAGGAAGGCTTGTTATAGCCCAGGAGTCGCCAAAAGAATTATGACCGACCGCTAGGAAGGAGGCCTTTGGCGTTCGAGTAGGTGATATGTCTTCTTGGAATTATCACTAAGGTCGAGTTTGATGAGGTTGGGGAAGAGGTGGGAAGGTTATCCCTCCGGTTTATTGGTTCCTTTGAGATCCTTGAGGAGGATTGGCTAGGTTGCTTATCATTTAACCTTACCAACCGCAGTTGTCTGGAGTGCATGAGTGTTTCATGTGAGTACTGCTGCAGAAGTATGAGCCGGATCCATCCCATGTGTTAGATTGGACCGGACTTGAGGTAGAGAGGATGCTCGTAGAAGAGAGACGGTAAACGGTCTTGGATAGGCGGACCAAGTCCTGGTGGCAAGACCATTCCTTTGGTGAAGTTTTGTGGAAACATCATGGGTGGAGGAAGCCACTTGGAACGTGAGTTGGAATCCGTGAGAAATATCCCGGACTTGTTTTGTTGATCGTGAACCATGTATTGGTAACTTTTGTAATTCGTTGAACTTTAAGAACATTATGTGTCTTTAAGTTGTAAAACATTGTGAATGTTTTGATTAATGGAAGTTTTTTTAACTTGCGTTATGTTAAGTATATTGTGGAAATGCAGGCATGATATTATGTTGCATGTGTTATGGAATTGTGAAAAATGAGTTGAATTGGTTAATTCAAAGGAATGCATGGGTTAATACAGGTTATAATGGGTAATGTGATATGCCTCTTGAAAAGAGATGGGATCGACCGGTATGGGTCGGGTTGTTTAATATTATGTTGTAATATTATGGAGAATGGAGAAAAACCTATTTTTGAAAACTTGTGTTTAATTCGGGGACGAAATTCTTTAAGGGGGGAGGTTATTTGCGTTCCGGTTATCCTTTACTGTTTGTTGTATTCCGAACTCGATTCCGTAGTTGGTAGTTGTATCTATCTTGTTGTCGTCCTTTAATTCCATTGATTAAGTTTAGGTTTTGTGGCAGGGTTGTTACAGGTTGGTTAGGCTGGTTTCAATTCCTTGTTGCCAGTTTTTGGCGGTCCGCCAAGCGGGTCTTATTGCGCTCGAGGAGTTTACCACTTCCAGTATTTCGTGGCCCTGCAAACTTCTGCAGGTGTGTTTTCTACGCTCGAGCGGGTTTCTTGCGCTCGAGGCGGGTCGCGCTCGAGCGGTATTGTTGCGTCGAGCGGGTAGTCCTTTTCCTGTAAAGTTCTGGGAGATGAAAATCTGCGCTCGAGCGGACTGGTTTCACGCTCGGCGGGTGTGTTTTGCTTTTGTTTTGCGTCGGCGGTTTCTATGTGTGAGCCGGGACCAGATGTTGCGCTTCGTGGCGCTCTATTCTCGCTCGAGTGGGTCATGCGTATATGAGTTATCTGCTGGGTCATTTTAACATCACTTTTTCACTTTTCTTCTCTTCTTACTTTCCCAAAACCCCATTCTTGAGCTTCTCACTCTAGAACTCTACTTTCTCTCTAGGTATTGATCTGTGGATTTTCCTCACCTTTGGCCTTTACAAAAGGTTGTTGATCGTCGAGGGCTATCTTTTGATCCGAGAAATTCGTGGTATGAAGCATTTTTCGTTTTCTTTACCTTCTTGTTGGGAGTCATCTTTGAGGTAGGGATAACCTCCTCACTATGGGTCTTTGTCTTTAAATTTAAGTATTTTGAGAATGTTGGTTGGTTGGTAATTTTGTGAAAGTTTTGGGGCTTTTGTGTAAATTTACAAAGTTGGGGTTTAACTATTATAAACCAATGCATGTTTGGCATGGAAAAGTGAAATTAATGTTGAAAACATTAATGAAAATGGAACCTAAGGGTTGTAATGTTATTATGGAAAATGCCCTAATTACATTGGTTAATTAATCGTATAATTATTATGAGAAATGAGGAATTGATTTGGAAAGGTATGGATTAAAGGGTGTGGTTGGATTATTTATCGCTCACCTAGTTGAAATGTTGATTATATATCCATTGTTGCTTTTTTTTCTGTTATAATATAGCTGCTTTGGGCTATCGGTGGAGGTAGTCTTGATTGTTTGTAGACTGCATGATATTAGGCAAACTGAAACTAATCACTGAATGTGTCATTGAGTATGACGGTTGAAAGAATACATTAAATTTATGTTTGTGTGATGATGTGTATTTTGTTTATGATTGTGTGTTGGAGGAGATAGGGGATGTACTCCACATTAGGGGAAATAGGGGATGGATCTAAACGGATGTTGTTGGAAGAAGATAGGGATGGACTCCATAGATAAGGCTCATATGCTTATCTAGTAATGTGTTGACACAGCTATATGCTGTCCTTGGAATGTGATGTGCCTTATTAGTTCTATGAGTATTAGTAGTTGCTTATCTATTATGATGGGAATCGTTTATATGAGTTACTGTCTCATATAAGTTGTTGAACAGGTTCCTGCCATGGTTATAAATTGAGATTGAAAAGATTGGAAAATGGACTGTAACATGGACTTGTATGTCATGAAACTGTAAAGTGTTATAAGTGAAATATAAGTGTTGGCCATCTATCAACTGCTAATCTTTTAGTCACTGTTCATATTTGGTTTAGTGTGTTTCTACTGGGCTGTGGACCTATATGGGAACATCATTTCAGGTACAGGTAGCATGCCACCTCCAAGGACATGAGTTGGGGCTAGAGGTGGACACTTGTTGTTTCTTATTTCTTTTGATGATATTACATGTAAATCCCAAGCAAGGGCTTAATGTGTAATGAGTTAGTATTTTTTTTGTAACCAAGTGTTAATTGGAAAGCTGTAAGCCGTAGGGCATTTTTTTTGTGTTAACATGTAATACTTTTGTGAAGAATACTCTTGATGAATTGAGAATGTGGATCTATATATTAATCGCTTGTCTAATTGATGGGTTCTATTTATTATTTTGGAGGGCGTTACATTAGTAGGAACCGGTTCAAGATTTAATCTCAACCTTACACCCATTTTGGCCAATATTTTAAACCCTTAACCTTTTTCAAAATGTTTTTTGTCGTGTGAGCCAAATACCAAAGTTACACTTCATCTTCAACTCTATTTTCTACACATACCCAAACCATCCACTTTGGATTGAAGCTCCTTGCTAAGGATCATAAGGCATACTCATAACTTTGAGGGTGCTAAAATTGTTTGACAACTAAGAAACTCACCCTCCTAACAGAGGTGGACATTTGCCTTTTTCCTTATTTCTCTTCTCTTTTCATTGTCCAGCCTGTGCTTCAGTATTAGTTGTTATAATCATGTGATAATCCTCATGGACGTGGGGGGAACTAGGATATGCCACCAGCCATTAAATTGATTGTTCTCTTTATTTTCTTGTTTCTTTTTCTTGTTTTCCTAGTGGTATTTCATTGTTGTTGTAATAGAATGTTGATTGGAACCTTGTGGATGAGGAATGAGTAGAAGTAGCACCCATCCACGAGAGTAAATCTTTTCTCTTTATACCTTTCTCATCACATATCTAATCATTCAAGCATGTTGGTCCATTGCTTCAACCATGCTCATCTTAATGAATAGTGGTGGTTGTTTTAGGGCTAATTGGATAATTTTTGGGTTGATGTTGAGAAGGTAGCTAGTTTCATTTTTATTATTTTTTTTATAAGTAAAGTAAAACATTTTGGTCTAGATGTTGAAAACTGTCTTCTAATCTTTTGTGATCATGGAAAGGGATCAAGGAAATCCTTGTTCCAATGAATAGAAAGGAGCATTATTGCTTTCATGAATCTCTTATTTTCCAAGCAAAGCTTCACCAAGAAATAATGGACATTAAATACTCTCTCCATTAAGTAATGAATCTGGATATTACTCTCTTATATCACAAAGTGATGATTGTAGGTTTCCATTTATTTCTTGGCTTGAATTTTTTTCCAACCTCAATTTCTATTTCATGTGATATCATGTTGTATATAGTCATTTGTATTGTTAATAAGGATTGAGGCCTATATACCCTTTCATGAATGTTTTCTGTAACAGAAAGAGGTAAAAAGGATGAGCCACCCTTAGAAATGTGTTTTGGTTCTGTTCTAGATCTACTGCACCAAATAGAGTTCTATCGAATGTTTATGCACGGTCGCCCCTTTCTATTCGTATGCACTGCAATGAATTTCTTAGAACAAAACAAGGCATTTCTAAGGAGTGCTCTCTAGGCATTTTGTGGTTGTTTGTTTAAAGTTTGCTTTATTTTATTATGATTTGTTAGATTCAGCTTTATTTGGCTAATCATTCATGGTTGTAATAACTTCTTCGACCCCATGTCTTTTCCTTTTCTTATTCATTCAGATGTTGTAACAATTCCCCCTCTTCGTCTTTTTTTCTTAAATTGTTGTATACTTCTAACCATGTCTTTATCTTTTTTTTTACGCTTTCGTATATATGTTGATCATGTTTATTATCATATCCATGTCTTGCACCCGCTTTCCATGCATTAGATTCGGCCCATATGATCTGTGGATCTAACATTTTCTAAACGTGATTCTTGTTCGTATATCATGTCTTAAAATGATTCATATCTCATGTATTAGTAGCTGGATCTTTAGGTGCATTTTTTGTGTGATTGCTTAGAATTCAATGCTATAGGATCATGCATATTTTCTATCAAATACATTTGGCTTACCATAGAGGGTTTAGGTGGCATTTTAGTTTTAGCATCCGCCTATGCATAATTTTTTTACTATGTCTAGCATTCACTATGCGGTTTTGCTTAGTTGATTCTACATGATTACCAGTGGATATGGTTGTATCATTCAATTTGGAATGATGTTATTTCTTACATATGTGGGCTCTTTTATTTGAGTTTGTACACATTTCAAACTCTTTCAAATACATGAGATCAAAACATTCCAAAATGAATGAATGTCTATACTTGTCTGTTCACATAGTAATGTTTGGCATTATTAAAACCAGAACATGAGCATATGTTTTATAAAAATCATTCATGATTTAGTATAGCCGATCTTTTGATTGGTTGAGCGTAGATGCCCATTCATGACCTTCCTCCTTATACCTAGGTTCTGAACCGAGGCTTTTGGTTATGGTAAACAGTGGCCTTTGGCACAGAGTCAAGGTGTCCTAGTTTTTTCAACTTAAAATAGTAACTCTGAGATTTGTGTGATGCAACCTATGTTTGACTATTTTGCAATAAATGGATTATCTGTAAAATTGCAGACCTGGACTCTTATTTTCTATTCCCACTACTGTGATATCATATCAGAAATCGGGGAGTATGAACTATCGGTGCGCTCGGATACCCTAGATCCCACACTTACCATATTTGAGGTCGGGTCAAACATGCGATCTACGCAGGTAATGTAATGAGATGCGCAAAACCGCGAAACGGAAATGCAATGCACAAAACGCGTGAGGTTTTGAAATGCACAAAACAGTGCGATGATTCGAATTGCAAAACGTGCGCGGTTTGAAATGCACAAAACAGTGCGACGATTTGAAATGCACAAAACAGTGCGACGATTAAATCGAGATGAAACACAAACAGTGCGACGATTTGAAATGCACAAACAGTGCGCGATGTGAAAATGCAACAGTGCGACCGGTTTTTGAATGCCCAAACAGTGCGCGTTGAATGCACAACAGTGCAATGGTTCGAAATGCCAGAACAGTGCGATTGCATAATAGGGGCCAACTTTTGGATCTTGTTAAAAGTCAAAAGGATAGAAAGGATACACTTGAATGTTGGAGTGCACGCAGGAAGCTGCAGTCCGAGGTCAAACGGAGGCCGGTTGGAGCATCGGAGATGCTCTTTCTTGCACTTTCTTGAGCTATGAAAACCAAAACTTCTATATGGCCTAAACAAGGTTTGGGAACACCACAGGCGAAGGGGGCCACCGGCTGTCCACGGCTGAAAATAATCCATCGACACAAATACTGCTGGCGCACAAAATATTGCCGCGCAAAAGTTGCTGGTCGGGGCAGTTTCGAGATTTCACTTCGGGTGTTTTAAATAGGGTTTCAACCCTATTTGCTCACTTCCCCACCGCGCGAAAACTCTCACTCTCTCTCTCTAGAGTGTTTTTCCTTCCCCGTTTCTCCGTTTTTCGCGTTCTACGCCCGTTTCGTCGTCAGATTCGCGGATTTTCTGGTTCGGACATTTTCAACCGATAACTTTTTGTTTTGGTGCTCGTTTGGCGTTCCGCTGTTTCGGGGTTAGTTCCCCTCGTTTTCCTTTCTTCTTCGTGCCTTTTCACATTCCAGTCTTCCCGGGCATTTTCGACCTTTCGGAGTTGACTTTTCCGGTGACTCTTCGTATTTCCGGCCGGTTTTCCTTCCTCAGCATTTTCTCATCATTTTCGATATGGCGGGACGCTTCCACGTGGCGGGACTCCCGGACACGAGATGGATCCGAGGTCGAGCTCCTACCGTTGAGCGAGCGCCGTTCGACCCGGCGACCTACGACCGGCGATCCATGTTCTGCCCCCCGAGGCCCTGCGTCAGTTCCGGAGCTTCGAGGGCACGTGGCGCCTGAGCTATACTGCGCGAGCCTACCTCCACCTTTCCTTCAGCGTTTCCGAGGACTTTCTTCTTCTGCTTACTTCGCAATATGGATACAAAACTATCATAGTTAGCTGTACTCTTTAACTGCTTGAATCTGATATACCGTAGACCGTAGTTGACTGTTATACTACAACTGACATCTGTCGAGACGACACATGCACACAACACTGCACTAAGCCTGAATCACTCAACACACGCATCTGTATTTCCTGCATACCACTGGCCCAGTATTGTCTGATCTGTTAAATTTGACACATGCTATATCTGTTCTGAACACCCAAACGCTGACAATCGCACGTTGTAGTTCATGTAAGCACACCGGCAACCGTATTTGTCTGAATCTGACAAACTTGCACACATGCTTCATCTGCTTTTTCAAAACTGCATTTTGAATGTTGTCTTGCATTGTTTTTTCTGTTTACAGGAGGGTTCCATACCATTCGCAGGTATGGGAATACTGGCGCTCGGGGAAGTGGTCACGATGAGCTCCCTGAGCGGTCCGACGCATAGTGGACCAGGCGGGCTTCGGCGCTTCTGCCGGGGCTCTCCAGGCTTTCCACCTGCAGACCTCTCTTTGCCGCTGGCGGAGAGATGGTGGGACCACCGTTCGTTTCACTTTTCCGGTCTGCAGGGGACATGACGATGACCCTTACGATTTCTCGATGCTCATGGCATTCGGAGTAGGGGGTGATCCGATCCCATTCGTATTGACATGGATGAGTGGACCGCCGCTAGGTCCATCTACTGGGGGAGCCCACCTCTGCTCGTCCAGGCTTCGTGGGTATCTGTTCGAGGTACAGTTTAGGGTCCAGCCCGTGTTGGAGGGGGGCGCAGTAACTCAGGAGGATGGAGAGGTACGCCGCGGCTTCCGTGATGTTTATTCGGGACGATACTTGCCGACGCCGGGCGAACAGTGCCTCTCTGTCTCTCTCAGCGCATTGGTGGACGTCCGGGACATTTGCATTATGACTGGGGGTGGCGGCTTTGGCCATCTCTTACGGGTACATGAGTCGGTTCGCGCGCCATGGAGCAGCCAGTTGCTCGGAGGCTACTGGCGGGCTTGGGAGGTACATTCCTTCTCCTCTTTCATTTCTGTCCGATATTTCTATACTCTGTACACTGCACACACGGTAGACTGCTTCTAATTGCTGTATACTGTACCACGCCCAATCTGACAAGACGGAGCTCAAAGATGGAACCGGTTGGAGTTGAAACACGCCCAAATATAGAGAATGGCACAGCATTCCGAGTGTAAATGATTTTTGAAATTGAACCACTGCACAACACACGGCTCTGCCATTTCTGCTTCATTCTGTATATTCTGCTTTATCTGATGGTCATACTGACTTCTGTTTTGCAGTTGTGGGTTTACGCCTACTTTCCTAGGCTTGCCCCCGTACCAGTCACAGAGACTCCCCTGGTCGTCCCCTTCTCACGGCGCTTTGACAGGAGATGCACCCGGCGGCCGCGAGAGACTTTCGGCTTTTTCCGCCGATACTTCGATACCATTACCCCGACCGAGGTATGTTTTACTTGCAGTTCATTTAAGCTTTTCTTTCCCACTGCATATTTCAATAACAGTAGATAACAAACTGTCTGTCACTTTCAGATCACTTGGCGGCCGTGGACTCCGTTGTCAGCTGTGACTCAAGATCGGTTTGCCGGTGCCGATGAGACCTCACGTTTTCGGATCTTGCTGGAGGGCCCGGTCTGTCGGACTTGGTACCTGGGGGAGCGTTTCCTACGCCAGACCCTGGGGTTACCTGAGCAGATAGTCCCGGTTCACCCTCCTGCGGATATGAGGGAGACCGAGAGGCTCACCAGCGAGCAGATGGA
>NW_021026613.1:381162-454948 GCF_004153795.1 Camellia sinensis
CCGACTTGAGGGGGAGGAAATGAGATGCCTCGTTTGAAGAAAGAGACCAGGTACGGGTCATTGGATACAATCAAAAGTCCGCGTGGGGCAAAGCCATTCCTTTTGGTGTATAGAATAGTCCCATGTTCGGTGTTATATCTGAGGGTTGCTCAGACGGGTGTGGGAAACATCATGTGAGCCAATCTATACTTGAGTCAATGTTACTTTTCGTCTGCAAATGCGCTGATATACGCTGAGTAGTTTTCGGTACGGGTAGTGGGCGAAGCTCGACCTCCTATGTCGGTCCCTAATAGTTGCTCACAGTCGGGCTGGCCGGTGCTGTAGAACCTATTCTTATTCCAGATGCCTACTCAGTGTATTAACTTCAGCGGTCTATGTTTAGCTTTTCCACAGCTAGACGACTTCTCATGTTTTCGCACTTTCGCTTTCCAGTGGTGATCCGTGCATTTCAATCACTCGGATAGATAACCATTGTATTGGTATGAGTACTCGGATGAAATACAATTATATCGTTGAACTTTAAGAACTTATTATGTGTCTTTAAGTTGTAAAACATTGTGAATGTTTTGATTAATGGAAGTTTGTTTTAACTTGCGTTATGTTAAGTATTTGTGGAAATGCAGGCATGATATTATGTTGCATGTGTTATGGAATTGTGAAAAATGAGTTGAAATTGGTTAATTCAAAGAATGCATGTTGTTAATACAGGTTATAATGGGTAATGTGATATGCCTCTTGAAAAGAGATGGGATCGACGGTATGGGTCGGGTTGTTAATATTATGTTGTAATATTATAGAGGGAATGGAGAGAGAAACCTATTTTTGGAAACTTGTGTTTAATTCGGGGACGAAATTCTTTAAGGGGGGAGGTTATTTGCGATCCGGTTATCCTTTACTGTTTGTTGTATTCCGAACTCGATTCCGTAACGTAGTTGGTAGTTGTATTCTATCTTGTTGTCGTCCTTTAATTCCACTTGATTAAGTTTAGGATGTTTTGGGCAGGTTTGTTACAGGTTGGTTAGGCCTGGTTTCAATTCCTTGTTGCCAGTTTTGGCGGTCCGCCAAGCGGGTCTTATTGCGCTTCGAGGGAGTTTACACATTCCAGTATTTCGTGGCCCTGCAAAACTTCTGCAGGTGTTGTTTCTACGCTCGAGCGGGGTTTCTTCGCTTCGGGCGGTCCGCTCGAGCGGTATTGTGGCGCTCGAGCGGGTAGTTCCTTTCCTGTAAAGTTTCTGGGAGATGAAATCTGCGCTCGAGCGGACTGGTTTTCACGCTCGGCGGGTGTGTTTTGCTTTTTTTCTTAGCGCTCGAGCGGTTATCTATGGCGCTTGAGCGGGACCAGATGTTGCGCTTTACTCTCGGGCGCTCTATTCTCGGCTCGAGTGGGTCATGCGTATATGAGTATCTGCTGGTCATTTTAACATCACTTTTCATTTTCTTCTCTCTTCTTACTTTCCCAAAACCCATTCTTGAGCTTCTCACTCTAGAACTCTACCTTCTCTCTAGGTATTTGATCTGTAGGAGTGATTTCCTCACCTTTGGCCTTTACAAAAGGTTGTGATCGTCGAGGGCTATCTTTTGATCCGAGAAATTCGTGGTATGAAGCATTTTTCGTTTTCTTTACCTTCTTGTTGGGAGTCATCTTTGAGGTAGGGAATAACTACTCTCACTATGGGCTTTGTTCTTTAAATTTTAGTATTTTGAGTATGATGGTTGGTTGGTAATTTTGTGAAAGTTTGGGGCTTTGTGTAAATTTACAAAGTTGGGGTTTTATACTATAAAAACCTAATGCATGTTTGGCATGGAAAGTGAATTAATGTTGAAACATTAATGAAAATGGAACCTAAGGGTTGTAATGTTAATTATGGAAAATCCTAATTACATTGGTTAATTAATCGTATAATTAATTATGAGAAATGAGAATTGATTTGGAAAGGTATGGGATTAAAGGGTGTGGTGGATTATTTATCGCTCACCGTAGTTGAAATGTTGATTATATATCCATTGTTGCATTTATTTTCTGTATAATATAGCTGCTTTGGGCTATCGGTGGAGGATAGTCTTGATTGTTTGTAGACAATGATGAGATTAGGCAAACTGAAACTAATCACTGAATGTGTCATTGAGTATGACGGTTGAAAGAATACTTAAATTTATGTATTGTGTGATGATGTTAAATTATTGTTTATATTGCATTGTGTCATGTTGGAGGAGATAGGGGATGTACTCCAAGTTTAGGGGAAAATAGGGATGGACCTTCTAACGGGATGTTGTTGGAAGAAGATAGGGATGGACTCCATAGATAGAGCTCATATGCTTATCTAGTAATGTGTTGACACAGCTCATATGCTGTCCTTGGAAATGTGATAGTGCTCTTATGCATATCTATGAAGATGATATTAGCTAGTATGCTTATCTATTATGAATGGGAATGTTTAATTGAGTTACTGTCTCATATAAGTTGTTTGACCAGGTTCCTGAGCCATGGTTATAAATTGAGAATGAAAAGAATTGGAAAATGGACTGTAACATGGACTTGTATGTCATGAAACTGTAAAGTGTTATAAGTGAAAATATAAGTGTTGGCCATCTATCAACTGCTAATCTTTTAGTCACTGTTCATATTTGGTTTAGTGTGTTTCTACTGGGCTGTGGCTCCCCTATATGGGAACATCATTTCAGTACAGGTAGCATGCCACCTCCAAGGACATAGCTTGGGAGCTAGAGGTGGACAAACTTGGTTGTTATTTCCTTTTGATGTTATTACATGTAAATCCAAGCCAGGGCTTAAGTGTAACTGGAGTTAGTATTTTTTTTGTAACCAAGTGTTAACTTGGAAAGCTGTAAGCCGTAGGGCATTTGCTTTTGTTTAACATGTAATACTTTTGTAAAGAATACTCTGATGAATTGAGAATGTGGATCTATATATATAAATGCTTGTCTAATAAGATGGGTTCTATTTATTATTTTGAGGGCGTTACATTAGTAGGAGAACCGAGTTCAAGATTTAATCTCAACCTTACACCCTTATTGGCCAAACTATTTTAAACCCCTTAAACCTTTTTCAAATGTTTTTTGTCGTGTGAGCAAACTACCAAAGTTAAAAACATTCATCTTCAACTCTATTTTCTCACACCACTACCTAACACCATCCACTTTGGATTGAAGCTCCTTGCTAAGGATTCATAGGCATACTCATAACTTTGAGGGTGCTAGAAAATGTGTTTGACAACTAAGAAACTCACCCTCCTTACAGAGGTGGACATTTGCCTCTTTTCCTTAATTTCTCTTCTCTTTTTCTTGTCAAGCCTGTGCTTCAGTATTAGTTGTTATATCATGTGATAAATCCTCATGGACGTGGGGGGAACTAGGATATAGCCACCAGCCATTAAATTGATTGTTCTCTTTATTTTCTTGTTCTTTTTCTTGTTTCCTAGTGGTATAATTTCATTGTTGTTGTATAGATATGTTGTTGGAACCTTGTGGATGAGGAAATGAAGTAGAAGTAGCCACCCATCCACGAAGAGTAAATCTTTTCTCTTTATACACTTTTCTCATCACATATCTAATCATTCAAGCATGTTGGTCCATATGCTTCACCCATGCTAATCTTAATGATAGTGGTGGTTGTTTCATTAGGGCTAATTGGATAATTTTTGGGATTGATGTTGAGAAGGTAGCTAGTTTTCATTTTTATTATTTTTTTTAGAAGTAAAGTAAACAAATTTGGATCATAGATGTTGAAAACTGTCTCTCAATCTTTTGTGATCATGGAAAGGGATCAAGACATCCTTGTTCCATGAATAGAAAGGAGCCATTAATTGCTTTCATGAATCTCTTATTTCCAAAGCAAAGCTTCCACAAGAAATAATGGCATTAATATACTCTCTCCAATTAATACATGAATCGGATATTATCTCTCTTATTCACAAAGTGATGATTGTAGGTTTCCATTTATTTCTTGGGCTTGAATTTTTTTCCAACCTCAATTTCTATTTCATGTGATATCATGTTGTATAAGTCATTTGTATTGTTAATAAGGATTGAGGCCTATATACCCTTTCATGAATGTTTTCTGTAACAGAAAGAGGTAAAAAGGATGAGCACCCTTAGAAGATGTGTTTTGGTTCTGTTCTAGATCTACTGCACCAAATAGGATTCTATCGAATGTTATGCACGGTGCCCCCTTTTACTTCAGTATGCACTGCCAATGAATTTCTTAGAACAAAACAAGGCAATTCTATAGGAGTGCTCTCTAGGCATTTTGTGGTTGTTGTTTTAAAGTTTGCTATATTTTATTTATGATTTGTTAGTTCAGCTTTTAATTGGCTAAATCAATTCATGGTTGTAATAACTTCTTCGACCCCATGTCTTTTCCTTTTCTTTTCATTCAGATGTTGTAACAATTCCCCCCTCTTCGTCTTTTTTTTTCATTCAATTGTTGTAATACTTCTACCATGTCTTTATATTCCTTTTATTTTTACGCTTTCTATTATGTTGCTACATGTTTATTTATCATACCATGTCTTGCACCCGCTTTCCATGCATTTAGATTCGGCCCATATGATCTGTGGGATCTAACATTTTCTAAACGTGATCTTGTTCGCTATATCATGTCTTAAATGATCATATTCTCATGTATTAGTAGCTGGATCTTTAGGTGCATTTTTGTGTGTATTGCATTAGAAATTTGCAATTATAGGATCATGCATATTTTCTATCAAATACATTTGGCTTACCATAGAGGGTTTAGGTGAGCATTTTATAGTTTTAGCATCCGCCCTATGCATAATTTTTTACTATGTCTAGCATTCACTATGCGGTGTATTTGCTTAGTTGATTCTACATGATTACCAGTGGATGGAGGTTGTATCATTCAATTTGGAATGATGTAATTCTTACATATGTGGGCTCGTTTTTTTGAGTTGTACACATTTCAAAACTCTTTCAAATACATGAGATCAAACATTCCAAATATGATGACATGATCTTATACTTGTCTGTTTCACATAGTAATGTTGGCATTATTAAACCAGAACTGAGCATATAGTGTTTATAAAATCATATTGATTTAGTATAGCCGATCTTTTGATTGGTTGAGCGTAGATGCCCTTCATGACCTTCCTCCTTATACCTAAGGTTCTGAACGAGGCATCTTTTGTTATGGTAAACAGTGGCCTTGGCACGAGGTCAAGGTTGTCCTAGTTTTTTCACAGTTAAATAGTAACTCTGAGATTTGGTGATGCAACCTATGTTTGCATATTTTCAATAAATGGATTATCTGTAAAATTGCAGACCTGGACTCTTATTTTCTATTTCACACTGAACTAGTGATATCATTCAGAAATCGGAGAGTCTGAACTATCGAGTGGCCTCGGATACCCTAGGACTCCCCACTTACCATATTTGGGATCGAGGTCAAACATGCGATCTACGCAGGTAATGTAATGAGATGCGCAAAACCGCGCAAACGGAATGCAATGCACAAAACGCGTGAAGGTTTTGAAATGCACAAAACAGTGCGATGATTCGAATTGCACAAAACATGTGCGACGGTTTGAAATGCACAAAACAGTGCGACGATTTGAAATGCACAAAACAGTGCGACGATTTGAAATGCACAAAACAGTGCGACGATTTGAAATGCACAAAACAGTGCGACGATTTGAAATGCACAAAACAGTGCGACGTTTGAAATGCACAAAACAGTTGCGCCGGTTTGAAATGCACAAAACAGTGCCATGATTCGAAATGCACAAAACAGCTGCGATTGATGCAATCATATGGGGCAACTTTTGGATCTTGTTAAAATCAAAAGGATCGAAAAGGATACACCTTGAATGAATTGGAGTGCACGCACGGAAGCTGCAGTCGAGGTCAAAACGGAGGCCGGGTTGAGCATCGGAGATGCTCTTTCTTGCACTTTCTTGAGCTATGAAAACCAAAAACTTCTCATATGGCCTAAACAAGGTTTGGGAACACCACAGGCGGAAGGGGGCCACCGGCTGTTCCAACGGCTGAAAATAATCCATCGACACAAATACTGCTGGCCGGCACAAAATATTGCCGACCGCAAAAGTTGCTGAGTCGGGCAGTTTCGAGATTTCACTTCGGGTGTTTTAAATAGGTTTCAACCCTATTTGCTCATTCCCCACCGCGAAAACTCTCCTCTCTCTCTCTAAAGTGTTTTCTTCCCCGTTTCTCCGTTTCTTCGCGTTCTACGCCCGTTTCGTCGTCAGATTCGCGATTTTCTTGCGTTTCGGACATTTTCAACCGATCACATTTTTGTTTTGGGCTCGTTTGGCGTTCCGCCTTTTCGGGGTTAGTTCCCTCGTTTTCCTCTTCATTCCCGTGCCTTTTCACATTCCAGTCTTCCCGGCATTTTCGACCTTCTCGGAGTTGACTTTTCCGGTTGACTCTTCGTTATTCCGGCCGGTTTTCCTTCCTCCAGCATTTTCTCATCATTTTCGATATGGCGGACGACATTCCACGTGCGGGACTCCCGGCCACGAGATGGATCCCGAGGTCGAGCTCCACCGTTGAGCGAGCGCCCGTTCGACCGGCGACCTACCGACCGGCGATCCATGTTCTGCCCCCCGACGGCCTGCGTCAGTTCCGGAGCTTCGAGAGGCACGTGGCGCCTGAGCTATACTTGCGCGAGCCTTCCTCCACCTTTCCTTCAGCGTTTCCGAGGTAACTTTCTTCTTCTGCTTACTTCCGCAATATTAGATACAAACTATCATAGTTAGCTGTACTCTTTAACTGCTTGATACTGATATACCGTAGACCCGTAGTTGACTGTAAACTACTACAACTGACATCTGCTCGAGACGACACAATGCACACACACTGCACTAGCCTGAATCACTCAACAACACTGCACTCACTGTATTTCACTGCATACACCACTGGCCCAGTATTTGTTGATCTGTTAAATTTGCACACATGCTATATCTGTTCTGAAACCCCAAACACGCTGAACATCCGACGTTGTAGTTCACTGTAAGCACACCGGCACCGGTATTTGTCTGAATCTTGACAAACTTGCACACATGCTTCATCTGCTTTTTCAAAACTGCATTTTGAATGTTGTCTTGCATTGTTATTTTCTGTTTACAGGAGGGTTCCCATACCATTCGCGGGTATGGGATACTGGCGCTCGGAAGTGGTACGATAGCTCTCCTGAGCGGTCCGACGCATAGTGGACCAGGCGGGCTTCGGCGCTTCTGCCGGGGCTCTCCAGCTTTCCACCTGCAGACCTCTCTTTGCGCTCTGCGGAGAGATGGTGGGACCCACGATTCGTTTCACTTTTCCGCTGCAGGGGACATGACGATGACCCTTACGATTTCTCGATGCTCACTGGCATCGGAGTAGGGGTGATCCGATCCATTCGATATGACATGGATGAGTGGACCGCCGCTAGGCCATCTACTGGGGGAGGCCCACCTCTTGCTCGTCCAGGCTTCGTGCTGGGTATCCTGGTTCGAGGTACAGTTTAGGGTCCAGCCCGTGTTGGAGGAGGGAGGCGCAGATAACTCAGGAGATGGAGAGGTCGCCCGCGGCTTCCTGATGTTCTTATTCGGGACGACACTTCGCCGACGCGGCGAACACCGTGCCTCTTGTCTTCTCAGCGCATTGGGAGTCCGGGACATGCATTATGACTGGGGGTGGCGCGCTTGGCCACTCTCTTACGGGTACATGAGCTTCGCGCCTTCTCGGCCAGCAGTTGCTCGGAGGCTACTGGCGGGCTTGGGAGGTACATTCCTTCTCCTCTTTCATTTCTGTCCGAATATTTCTATACTCTGTACACTGCACACACGGTAGCTGCTTCTATACTTGCTGTATACTGTACACACGGCACAACACATACATTCTGCTTCACACTGACTGTACACTGCTCAATGTACACTGCAACACAATCACTGCACAACACACGGCTCTGCATTTCTGCTTTATTCTGTATATTCTGCTTTTTTCTGATAATGCACTGGTATTTACCTTGACGGCTGTGGGTTTACGCCTACTTTCCTAGGCTGTGCCCCCGTACCAGTTACAGAGACTCCCCTGGTCGTCCCCTTCTTCACGCGTTTGCAGGAGATGCACCCGGCGGCCGCGAGAGACTTTCGGCTGTTTCCGCCGATACTTCGGATACATTACCCCGACCGAGGTATGTTTTACTTGCAGTTCATTTAAGCTTTTCTTTCCACTGCATATTTCAATAACAGTAGATAACAAACTGTCTGTCACTTTCAGATCACTTGGCGGCCGGGGACTCCGTTGTCAGCTGTGACTCAAGATCGGTTTGCCGGTGCGATGAGACCACGTTTCGGATCTTGCTGGAGGGCCCGGTCTGTCGGACTTGGTACCTGGGAGCGTTCCTTACGCCAGACCTGGGGTTACCTGAGCAGATTGTCCCGTTCACCCTCCTGCGGATATGAGGGAGACCGAGAGGCTCACCAGTGAGCAGATGGATGACTACACCATTGGCTTGGGAGGAGGCCGGCTTCAGAGGCACCGGTGACTATGGCGAGTACGTGCAGACATACCTGATGCGACCTGAGCGGTGGCCGTCGAGCGGGAGCGGGGCCAGGCCTATGTGCATCGGCGGGCTGGGGCGCGGAGCGGGAGTTGGAGTAGGGGCTGCGAGGAGGGCCGAGTCCGTGGCAGGGGCGGAATTCAGGGAGGACGGGGACTGGCTGGCCCGCCCTGCTGCTGTATTGACTTTCCAGGGGCAGGGTGGGGCGATCTATCAGATCCCCTTTGCCTCTCCGCTAGCTGATCACGAGTTCGTCGGTGTCCCCGACTTACCTCACGGTATGTATTACTGCACTTTGTATAGTCATGTTCATTTCAGTTATTTTGATATTCACAGACAATTGATGCATCTGATACTTTTGCAGGCTTCTTTGAGTACACCCGTCAGTCATTGGCGATGAATGCCTCAATGATGGGATGCTTCAGCGGACATTTGACCTCCTGCCTTACAGTAAGTACCGGTATGCTTCTGACACTGGCTCAACCATTCATACACTGCTTCACATAATCTGATGCAGGGCCACACACTGATACTATATCTCACAGTATCTGAACACTGCACACTGCATTCTGCACCGTTACTTCTGCCGTGATAGACTGTCACGGCATTTCTCTATGTCCTCTATACGCTGCATTCTGCACTGATAGACTGCTCACGGCATTCTCATACTGTACTCATACACTGCATTCTGCACTGATAAACTGTCTACAGTATACTGATGCATTTCCCTTTTATGTGCTTTTTCAGCCTCCTTTCCAGGTTCCCATGGCAAGAGGTGCTCCAGCTGGACCTTCCGTCCCTGCCCGGGGGAGAGATGAGGAGGGCCGAGTATTCCCCCACTCCAAGGCGGGGTGCACTCATGTCAGGAGTAGCTCACGAGCTCCAGTCCCGGATGATGATGATGACGAGGAGTCAGAGGCGGAGGCAGAAGCGGAGTCCGAGTCATCGGAGGAGGAGACCGGAGGCGGTTCTAGCTCGGGCTCTGACGACGATGCTGATGATGCTCCTAGACCCTCGTCCAGGAAGAGGACCAGGATAGACTGATGGCCCTTGGAGTGCTCAACACAGATGCGGATTTTTGTTATTTTTCTTCTTTCTTGTACTTTTCCTTTTTTTCTTTGGTAGTTAGATTACCTTGTACTGCCGCAGGCAGATTTTGTTTTCCTCAAAACTTTGTACTTGAAAAAGATTATGAAACGAACAGATTTTTGCTTAAAAAGTATTACATTTACATATCTCATGCATTGCATCGCATTCCATCATGTTACACCTCAATGTAAATGAAATTGATTGCTTATCTGAAAATTGAACACTTGCAATTGTAATAATCAGATAACTAAACAGCCAACAGCAAAATAAACCTAAGCAGCCCACTGCCTGATTCGATGTGGACTTACTTTAAGAATGAGTAAGTACCTTAATTAACTTTGATTTTCTTGAAATTTCATGTATATATGATTGGAATAGATGTGTAATTATAATGAGACTAATGGTTGTGAAAATAATATCGGGCTATGAAGATTGTGTTTGAGAAATCAAAAATTGGAAATTTTAATTAATAAGGCTTTGAGAAGTTTACAAAACAAATTGTACTGTATGATTGGACTAAAGGAGTTAATGTTGATGATGAGAAATAGAAAAGGTCATGGAACATAATGTGCACTTGTTATGAAAATGAATTTTAAGCATATGAAGGACGTGCTATTGAACAAATGTGTAAAAGAAACAATGAAAGATGTGTTGGCCTTGGCCATGAATCATAATTGTGGATGACTTGATGAATTAATGGATAGTAATTAATGTTGTTTTGGGTTCATTTCCCGCTATATTTGAGCTGGCAAAGCGTGAGGTTCCGCGTTCCTTCCGGCTAGTGACCGGTAAAACATGAGGTTCTGCGTGCCTTCCGGCTCGAAACTAATAAAGCATGGTGCTTAATAGAGGTTCCGATTTCCTTTTGGAGTGGCGCCCGGTAAAGCGTGTGGTTTATAGATGTGACTTGTTTATGGATCTAATGATTGTTGTGGACTTGTGGAGAAAATTATACTGGTATTTGTTATGCGATTGTGATAGATGGAAATGATGGATTTAAATTATTTAAAGTTGAAAGGATGGAACTAAATTGACTTATCTTATATAAATGGATTGTTGAGATGTGTTGGTAATAAATGTTGTTACATGTGTATATTAAAGTGAGGTGAATTAGGGTGGGATGATGACTAGTTGTGATTTAAATTATGAAATGTATGATCTTTTGTAACACGTATTCTATTAATGTTGTAACCTTGTGAAAATTTGAGAAATGAACCTTAAGAAAGACGGTTACTAATTGGTGTGAGAATGTTAGGAAGATAAAGAAAAAGTTTTCTTCGAAAGGTTAGTGGATTTTTATTTGGAAAGGTACTATCTATATGTATTGTATATTGAATACAAATGGCACATTATCTACTTATATATCATTCCGTAGCATGAATGATCGCATATATCTATAGATTTTATTGTTGTGAATCATTGAAGATTCCTACTAGATATATTTGTTCATCCCTCGTTGTTTTACCATTTTTCAAGAAAGAACACCGAAACATCGGTTGGAGCTTCAAGAACTCTATTGGTCTTTTGTGTGTATCTTTGTCTAGTGTGCAAAGGAAATGTACATTATGATTGGACTCATGTAAATATTTATTGTAGCGCTTCAATGGAAGCTTGGTATGTATTATTATTATACTCATCCGAGAGAGAACAATATTTCTATTACTCAAGTGTAATACTTATTTGTTGTTATAAATGTATTGAATAAATGGACTTAACTCAAAGGTTTTGGTAATGTTTCTGAGTAATAAAATTTGGGGCATGACGTTATCCTTAAAAAATTAAACCCAAACATCTAAGTAACTACCATTTTGTGTAATTTCCACATTAATGGGATTTTTGGGTTCATAAGAAAAAAAAGGAGGACTTAACAGTTTACAAGATCACATTTTGGGATTTATTGGTGCATTACCCATAATAAATTTAGTTCAAATAATTAATGTTACCGATTGGCGAATACGATACAAAAATTAGCTTCTTCTGATAAAAGTTTCTTCTTACACAATTGCAATTGCCACTTAGGAATGAGACTTCAAAATTAATTGAGAGAGTTAAGAGTTTAGAGAGAATAAGAGTCTAAGAGAGAGATTTGTTTGTGAAAAATAAAATGGAAGAGTGGCATTTATAGGAGTTATGGGGGGAGAGAGTGAGGGAGGGATTAATTTATAAAATAAAATATAAAAAAATGGCTATTGTGGAATTAATGGTCAAATGACCGTTTGATTTTTTTATTTTTTATTTTTTATTTTTTTTGTGAATTTCTTACCATTGCACAGTGAAAGGCGGTAGAGCCATTGGGGCAAGTCAATCGAGTCAAGCCAGATCAAGTCAGAGGGGGAAAAACTTTTCTGGCCGGACCACAGGCTAAGAACATACATTAAGGGATGAAACCGTTGTGGCAATGTGGATTTTCTGGCGGTGTGGTTTTCTTGGGTAGACGATGTTTTGATAGCTACATTCAGAGTTATAGTATTGTCTGGGTCGTTCAAAACGACACCAAGTGCGTTTCTCATTGTATGTGCTTGTAAAGTGTGAATTGCGTTCATTCTTCATAAACAATCACATTGTATCCTTAACTCATAATAATATCTTTACCCTTTACATTCTTTTAAGACATATGCTATACACCTTAAATTATATTTTGACCTTAACACATTAACCCAAAATCGATAACATCAAACTCCTATGCTGCAAAATATGTACATATACATCCATATTTTCAATTAATATACTCGAAACATAAAGACCACAATTTATAAAAATAATAGATTTCTAACATATACGTCATGAATGACAATAAAAAATACTCATCCACACATGACCCACTTTTTGTTTTTAAAAACAAAATATTTTTAAAATTAGCATTACAAAGTCATATTTTCACACCCAAGTCAAACTCACGTATTTACGACATCCACACCGAACACAAATCTGGGGGATTATCCCAACCCTCATGCACCATATGCACCTGAATACCCAAAAACAAAGTGAGAGCCACATTCTCATTATACACAAGGGTGGGTATGAAGAATCACGTTAGGTTTCATTAAAAAAAATGAAAATCAAACTGCTGAACTTCTAACTGAACCCAACATTACCAGAAACCTTAGCACAATGGTGATATGTAATTATCAAAAAAACGCATAAACAATACTTATTTTCCGACTCATTGTGTGTGCTTACATTTCGACCAGTGTAGAAAATTCCACAGAAGCAGCTATGGCCTCAGTTGGAGATAAATGTAGTTATGTGTGCTTGACTAGATGTGGTAATCAAAATAAGGAACCACAAAAATGGAGTATGAATAAAGCTATATGCACCAATTGGTGTACCGATTAGTATACTAATGGATGATATGGCATAGTTTTAGAAGCTTTGAGCTTTTATAGTTTGTATAATGGGTAGGGTCCATAATTTTAAAGTGGCAATATCATAACATATGTTAGTACACTAATTGGTGTACTAATTGGTTGTATGTAGCACCATTGGTGGGGTATTAGGTTTTGAAATTTGAATGTGATGCCATTGATTACATCGTCGAAGTTGCTTACTATAAACACCCCATTTTGACCGGTCTTATGACTTGGGCACTTTCTTTTGAACACCTGATAATAAAAGTTGAAATGTGCTATCTTACAAATTGCTCAATAGGAGAACCGAGTTCAAGCTTTAATCTCAACCTTACACCCATTTTGGCCAAACAATTTTAAACCCTCTTAAACCCTTTTCAAAATGTTTGTTGTCGTGTGGAGCCAAACATACAAAGTTAACAACACTTCATCTTCAACCTCTATTTTTCTCACACACACAACCTAAACACCATCCAACTTTGGCTTGAAGCTCCTTTCTAAGGATCATAAGGCATACTCAATAACTTTGAGGGTGCTAGAAAAATGGTTTGACAGCTAAGAAACTCACCCTCTTTACAAGAGGTGAACATTTGCCTCTTTTCCTTAATTTCTCTCTCTCTTTTTCATTGTCAAGCCTTGTGCTTCAGTATTAGCTTGTTATAATCATGTGATAAATCCTCATGGACGTGGGGGGAACTAGGATATAGCCACCCAGCCATTAAGTTGATTGTTCTCTTTATTTTCTTGTTCTTTTTTCTTCTTTCCTAGTGGTATAATTCATTGTTGTTGTATATAGATATGTTGATTGGAACCTTGTGGATGGGGAATGAAGTAGAAAGTAGCCACCTATCCACAAGAAGAGTAAATTCTTTCCTCTTTATACACTTTCTCATCACATATCTAATCATTCAAGCATGTTGGTCCATATGCTTCAACCCATGCTCAATCTTAATGAATAGTGGTGGTTGTTTCATAGGGCTAATTGGATAATTTTTGGGATTTGATGTTGAGAAGGTAGCTAGTTTTCATTTTTATTATTTTTTTTAGAAGTAAAGTAAACAATTTTGGATCATAGATGTTGAAAACTGTCTTCTCAATCTTTTGTGATCATGGAAAGGGATCAAGACATCCTTGTTCCATGAATAGAAAAGGAGCCATTAATTGCCTTTCATGAATCTCTTATTTTCAAAGCAAAGCTTCCACCAAGAAATAATGGACATTAATATACTCTCTCCAATTAATAGCATGAATCTGGATATTAATCTCCTCTTATTCACAAAGTGATGATTGTAGGTTTCCATTTATTTCTTGGGCTTGAATTTTTTTCCAACCTCAATTTCTATTTCATTTGATATCATGTTGTATATAATCATTTGTATTGTTAAATAAGGATTGAGGCCTATATACCCCTTTCATGAATGTTTTGTTGGCCAAATATTACTTCGATAATAGTTAATTTAACAGAATAATAAAACAGAACAGATAATATAGTATGAGCAAAATTTTTATCTTAACAGAATAATAAAACAGATAATAATTAAATACAGAACTTGCAACTTTCTGCAAAATTAAACTTAGAACAAATTTATGATTGAGGCCAGTGTATGGACACTGTGTCTTTAAGACAGAAATTCGTCCTCTCCTAGGTGCTCGAGAAATAACGGGCGTCCTGCCTCCAGGATTCAACAATCACCCCAAACAATTGCAGCACTGCGAACTTGTTTGTACAGCGAACCAGGCTGTGTAATTTCAAACTCACACAAGATGCAAAATGAAGAATGTATGAAGCAGAAATAGGAGAAGACTGGTTACGGGGGGGGAAAAAACTATTATTCTATTGGAATGGAGGGTTGATATATATAGGCTGAGAAGTGCCTATTCCGAAGTAGAAGACCGTTATCAAGAACAGTCACTAAGTTGGAGACGCGACTATCGGAGAAGGAGAGTTGTTGCAACCGAAAAATTTTAAATTCAAAATTTTAGATTTTGAATTTTCCCGCAGGAACTTATGTGGAAAAATTCAAATAATTTTTGGTGCAAAAAATAAAGGACGGGTTAACCCCATACCCACATCCGCGCCCGCCACGACCCGGCCGGACGGACGGCAGCGGCGACGCGCGCGTGTGGTGATGGTTTTGGGTTTGTCCATAACTCCTCCTCCTACAAAACCTGGGTACCCCTTGGGGCCCAACCCAAGGTCTCCAACTTAGAGCTTATAAACACATTGAAACTCTTCTATGTTTCCTATGTGGGACAAAGTTATAGATACCAACCCATGGGAACCATACCAAACATTTTCAAGTTTATAAGGCTCACTTCGGTATCAATTTCTCATTCACTCGTCAATGGTTTCGACCACCCGAGTATTTATTCTTGTTCACCACATGGCAAGGAACGTATTGCCACTCGGACCCACCCAAACCGAGGTGTGGGACCTACATTAATGACAGCTCAAAATTACCGAAAATTAATGGTGATAAACCATTTTTCTCTAACAATACCCCACATGAATGAAATTGAAAACGAATATGCAACAACATGCAGACACTGAGAGTACAAAACTGAAAATATCCTGCAAAGGATAGGTAGCTTTTGGCTGTGAACCTTCCCTTGTGAAAGACGATCGGGTTTACTGGCTGATTAGTGAACATGATGTCTTGAACTATTCTGCCATTGGTGTAAACCGAGACAACAGTCTATCACACATTTTTATTTCCTTACACAATCTGGTTCTATCAGTTGTGCCCATTTTGGCCCTGGACAATTCCTGGTTTTCCTGAGTGCTCTAGAGATTTAGCCTTTTTTTTTTTCAATTCCCATAGAACCGGCCCAGTTCACACTCTTATAGGTGATTCTCATTAAGAGTATTCTGCTATACCCCACTTGGATTTCCAAGATATGAATATCATTAAAAGCAAAGCTTAACCTGATTAGCGCTGCAGACATCACTATGTCATCATAGGAAAGGGTAGGAAAATTTTCTCTTAGTGATACTAACGACTCACACATAATTCGGTTGTCCCTTTGAACCTAGATTTTGGGATCTCCAGTCAACTAGGTTGGGTTGCCATTGAGGCGACTCTTTAGTTAAAAGGCTTTAATCTCATTCCCCTCGATGATCTTAAAACTTGCTCTCTGGTCAAACCTTTGGTTAACGGATCCGCGATATTATCTTTTGACCTTATGTACTCAATGGAGATAACTCCATTTGAGAGCAGTTGCCTAACAGTATTATGTCTACGTCGAATATGACGCGACTTACTGTTATACATATTATTTTGTGCTCTTGCCATTGCTGCTTGACTATCGCAATGAATGCAAATGGCTGGCACAGGTTTTGGCCACATTGGGATATCCTCTAGAAATTGACGAAGCCACTCTCCTTCTTCACCTGCTTTATCTAAAGCGATAAATTCGGACTCCATTGTGGACCTTGCAATGCATGTCTGCTTGGTTGACTTCCATGAGACTGCTGCACCTCCTAGGGTAAAGACATAACCACTAGTAGACTTGGAGTGTTTAGTGTCTGAGATCCAATTAGCGTCACTATAACCCTCTAAAACTGCTGGATATCTCATATAGTTCAGCCCATAGTTTCGAGTATACTTTAGATATCTAAGTACCCTAACTATTGCTGTCCAGTGGTCTGTTCCTGGATTGCTTGTATACCTACTTAATCTGCTAACTACATATGCTAGATCTGGGCGAGTGCAGTTCATGAGGTACATTAAGCTTCCGATGATCCGGGAGTATTCTATTTGTGATACACCTTCACCTAAATTCTTCATCAAATGAAGATTAGCATCTATAGGGGTCTTAGCGAGACGATCATCATGCTTGTTAAATTTCTCAAGTATTTTATCAACATAATGTCCTTGAGACAAGGTATATCCTTCAGATGTCTTTGTAATTTTTATTCCAAGTATAACATCTGCTATCCCCATATCTTTCATGTCAAACTTAGAGTTCAACATCTTCTTGGTAGCTTTGACCATTTCATTATTACTACCAAGGATGAGCATATCATCTACATATAGGCAAACAATGACATATCCCTTTTCTGTGTTTCTCACATAAACACATTTATCACATTCATTAATTTTAAATCCATTTGACATCATTACATTGTCAAATTTTTCATGCCATTGTTTGGGTGCTTGTTTTAGACCATAAAGAGACTTCACAAGTTTGCACACTTTTTTCCCTTGCCCTGGAACCACGAACCCTTCTGGTTGTTCCATGTAAATTTCCTCATTCAAATTGCCATTCAAGAATGCAGTCTTAACATCCATTTGGTGGATCTCAAGATTATACAACGCTGCAATAGCTATTAACATTCGAATAGACGTTATTCGTGTTACAGGTGAGTAAGTATCAAAATAATCTACTCCTTCAGTTTGCCTGTAACCTTTAACTACAAGTCTCGCCTTGTATTTATCAATTGAACCATTCGGCTTCATCTTTCTTTTAAAAATCCACTTGTAACCAAGAGGCTTACAGCCTGGTGGAAGATCCACCAATTCCCAAGTATGATTTTGCAGAATTGATTCAATTTCACTATTGATAGCTTCTTTCCAGGAAGGAGCTTCAGGAGTGGACATTGCTTCTTTGAAAGTTCGAGGCTCCTCTTCCAGTAAGTAAGTTAAGAAATCAGGACCGAAAGTTTTTTCTGTCCTAGCTCTTTTACTACGTCTGGGTTCCTCCTCAACTTTTTCCTCTGGGTTTTCCTCAATTTGCCTTCGATCATTTTCAAAAGCAGCATCATATGTCCTTTTAGGCTCTTGTGTCAATTTACAAGGAAACACATTTTCAAAAAATGATACATTCCTAGACTCGATAATTGTATTGACATGAATCTCTGTGTTCTCACTTTTATGTACTAAAAACCGATAGGCACTGCTATTGTTTGCATATCCTATGAAAATACAATCAACTGTCTTAGGTCCAATTTTAACCCTCTTCGGTTCTAGTATTGCCACCTTAGCCAAACACCCCCACGCTTTCAAGTATTTGTAGGAAGGCTTTCGACCTTTCCACAGTTCATAGGGTGTTTTATGAGACTTCTTATGAGGAATTTTATTGAGAATATAATTAGCAGAAAGAATAGCTTCCCCCCACAAGTTCTGAGGTAACCCTGAACTTATTAACATGGCATTCATCATTTCTTTCAAAGTGCGATTTTTCCGCTCAGCAACTCCATTTTGCTGAGGTGTATAAGGTGCAGTGGTTTGATGTATTATTCCCAATTGTGAACATAAGTCACCAAATGGTGCTTCATATTCCCCACCTCTATCACTCCTTATAGTCTTTATTTTCTTGCCAAGTTGATTCTCAACCTCAGCCTTAAATTCTATGAATTTTTCTAAGGCTTCATCTTTGCTTCGCAACAAGTATACATAGCAGTACCGAGTGCTATCATCAATAAAGGTTATGAAATATTTTTTCCCTCCTCGTGTTTGAACAAATTTCAAATCACATATATCACTATGGATTAGATCCATAGAGGTTCAGTATTTCTTTCAATTGACTTAAAAGATGCTTTAGTCAATTTTGACTCAACACATACTTCACACTTATGATTTGCATCAAAATGAAATTTAGGTAGATATTCTAAGTTAATTAATCTACGCAAGGTACCATAATTAACATGTCCTAATCTGCCATGCCACATATATAAAGACTCAACAAAGTAAGAAGAAGATGTGTTATTCTTATTAGAAATAGGAATCACTGTCATTACATTTAGTTTAAAGAGCCCATCGCTCAAGTACCCTTTCCCCACATACATCCCATTTTTAGTGAGTACAAATTTGTCAAATTCAAACAAAAGGCGAAACCCGTTCTTGCTCAGCAATGATCCAGATACCAGGTTCTTCCAAATTTCTGGTACATGCAACACTTCTTTCAAAGTAAGCTCTTTGCCTGATGTCATCTTGAGTACTACTTGTCCTTTGCCTTCAACCTTGGAGGTAGAAGAATTGCCCATATAAAGTTGTTCCTCATTATCTACCATTTGATATGTGGAGAACATCTTTTTCTCAGAGCAAATGTGACGTGTAGCACCTATGTCCACCCACCAAGTTTTGGGGTTGTTTACCAAATTCACTTCAGACACCATTCCAGACACATGTAATCCCGAAATCATTGCACAAAGATTTTCCTCCTCTGTTATATTGGCTTGAGCAGGTTTCTTTTTCAAGGTTCGTTGAATCCGACTCTTGTAACAATCTTTGGCACGATGTCCTTGCTTGTCACACACATAGCATTTGCCTGTGAAGTTTTGAATTTCACTTTTCTTTGAACCAGAGCTACGTTTTGAACTCTCACCAGGATACTTCCTCTTCTTACTGTTGTGCTTAGGCTTCTGTTCCACCACATTAGCCTTGGCCTCCATGGGATGACGCCTATTTTTCTTCTCAGACCCACGGTTGTCTTCTTCAATCCTCAACCGAACAATCAAGTCCTCCAGTGACATCTCTTTGCGTTTGTGCTTTAAATAATTCTTGAAATCCTTCCAAGGCAGCGGTAATTTTTCAATCATAGCTGCTACCTGAAAAGACTCACTCAGAGACATACCTTCTGCATGAATTTCATGCAAGACAAGTTGTAGATCTTGGACTTGACTGATCACCGTCTTGGAATCCACCATCTTAAAATCCAGGAAGCGGCCAACAACAAATTTCTTTGTTCCTGCATCTTCCGTCTTATATTTGCGATCCAAGGAATCCCACAACGTTTTTGCTGTTTTGATTGGACTATACACATTGTAAAGTGTGTTGTCCAATCCATTGAGGATATAGTTCCTGCAGAGAAAGTCTGCATGTTTCCATGCATCTACTGCAGCGACAACTTGCGCATCACTCTCATCTTCTTTCAATGTTGGCGCATCTTCTCGTAAAAACCTTGCCAAATTCAGGGTGGTTAAATAAAATAACATTTTTTGTTGCCACCTTTTAAAATCGGTACCACTGAATTTTTCAAGTTTTTCCCCATGGTTCACTGGAACATGTCCATGACCCGGGCCATAAGTTAGAGCAGGAGTAACAACCGAAATAGAAACCACCGGTGGAGGCACAATGGGATTAGGAGTAACAACAGTACTCTCAGTTGCCATCTTTCTGATTAATAAAACAATTTAATTAAACAAAAATTATTTTCCAATAGAATAAATAATCTAACAAAATTCTAGAACAAAATATTCTATAGGAAAATAAACAAATAAATATGAGGAGATCAAGAATATATATTTATTGGAAACAGACAAAATAAGTAGTATAAACTAAATCAAACAAACAAACTGTTTAAGAGAATCAATTAATTTCACCAAATGAATTATCTTATCAAATTAATCAAATTATAATGACCAACAGTAATATGACTAAATAAAACAACAATTATAGAGCATATACTGTGTATTAAAGAAAAATTAATTGTGTACAGAAATTTATTTTTATCTAAATACAGTACAATATGTCTGGTTAACAACAAAACTAATCATCCTCCAAGAAACCAAATAAATGAATAACCAAATACAGTAGCACTACGAATTTGTTTAAAAAAAAAAAAAAAAATCAGAATTCTAATCATACATAACAGTCAATAAACCAGAAACAAACAGACTACTCATGTATTAAAAAACTTATCAACACACATGGCATGTGATAAAACTACTAGTGCTCTAATAAAATAAAGAATAAACATGTTGTTCAACAGGCATGTGATAAAACGGAACTTTCTGCAGTTATGAAATAAAGAATAAAACAACCACTCAAAATGTTATCATTCATCAGTGGATCCCAAATAAACTGGAATCTATACACAGACTATTTTATTATTCTGTCTGGAAGATAAACACACAGACTACTTCAATATTCTGTAAATTAATTTTTTTTTTAAACCAAAGAATATTTATACTGGATTACACACGTAAAACAGCAACTAAAGAAGAGAAGTTATTTCTGTCTTAAAATTGTTGGCCAAATATTACTTCGATAATAGTTAATTTAACAGAATAATAAAACAGAATAGATAATATAGTATGAGCAAAATTTTTATCTTAACAAAATAATAAAACAAATAATAATTAAATACAGAACTTACAACTTTCTGCAAAATTAAACTTAGAACAAATTTATGATTGAGGCCAGTATATGGACACTGTGTCTTTAAGACAGAAATTCGTCCTCTCCTAGGTGCTCGAGAAATAACGGACGTCCTGCCTCCAGGATTCAACAATCACCCCAAACAATTGCAATACTGCGAACTTGTTTGTACAGCGAACCAGGCTGTGTAATTTCAAACTCACACAAGATGCAAAATGAAGAATGTATGAAGCAGAAATAGGAGAAGACTGGTTACGGGGGAAAAAAAAAAGTATTATTCTATTGGAATGGAGGGTTAATATATATAGGCTGAGAAATGCCTATTCCGAAGTAGAAGACCGTTATCAAGAACAGTCACCAAGTTGGAGATGCGACTGTCGGAGAAGGAGAGTTGTTGCAACCGAAAAATTTTAAATTCAAAATTTCAGATTTTGAATTTTCCCGCAGGAACTTATTTGGAAAAATTCAAATAATTTTTGGTGCAAAAAATAAAGGATGGGTTAACCCCATACCCACATTTGCGCCCGCCCCGACCCGGCCGGACGGACGGCGGTGGCGGCGGGCGCATGTGGTGATGGTTTTGGGTTTGTCCATAACTCCTCCTCCTACAAAACCTGGGTATCCCTTGGGGCCCAACCCAAGGTCTCCAACTTAGAGCTTATAAACACATTGAAACTCTTCCATGTTTCCTATGTGGGACAAAGTTATAGATACCAACCCATGGGAACCATACCAAACATTTTCAAGTTTATAAGGCTCACTTCGGTATCAATTTCTCATTCACTCGTCAATGGTTTCGACCACCCGAGTATTTATTCTTGTTCACCACATGGCAAGGAACGTATTGCCACTCGGACCCACCCAAACCGAGGTGTGGGACCTACATTAATGACAGCTCAAAATTACCGAAAATTAATGGTGATAAACCATTTTTCTCTAACATGTTTTCTGTAACAGAAAGAGGTAAAAAGGATGAGCACCCCTTAGAAGATGTGTTTTGGTTCTGTTCTAGATCTACTGCACCAAATAGAGTTTTTATCGAATGTTATGCACGGCCGACCCCCTTTCTATTCAGTATGCACTGCCAGATGAATTTCTTAGAACAAAACAAGCAATTTCTAAGGAGTGCTCTCCTAGGCATTTTGTGGTTGTTGTTTAAAGTTTGCTATCTATTTTATTATGATTTGTTAGATTCAGCTTTAATTTGGCTAAATCAATTCATGGTTGTAATAACTTCTTCAACCCCGTGTCTTTTCCTTTTCTTATTTATTCAGTTGTTGTAACAATTCCCCCCTCTTCGTCTTTTTTTTCCATTCAATTGTTGTAATAACTTCTAACCCCACGTCTTTCTATTCCTTTTATTTTTACGCTTTCTATATATGTTGCATCATGTTTTATTTATCATATCCATGTCTTGCACCCGCTTTACATGCATTTAGATTCGGCCCATATGCATCTGTGGGATCTAACATTTCTAAACGTGATCTTGTTCGCTATATCATGTCTTAAAATGATTCACATATCATGTATTAGTAGCCAGATCTTTAGGTGCATTTTTTGTGTGTAGTGCATTCGAAATTTGCATATAAGGTCATGCATATATTTCTATCATATACTTTTGGCTTACCATGGAGGAGTATTAGGTGAGCATTTATAGTTTTAGCATCCCGCCTATGCATAATTTTTTTACTATGTCTAGCATTCACTATGTAGTTATTTGCTTAGTTGATATCTACATGATTGCCAGTAGATGGAGGTTGTATCATTCAATTTGGAATGATGTTAATTCTTATGCATGTGGGCTCAGTTTTATTTGAGTTGTACACATTTCAAAACTCTTTCAAAATACATGAGATCAAAACGTTCCAAAATGAATGACATGATCTATACTTGTCTGTTTCACATAGTAATGTTGGCATTATTAAAACCAGAACATGAGCATATAGTGTTTATAAAAATCATATCATGATTTAGTATAAGCCGATCTTTTGATTGGCTGAGCGTAGATGCCTAATTCATGACCTTCCCTCCTTATACCTAAGGTTCTGAACCGAGGCATCTTTGGTTATGGTGAACAGTGGCCTTTGGCACGAGTCACAGGTTTCTTAGTTTTTTCAAAAAGATTAAATAGTAACTCTGAGATTTGGTGATGCAACCTATGTTTGACATATTTTGCAATAAATGGATTATCTGTAAAATTGCCAGACCTGGACTCTTATTGTCTATTTCACACTGCACTAGTGATATCATATCAGAAATCGGGAGAGTCTGAACTATCGAGTGTGCTCGGATATCCCTAGAACTCCCACACTTACCATATTTGAGGAAATCGAGGTGGGATTTGAGTATTCAAAATGAGAGGAAGTTGATATGGAAATTTTCTTATTTTGGGATGCCTTGATTTGTGGAATTCTCAAAATATTCCAAAAAGGAGTACAAAAACCTTTTACTAAACTTTGGGCAAACGTGTAATTTCAAGATATACGGATATTTTGGTCATTTATGGGTATTAACCAGCATTTCGAATTCTGTAATTTTCACAAAGATGAGACTATTGGGTTCTTTAGATTATTTAGAAGATTTATTTATTACTAAGATATGAAAATAAGATTTATTGGTACTTCCTCCTTTACAAAATTCAATAATATAAATTCACAAGTACAACACCAACCACCAAGATCCCTATAACGAAAAAAAATAAATAAAGACTTTTTAATAGGGATGAAATAATTAATTTTCTTTCCAGCATTGACAAAATTTAATCCCAAACCTCTCAATTAAATAAATAAATAAATATATATATATATATAAGGGATATTTGATAATTTAATTCAGCACTTAAAATTAAATATATTAAATAATAATCAATTAAGTTTGTTTGATAACTACTATTGATAACACTTAAAAATTTAACTGCATCTTAAAATATAGGTTAAACGTTTTTTAAAAAAAATTAAGTCATAAAACTTACTATAAATAAGTGTCGATATACATTATTATAAACTCACTACCATTACCACCACTACCAGCACCACCACCATCATGCCACTGTTACCACTACCACCACCGTCGCTGCTACCACTGTCACGACGTCACCGCCGCCACTACCATCACCACTACTATTACCATTACCTTCATTACCATTATCATTGTTCCCATAAGCACCAACATCATTTTATTACCACCACCAAACTACAACCATAATCGCTATTGCCATTACTACTACCACTACAACAACCTTTCACCTCTACAACCATTGACTCCATTGTCATAACTATCACCATAACAACCACTATCATTACACCACCACCATCACTTCTTTTTTATCTTCATAACATTACCTTTTCACCATCACTACAACCACTATCCATCTATCTCCATTACCATTGCCATTAGCACATAGTTAACGTCGCCCCCTCCTCCTCCTCCTCCACTACTACCACCAACTCATCATCACAATATAAAAATTGAAATATATAATTTGAAAAAAATAAATTTTAAATTTGATCTTATACATATCAAATAATTTATTTTTTAGTTTAGTACTTAAATTTTTATCAAACAGTTTTTTAAATTAAAAAATCCAACATTCAGTTTTCAGTATTTAATTTTTTATTTTAAATTTACAATTTTCAAATTTCAATTTTATCAAACACCACCTAAATGAAAAACTAAACCAACAACAAAATTGGTAATGCTCCGGTATGATCCTATCACAAAATTATGTAAGTTTTCACAAATTTTATGTAAGTGATTTCACAAAAATATATAAGTTGAAAACAACTAAATGTAAGTTCACTTTTATAAATGGATTTATACGAATTTATGTTCAACTTATATATTTTTATAAAATTATTTATATAGATTTATAAAATTTCAAGTATTTATCACTGCAACATATAAGAGTTGTAGAAATCAAATACTTTGGTATCTAAAAGTGAAAATTTTGTTGCAAAAGATATTTAATGACTAATTTTTATCGTCATGAGGATAGTCACTAAAAAGTCTTCTCGAAAAGTCAAAAACAAGATTTTTAGCAGCAAAATTTAAAAAATGTCACTAATAAATAGTCTTTTAGGACAAAATAATTTGGTCTCAAAATGATTTAGTTTTTTAGATAAAAAATTTGGTCCCAAAAGGATAATAATTCATCACTAATGTCTAATTTTTGTTGTTATAAATATAATAACGACATTTTTCGTAACAAAAATATTTAGCCCTTAAAAAATAATTTTATTCTTAAATTTTAATTTCTAAAACTTTGATTTTAGGTCAAAGATGTTGAAAACTCTCTTCTCAATCTTTTGTGATCATGGAAATGGATCAAGACATCCTTGTTCCATGAATAGAAAAGGAGCCATTAATAGCCTTTCATGAATCTCTTATTTTCAAAACAAAGCTTCCACCAAGAAATAATGGACATTAATATACTCTCTCCAATTAATAGTATGAATCTGGATATTAATCTACTCTTATTCACAAAGTGATGATTGTAGGTTTCCATTTATTTCTTGGGCTTGAATTTTTTTCCAACCTCAATTTCTATTTCATTTGATATCATGTTGTATATAGTCATTTGTATTGTTAAATAAGGATTGAGGCCTATATACCCCTTTCTTGAATGTTTTATGTGAGAGAAAGAGGTAAAAAGGATGAGCACCCCTTAGAAGATGTGTTTTGGTTCTGTTCTGGATCTACTGCACCAAACAGAGTTTCTATCGGATGTTATGCACGACCGACCCCCTTTCTATTCAGTATGTGCGGCCAGATGAATTTCTCAGAACAAAACAAGGCAATATCTAAGGAGTGCTCTCCTAGGCATTTTGTGGTTGTTGTTTAAAGTTTGCTATCTATTTTATTATGATTTGTTAGATTCAGCTTTAATTTGGCTAAATCAATTCATAGTTGTAATAACTTCTTCAACCCCGTGTCTTTTCCTTTTCTTATTCATTCAGTTGTTGTAACAATTCCCCTCTCTCCGTCTTTGTTTTCCATTCAATTGTTGTAATAACTTCTAACCCCACGTCTTTCTATCCCTTTTATTTTTACGCTTTCTATATATGTTGCATCATGTTTTATTTATCATATCCATGTCTTGCACCCGCTTTCCATGCATTTAAACTGAGGCATCTTTGGTTATGGTGAACAATGGCTTTTGGCACGAGTCACGGATTTCTTAATTTTTTCAAAAAGATTAAATAGTAACTCTGAGATTTGGTGATGCAGCCTATTTTTGACATATTTTGCAATAAATGGATTATTTGTAAAATTGCTAGACCTAGACTCTTATTTTCTATTTCACACTGCACTAGTGATATCATATCAGAAATCGGGAGAGTCTGAACTATCGAGCACGCTCGGATACCCCTGGGACTCCCACACTTACCATATTGGAGGAAATCGAGGTGGGATTTGTGTATTCAAAATGAGAGGAAGTTGATATGGAAATTTTCTTATTTTGTGATGGCTTGATTTGTGGAATTCTCAAAATGTTCCAAAAAGGAGTACAAAAACCTTTTACTAAACTTTTGGCAAACGTGTAATTTCAAGATATACGGATATTTTGGTCATTTATGGGTATTAACCAGCATTTCGAATTCTGTAATTTTCACAAAGATGAGACTATTGGGTTCTTTAGATTATTTAGAAGATTTATTTATTACTAAGATATGAAAATAAGATTTATTGGTACTTCCTCCTTTACAAAATTCAATAATATAAATTCACAAGTACAACACCAACCACCAAGATCCCTATAACGAAAAAAAATAAATAAAGACTTTTTAATAGGGATGAAATAATTAATTTTCTTTCCAGCATTGACAAAATTTAATCCCAAACCTCTCAATTAAATAAATAAATAAATATATATATATATATAAGGGATATTTGATAATTTAATTCAGCACTTAAAATTAAATATATTAAATAATAATCAATTAAGTTCGTTTGATAACTACTATTGATAACACTTAAAAATTTAACTGAATCTTAAAATATAGGTTAAAAGTTTTTAAAAAAAAATTAAGTCATAAAACTTACTATAAATAAGTGTCGATATACATTATTATAAACTTACTACCATTACCACCATTACCAGCACCACCACCATCATGCCACTGTTACCACTACCACCACCGTCGCTGCTACCACTGTCACGACGTCACCGCCGCCACTACCATCACCACTACTATTACCATTACCTTCATTACCATTATCATTGTTCCCATAAGCACCAACATCATTTTATTACCACCACCAAACTACAACCATAATCGCTATTGCCATTACTACTACCACTACAACAACCTTTCACCTCTACAACCATTGACTCCATTGTCATAACTATCACCATAACAACCACTATCATTACACCACCACCATCACTTCTTTTTTATCTTCATAACATTACCTTTTCACCATCACTACAACCACTATCCATCTATCTCCATTACCATTGCCATTAGCTTAACGTCGCCCCCTCCTCCTCCTCCTCCTCCTCCACTACTACCACCAACTCATCATCACAATATAAAAATTGAAATATATAATTTGAAAAAAATAAATTTTAAATTTGATCTTATACATATCAAATAATTTATTTTTTACTTCAGTACTTAAATTTTTATCAAACATTTTTTTAAATTAAAAAATCCAACATTCAGTTTTCAGTATTTAATTTTTTATTTTAAATTTTCAGTTTTCAACTTTCAATTTTATCAAACACCACCTAAATGAAAAACTAAACCAACAACAAAATTGGTAATGCTCCGGTGCGATCCTATCACAAAATTATGTAAGTTTTTACAAAATTATGTAAGTTTTCACAAATTTATATAAGTGATTTCACAAAAATACATAAGTTGAAAACAACTGAATGTAAGTTCACTTTTATAAATAGATTTATACGAATTTATGTTCAACTTATATATTTTTATAAAATTATTTATATAGATTTATAAAAATTCAAGTAATTATCACTGCAACATATAAGAGTTGTAGAAATCAAATATTTTGGTCTCTAAAAGTGAAAATTTTGTTGCAAAAGATATTTAATGACTAATTTCTATCGTCATGAGGATAGTCACTAAAAAGTCTTCTCGAAAAGTCAAAAACAAGATTTTTAGCAGCAAAATTTAAAAAATGTCACTAATAAATAGTCTTTTAGGACAAAATAATTTGGTCTCAAAATGATTTATTTTTTTAGATAAAAAATTTGGTCCCAAAAGGATAATAATTCATCACTAATGTCTAATTTTTGTTGTTAAAAATATAATAACGACATTTTTCGTAACAAAAATATTTAGTCCTTAAAAAATAATTTTATTCTTAAATTTTAATTTCTAAAACTTTAATTTTAGGTCAAAGATGTTGAAAACTTTCTTCTCAATCTTTTGTGATGATGGAAATGGATCAAGACATCCTTGTTCCATGAATAGAAAAGGAGCCATTAATAGCCGTTCATGAATCTCTTATTTTCAAAGCAAAGCTTCCACCAAGAAATAATGGACATTAATATACTCTCTCCAATTAATAGTATGAATCTGGATATTAATCTACTCTTATTCACAAAGTGATGATTGTAGGTTTCCATTTATTTCTTGGGCTTGAATTTTTTTCCAACCTCAATTTCTATTTCATTTGATATCATGTTGTATATAGTCATTTGTATTGTTAAATAAGGACTGAGGCCTATATACCCTTTTCTTGAATGTTTTATGTGAGAGAAAGAGGTAAAAAGGATGAGCACCCCTTAGCAGATGTGTTTTGGTTCTGTTCTGGATCTATTGCACCAAACAGAGTTTCTATCGGATGTTATGCACGGCCGACCCCCTTTCTATTCAGTATGTGCGGCCAGATGAATTTCTCAGAACAAAACAAGGCAATATCTAAGGAGTGCTCTCCTAGGCATTTTGTGGTTGTTGTTTAAAGTTTGCTATCTATTTTATTATGATTTGTTAGATTCAGCTTTAATTTGGCTAAATCAATTCATAGTTGTAATAACTTCTTCAACCCCGTGTCTTTTCCTTTTCTTATTCATTCAGTTGTTGTAACAATTCCCCTCTCTCCGTCTTTGTTTTCCATTCAATTGTTGTAATAACTTCTAACCCCACGTCTTTCTATCCCTTTTATTTTTACGCTTTCTATATATGTTGCATCATGTTTTATTTATCATATCCATGTCTTGCACCCGCTTTCCATGCATTTAGATTTGGCCCATATGCATCTGTGCAATTTAACATTTCTAAACGTGATCTTGTGCGCTATATCATGCCTTAAAATGATTCACATATCATGTATTAGTAGTCGGATCTTTAGGTGCATTTTTTGTGTGTATTGCATTAGAAATTTGCATATAGGATCATGCATATATTTCTATCATATACTTTTGGCTTACCATGTAGGAGTATTAGGTGAGCATTTATAGTTTTAGCATCCCGCCTATGCATAATTTTCTTACTATGTCTAGCATTCACCATGTGGCTATTTGCTTAGTTGATATATACATGTCTGCCAGTGGATGGAGGTTGTATCATTCAATTTGGTTGTATCATTCAATTTGGAATGATGTTAATTCTTATGCATGTGGGCTCAGTTTTATTTGAGTTGTACACATTTCAAAACTCTTTCAAAATACATGAGATCAAAACGTTCCAAAATGAATGACATGATCTATACTTGTCTATTTCACATAGTAATGTTGGCATTATTAAAACCAAAACATGAGCATATAGTGTTTATAAAAATCATATCATAATTCAGTATAGACCGATCTTTTGATTGGTTGAACGCAGGTGCTCAATTCATGACCTTCCCTCCATATACCTAAGGTTCTAAACTGAGGCATCTTTGGTTATGGTGAACAATGGCCTTTGGCACGAGTCACGAATTTCTTAGTTTTTCCAAAAAGATTAAATAGTAACTTTGAGATTTGGTGATGCAGCTTATTTTTGACATATTTTGCAATAAATGGATTTTCTGTAAAATTGCTAGACCTAGACTCTTATTTTCTATTTCACACTGCACTAGTGATATCATATCAGAAATCGGGAGAGTCCGAACTATCGAGCACGCTCGGATACCCCTGGGACTCCCACACTTACCATATTGGAGGAAATCGAGGTGGGATTTGTGTATTCAAAATGAGAGGAAGTTGATATGGAAATTTTCTTATTTTGTGATGGCTTGATTTGTGGAATTCTCAAAATGTTCCAAAAAGGAGTACAAAAACCTTTTACTAAACTTTTGGCAAACGTGTAATTTCAAGATATACGGATATTTTGGTCATTTATGGGTATTAACCAGCATTTCGAATTCTGTAATTTTCACAAAGATGAGACTATTGGGTTCTTTAGATTATTTAGAAGATTTATTTATTACTAAGATATGAAAATAAGATTTATTGGTACTTCCTCCTTTACAAAATTCAATAATATAAATTCACAAGTACAACACCATATTGGAGGAAATCGAGGTGGGATTTGTGTATTCAAAATGAGAGGAAGTTGATATGGAAATTTTCTTATTTTGGGATGGCTTGATTTGTGGAATTCTCAAAATATTCCAAAAAGGAGTACAAAAACCTTTTACTAAACTTTGGGCAAACGTGTAATTTCAAGATATATGGATATTTTGGTCATTTATGGGTATTAACCAGCATTTTGAATTCTGTAATTTTCACAAAGATGAGACTATTGGGTTCTTCAGATTATTTAGAAGATTTATTTATTACTAAGATATGAAAATAAGATTTATTGGTACCTAATTCCTCCTTTACAAAATTCAATAATATAAATTCACAAGTACAACACCAACCACCAAGATCCCTATAACGAAAAAAGCAAAAAAACAAAATAAAGACTTTTTAATAGGGATAAAATAATTAATTTTCTTTCCAGCATTGACAAAATTTAATCCCAAACCTCTCAATTAAATAAATAAATAAATATAAGGGATATTTGATAATTTAATTCAGCACTTAAAATTAAATATATTAAATAATAATCAATTAAGTTCGTTTGATAACTACTATTGATAACACTTAAAAATTTAAGTGCCTCTTAAAATATAGGTTAAAAGTTTTTTTTAAAAAAAATTAAGTCATAAAACTTACTATAAATAAGCGTCGATATACATTATTATAAACTCACTACCATTACCACCACTACCAGCATCACCACCATCATGCCACTATTACCACTACCACCACCGCCACCGCTGCCGCCGCTGCCACGACGCCACCGCCGCCACTACCATCACCACTACTATTACCACTACCTTCATTACCATTATCATTGTTCCCATAAGCACCAACATCATTTTATTACCACCACCAAACTACAACCATAATCGCTATTGCCATTACTACTACCACTACAACAACCTTTCACCTCTACAACCATTGACTCCATTATCATAACTATCACCATAACAACCACTATCATTACACCACCACCATCACTTCTCTTTTATCTTCATAACATTACCTTTTCACTATCACTACAACCACTATCCATCTATCTCCATTGCCATTGCCACTAGCACATAGTTAACGTCGCCCCCTCCTCCTCCTCCACTATCACCATCAACTCACCGTCACAATATAAAAATTGAAATATATAATTTGAAAATAATAAATTTTAAATTTGATCTTATACATATCAAATAATTTATTTTTTAGTTCAGTACTTAAATTTTTATCAGACAGTTTTTTAACTTAAAAAATCCAACATTCAATTTTCAATATTTAATTTTTTATTTTAAATTTTGAGTTTTCAACTTTCAATTTTATCAAACACCACCTAAATGAAAAACTAAACCAACAACAAAATTGGTAATGCTCCGGTATGATCCTATCACAAAATTATATAAGTTTTCACAAATTTATATAAGTGATTTCACAAAAATACATAAGTTGAACACAACTGAATGTAAGTTCACTTTTATAAATAGATTTATACGAATTTATGTTCAACTTATATATTTTTATAAAATTATTTATATAGATTTATAAAATTTCAAGTAATTATCACTGCAACATATAAGAGTTGTAGAAATCAAATATTTTGGTCTCTAAAAGTGAAAATTTTGTTGCAAAAGATATTTAATAACTAATTTCTATCGTCATGAGAATAGTCACTAAAAGCCATCTCGAAAAGTCAAAAACAAGATTATTAGCAACAAAATTTAAAAAAATGTCACTAATAAATAGTCTTTTAGGACAAAATAATTTGTTCTCAAAATAATTTATTTTTTTAAATAAAAAATTTGGTTCCAAAAAGATAATAATTCATCACTAATGTCTAATTTTTGTTGTTAAAAATATAATAACGACATTTTTCTTAATAAAAATATTTAGTCTTTAAAAAATAATTTTATTCTTAAATTTTAATTTTTAAAACTTTAATTTTTTTTTTTTGTAGGGTATATAATAAAATTAAACGTGGTGACAAAATCGATCCGGATAACCAATTCATTGAGGGGACATAATTAAACCAATTATTGCATCCAAATCCAAGTCATGGAGTCCACTATATCTATATATAGGCTTGATTTAGGACACACATTTTCATAGAAATATGCCCAAATTCATATGTATGTGCAATTGTGATTAAGACAATCATGAACGGTTGAAATCCCTCACCTTATCTAGATCGCATGTGCTTTTGTCACTTCACCTCTATGGACTCCACACCTCACCAAGAACTAGTTTGGATAAGAGATTTCTGAGAATTTTGTCCTCATCCCATTATCATCTAAATAAAAGACAAATAGGACGGTAATGTTTCGTGCATAAAATTTTTTATTAAGGTCAAGTTTTGGAAGATTAAATAAGTGTATTTTTTGATTTTTCTTGTATTATGTGTAGAAAAAGTAGAGAGGAGATGTTGATTGATGTGACCCAAAAAAGATAAAAAGATGAAATAAGTACACTTTTTTAGTTTAGCCAAACTTGACCTAAAATTAAACGTAATATAATATTTGACTTAGATTTATTTTAAATATAATCTTTATATCACCTTTTAAATAGTCTTTATTTCACCTAGAATAAATTTAGACGATTAATTTACTTTTTTGAGCATTTTTTAAACATATTTCTACATAGGTAGGCATTTGGGATAATGATAAGAAAAAAATAAAAAAGTTATTAAGCTAATTGTTATCAATTTAAAAAGTTAAATGCCACGCTAATTTTTTCTCTCATAAAGAGTCCGTTTTTTTAGTAACTTCTCAAACTCACTAATTTTTTTAAATTTTAAAAAAAATCAAAAAAATTATTAAAAGAATCAACTCTGATATTATTGCCTGCATTAAGAAAATGCTATACATACAAATTTTAATATAAAAAAAATAAAAAATAAAACTTTTTGAAAATGATGTGACAGTTACAATTGCATAATCATGAATCATAGCAATAGATTTTTTGACTTTCATTAAGGCCAAGTTTGACATACACAAAATAATCTATCTTTTTATCTTTTTTTCATCACATCATCTCTCTATTTTTCTACACATCTTTTCGTAAAAAGGTAAAAAGTACACTTATTTAAGTCATCCCAAACAATCCCTAAGGCCTAGTTTGGGAAGACTAAATAAGTGCACTTTTTGACTTTTTATGAAATATTAGGGCTAGTTTGGCATGTACTAAATAAGTCAAAAAGTCAAAAAGTCACTATCTTATTTAAGTCACATCATCTTATTTAAATCACATCACCTCTCTAACACATCACATCAAACCCAACCCAAACCCAACCCAAACCCAACCCAAACCCACCAATAAGTCAAAAAGTGCACTTTTTTAGGACATCCCAAACCAACCTTTAGTTGGGTTTGGGTTGGGTTTGAAGTGATGTGTTAGAGATGTGATATGACTTAAATAAGATGATGTGACTTAAATAGGATAGTGACTTTTTGACTTTTTGTCTTTTTTCAATCATACCAAACTTGGCCTAAGTATTAATGAGACATAATACTTTATATGCCAAAAAAAAAAATGCTAAATATGCCAGATTTGTATACAAAATAATATAAGAATGATCTTTTTAATTTTCAATTATTAAATATATATGAGACAAAATATTCTATGTGAAATTTTTATATATATTTTTTTGATTTATATATAGTAGGTCTCTATGTATATATGTTCATGTATATATATACATACAAATTATTATCCACTTTGATAAATGTTATCAGTTCCAAAAACTACTGATGACATAGATTGATTGAGTCAAATCCACTTTGATAAATGTTCTCAATGTAGTTCCAAAAACTTCTGGTGACATAGATTGATTGAGTCAATTGTGATGAAATTTTTGGTTTTCTACCTATGAAATCTATGAACTGTTGAATAACATTTTAGACCCTAGCTAATGGGGTTTGTTTCAACTTTTTAAAGGACTCGTTTGGGAAGTGGTTATTTTAATAAGTTTTTTGATTATTTGATTATTTTAATAGGTTATTTTAGTTTTTGTGTTTGAGAAGATGAATGAGAATATTTTTAAATGAGTCGACAAAGGTAACAAACACATGTATAATCGGTTCACGTGATTTACCTGTCGTTGTTCTTCGTTCGTCGTGTTCTGTGGAAGGCAGAGATCCGCCGGAGAGAGATCAGTCGCGCACTGGTATTGCTACAGTCGGTGTGAGAGACGGAACGAAAGAGATGAGAATAGGGCACTTGGGTTTCAACTGTGTGTATAGCCCACACCCTTTGAAATAGTCAAAGGCCAAAATGGTAATTCCACCCCCGGTTTCTAACGTAGCTGTACCACGCGTGAACTGTTCACGCTTTTAGGCTGAAATTTGAATTGAGGCTATAATAGCCTAAATCTCAGGTTCCCAAACAGCGCCAAAATTAACTTATAATTTTTAGTTTTGAAAAAGTTATTTTGAATTATTTAGTTAAATTTATTTCAAACAGTTTCTGATTCTAATAACTTATTGTAATTCAAAAAAGTTGATTCTGAGAAGCTGCTCACCCCTTACTTCTGATTATCAACTTCTGCTGTGGACATGTTAATTTATGGTTAAACTCTTAGATTTTTTTATTTTTTATTTTTTATTTTTTTAAAAATAGAAAACGATCCAAATGGACTATAGATTATTGTTATTATTTTTTATGAGAAATGTAGACAAGTATTAAATAACAAAAAATAAAAATTAATTGAAAAAGTTATTTCACAGCTTATTTAACAAATACTACTCAACAACTTAAATCTCTAATCCGACAGCTATACCAAACAAATTAATAACTTCTGATTGAAGTCATAATTTATAATCTGTTAAGTTATAATCTATAAGCTATTTTAACAGGTACACCAAACGGGGCCAATGTTAGGGGATTAGAGAGATCACATATGCACAATAATTTCTGCTCAATCTTATAGGGAGAAATTTAGGACGTGTTTGGTTTGATTTTGAGAGATAAATTTTTTAAAAAAAATCTTGAAAAGCGAGTTTAAAAATTTTTTTGATTTGTTTGGTTGTATATTTTAAAAATAGTTTTGAAATGTAGGAGTTTGAGATGATTTAATATTTTGTTATAGTTGAATAGATGTATGTAAGAGAAAAAATGATTGAGAATGAGAGAGGAGAGAGAAAAAGTGATTGATTAATTGATGTGTACCTGTTCAAGGTGGTTCTGATCGGGGGCTCTGGTGTGGGCAAATCGAATCTCCTCTCGAGGTTCACCAAGAACGAGTTCAGTCTCGAATCCAAATCCACAATCGGCGTTGAATTCGCTACACGTAGTATTCATGTCGATGACAAGATCGTCAAGGCCCAGATTTGGGACACCGCTGGTCAAGAAAGGTTTCTTTTCCAATTCTCACTTTGAATCATCTCTCTGCTTTTTTTCATTTACTGAATTTCGCCCAGTTTCTGGTTAGTTTTGATTGGTTTCCGGCAAGGACTGTGACCGTTGCATAGGAGGACAATCCTCGCCGTCGCCGTCCTCGCCGTCCGATTATCATTTTCTGAGAGAAGAGGTGAGGCGTGAGTCTGAGAGAGAGAGGTGAAGGTTTGAAGCTTATACCAAATTTCTCTGTAATACATGGGGCGTAGGGTTGAGGGACCTTAGACATCATAAAATAATATTGTGGATCTCTTCCATTACTAAAATTGGGAGAGGGACCTTAGACTAATTTTCCCTTTTTTAAACATATTTCTACATAGGTAGGCATTTGGGATAGTGATAAGAAAAAAATAAAAAAAGTTATTAAGCTATTTGTTATCAATTTAAAAAGTTAAATGCCACGCTAATTTTTTCCCTCATAAAGAGTCCGTTTTTTTAGTTACTTCTCAAACTCACTAATTTTTTAAAATTTTAAAAAAATCAAAAAAATTATTAAAAGAATCAACTCTGATATTATTGCTTGCATTAAGAAAATGCTATACATACAAATTTTAATATAAAAAAATAAAAAATAAAACTTTTTGAAAAGGATGTGACAGTTACAATTGCATAATCATGAATCATAGCAATAGATATTTTGACTTCCATTAAGGTCAAGTTTGGCATAAACAAAATAATTCATCTTTTTATCTTTTTATCTTTTTTTCATCACATCATCTCTTTATTTTTTTAAACATCTTTTCGTAGAAAGGTAAAAAATACACTTATTTAGATCATCCTAAACAACCCCTAAGTATAAATGAGACATACCACTTTATATGCCCCAAAAAAAAAAATGCTAAATATGCCAGATTTGTATACAAAATAATATAAGAATGATCTTTTTAATTTTCAATTATTAAATATATATGAGACAAAATATTCTATGTGAAATTTTTATATATTTTTTTTGATTTATATATAGTAGGTCTCTATGTATATATGTTCATGTATATATATACACACAAATTATTGTCCACTTTGATAAATGTCATCAGTTCCAAAAACTACTGATGACATAGATTGATAGAGTCAAATCCACTTTGATAAATGTTCTCAATGTAGTTCCAAAAACTACTCGTGACATAGATTGATGGAGTCAATTGTGATGAAGATTTTTGGTTTTCTACCTATGAAATCTATGAACTGTTGAATATCATTTTAGACTCTAGCTAATGGGGTTTGTTTCAATTTTTCAAAACTGACTTATAATTTTTAGTTTTGAAAAAGTTATTTTAAATTATTTAGTTAAACTTATTTCAAACAACTTTTGATTCTAATAATTTATTGTAATTCAAAAAAGTTGATTCTGAGAAACTGCTCACCCCTTATTTCTGATTATCAAAATTAACTTCTGCTGTGGACATGTTAATTTATGATTAAACTCTTAGATTTTTTTATTTTTTATTTTTTTAAAAATAGAAAACGATCAAAATGGACTATAGATTATTGTTATTATTTTTTATGAGAAATGTAGACAAGTATTAAATAACAAAAAATAAAAATTAATTGAAAAAGTTATTTCACAGCTTATTTAACAAATACTACTCAACAACTTAAATCTCTAATCCGACAGCTACACCAAACAAATTAATAACTTCTGATTGAAGTCATAATTTATAATCTGTTAAGTTATAATCTATAAGCTATTTTAACAGGTACACCAAACGAAGCCAATGTTAGGGGATTAGAAAGATCACATATGCACAATCATTTCTGCTCAATCTTATAGGGAGAAATTTAGGACGTGTTTGGTTTGATTTTGAGAGATAAATTTTTTTTAAAAAAAATCTTGAAAAGAGAATTTAGAAATTTTTATGGTTTGTTTAGTTATATATTTTAAAAATAGTTTTGAAATGTAGAAGTTTGGGATGATTTGATATTTTGTTATAGTTGAGTAGATGTGTGTAAGAGAAAAAATGATTGAGAAGGAGAGAGGAGAGAAAAAAAGTGATTGATTAATTGATTTGTAGGAGATGGAAAGTGATTTTGGAAATTTTTTTCCAAAATCACTAAACCAAACAAAATTTTAGAATTTTTTTTCCAAAATTTACTTCTCAAAAACAAACCAAACAAGGCCTTAGAATTTACGAACATCACTTTAAAGTCTAACATATATTATTTTCATACCCACTTACAAGTTTAAACCTATATGTAGAAAGCTCATCTAATGTATATTAAGGACTTATCTTTTTTACTCTTTATCCGATATGAGACTTTACTTTCACACATGCTCTAACAATCCCCCCCTTCATGTGTGAACCAAATATCAGGTCTCACCTTGATTTCTTTTAAGCTTGATCAATGATCAGCAATTCATCATGGATCATACGCACTTCCCTTTAATCTTGATTTATAACTCTTCAATATCAAGTCCAACTTTGGGCAACCCTCACACACTCCATTGTGAGGCACCATACTCCATTGAGAGCTATTTTGCCACAATTCAACCTCTATGTGCACTAGGAATTTTGCTCTATCAAGAGCCACCATGGATTTTTTTCTTGCTCCATCAAGAGCTTTTCGTGCAAGCCCAAGTCCACCAACATAAATGCTCCAGGAGAATTCACCCATATATCGTCTGCCATCAACTCTGATACTAGTTGTTAGGGAATTAGGAAACCTACAAGTATATGGCAATACCATCCCAACCTTACAATGAGACATTCTAGAGTCTACAGACGTCATATTAAGACTCAACATATATTATTTATACCTACTTAAAAACTTAAGCCTATAAGTGGAGCGTTTATATAGTATATATTAAAGACCCATTTTTTTTACTCTTTATCTAATGTGAGACTTTACTTTCACACATACTCTAACAGTCAATAGCCTAGTTGTACCTAAAAATAGGAGAAAAAAATATGTATTTTTTTTATTTTTTATAGCATAATAGTGTTCAAAATATTGTGTCATATACATTGCATTCATCTTAAATATGACTTACACTCCACTAAATGAGTATTGTTACGTTGTATTCTGGACACATTCTTTGTGAAATTTTATGATACAATTTTTTACGTGAGCAAAATCAGATAGAACTCCCACATAGAATAGGACCCACACATTTAACGATTGTGTTCACTTATTTGATCTCATAGAATTTTGTCTCTCTCGGATTCCTTGAATGAATGGGATCATCCAATCCATCCACCCGAGCCTCCCACCAGTTTATTCTGCTGAACACTTTCGTTTATTTTTTAGGTTTCATTAGGTAGATTAACTATGAAAAAAATTCAGATATTGATTTTATACAGGAGTTCATCATGTTTATTGTCAAATAAATACTGTTTTTTAAAATAAATTACAAAGCAAATGTAATGGAATCATATGTGTACGACTATCGATTCAAACTGATTTTTATGAATAACTATGCACATAGTCTTGAAAAAAATGATTATAATCATTAAAATCGATTGTGTAAGGAATCGTCTGATCTACACAATCAATTAGAGAGAATTAAAATTACAGTGAAAATTGTGTAATTGGATAATAGCAATCTTTTTCTATCTTTATTTTTTATATGGAATGTGATATTTCTATATTTTCTAGTTTGGACCATGCGTATGGACCATGACATGTAACTATAACATCTTATTCGTAACATGTAATGATATCAACATAGGAGCACACAACCCACGACTCAAGATTTAAGCCCTTTCATAATAAATGACATTGCTTTCCTACCTATTTTTGGGTTGGCATAAGTCTACTCTACCCGCTAAAAAATAAAAGGAAAATAATTGAGATTCAACACAAAAATAAATAAATAAATATTACAATTTAACCTAAAATGAGGTGGTATAATAGATGTTAATCTTTAATTTGATATACACTTAATGATACAAGTTATAACACTTTTGCCACATTGTTATAAGTAAATTTGTGATTTTAAAAGGGTTTGATTTTTGGCAAGTTATCATCTAAATTTGAGAGTGTTTGAATTTGTTAGGCCCATTTTGGAACCAATTTCGATGACATAAATCATTCACTTTTTAGGACTCATTAAGTAGAATATCTATACAAAAAAATAAAATATTGGATATCGGTAACTATATATTTGAATCATATTTGTTTTGAGAAAATAGACAATAAATATAATTTAAAAAATAATCATTCATTTTTTGTAATACAAATCTGATTCAAACATATAGCTACTGATATCCGGTCATTTCAATTTTTTGCATGAATATTTTATTTAACGAGTCCTAAAATGTGAACGGTTCGAATTACCGAAATCAATTCTTACCATTCCCAAACACTCTCTCAAATTGAGATAACTAACTTAGGGGAAGCCAAACCCATTCTAAAAATGTGAGTCTCTAACATTATCAAAATAAAATTAATTCTCTACTATTTGTTACTTCATTTTGGATAAGGATGGTAGTTAAGATATTTAGTTAGTTTTAGTCATGCATTCTTGATCCTGCTTGCTACAGGTTATTAAAATTGCTTATAATTTTTTTTTTAATTTTGAAAAATAATTTAAAGATGTTAAAAAAATTATTTAAAAAATTGAGAAAAGACTTTTAATTCATATTTTTTAACTGTCGATTTTTAATTTAAGAAAAGTTACACAACTGAAAAGCCTTTTGCCTGGTTAGGATTCAATTATTTTAAGAAGCTCATCAGACTCTATCCCTAGTTAAATCGTCCCAAAATTTCTTGAAATTTATAGAGATACATGAGATTGAAATAATTTCCCAAATAATATACTATATATACTGAGCTAATATTATTTTATAATGCAATCTTTTATTGACCGTGGATAGGATTATAAATGAATCGAGTTATTCGTGAGTTTGGTAAAGTTGTGGCTCAGTTAACAAGTCCGAGCTAGACTTAATTTGAACTGGATTTCAAATAAGCTCGACTCGTATAGGATAACTTGATTATTATTTATTTAAATAATAAAATAAATATTTTTTATATATTAAATAATATAAAAATGTGTATAAATAATAGTAAAAAAACTTTATTATTGAATTTCTAGCAGAACTCGAACTTGATTAATATTAACAAGCCGAGCCAAGATTAAGTAGGATTAAATTTTGAGCCGAGTGTGAGCTAAATTTTAAAGCTCGATAAACAAATGAGCAGAGCTTGAGTCCTACAAAATTTGACTCGACTCAGCTCATTTGAAACCTTAACTGTGGAGAAGCAAATAGACTGAGTGAAACTATGTGATTACTAAGGATGTGTTTGGTTCATAGATTTAGGAGAGGGATTTAGAAAAAAAGAAAAAATATATGAAATTATGTGAAATATAAATATGCTTCATTTATTTTTCACCTATTTTTTATTTTTCCCTTTTAAATCTCTCCCTAAATCCATAAACCAGCCTAAATGTCTTTAAAAATTAAGTTAAACTGGTCCAAACATTAAATATTAAGCTAACAGACTTGGCCTCCCTAAGTAAGGCTCTAGTTTTTTTTTTGTCTATTTTGAGAGCTACATGTGACATCAATAAAATCAAGGTCCAAAAATTAGGTTTACTTTTCAAATTCAATAGTGTGGCATAGTTTTAGGATATCTAAGACAATTTTATGTCTCATATCTTCTTTAATTATTAACCAATCATCTCATTCATACGTCATTGAATTTAAAAAGTAAATATAAAAAATGAGTTTTGTATATCATTTTTGTAAAATCAATACATAACATTTGGGGAGGGAGTGAAGGCTTTAAATTTATTTACTTTTGGTAAGATGGTTGGGACTAACTTAGTTTATTAAAAGACAAAATATGTTAAAAAATTAATAAGACAAAATGTTACATCTAAACTATAATTATTTCACATTTTCTCTTATAAAATTATAATAAAAAATAAAAAATTCATCCCAAATAAAATTTTTTTCACCAAGCTAAAAAACCCAAAAAAAAAAAAAAAAAAAACTAACTAAATTTACAAATGTCCACACTTCCCATTGATTAAGGGACCCAACATGAAGCCATTATTGTTTTCTAATTCAAACCATGGAATCCACTTTATTAAGTTTTAGAGTCATTTCTCAATGTCCTAGGCTTCTCATCAGTTTGAGTTCGGACTAGAGCGTGCTATTGAATTTGTAGGGGCTCATAACAGGTCCTATTTTGATAATTTGAATTGTTAATATGTAGAACTCAGCGAATACTGCATCCTTACAAAATATCACGTTAATCAAATATTGAGAGCCACTTAATCAAATCATATTTCTATCAACAGTAAATATAATATTTAAAATAAATTATTGACAGAAATCTTATCCAATCAACGTAATTTTTTGTATAAATGAAATACTTGACATGATCTACACATTGAATGATTTGAATCTTCAAAACAGGACTTGTGGTGTGTGATATCCTGGTTACTTATGAGACTTATATGGAAATGTAATTCAAATTTCTATTATTAGGACTATTACTGTCTTTGGAACTTTGGGTTATCTTCGTTGACATCTACTTTTGTTCTCCTAATTTATTCTTACCCTATGTTGTCTTTTAAGTTCAGAATTGGGTTTTGGAGTTACGTTTGAAACAGGTGGAGGTTAGTATTTCTGGGGTGATTTTGGTTGAGTTCACTCAAGCCGTAGTTTTGTCGCTTGAGTGGTCTTTGCTTTCTCCCAATTCTAGGTTTACAATCTGAACTTCTAAGAATTTAGTTTTTTCCACTCGAGCGCAAGTTTTATCGCTTGAGCGGTCTGTTCTACAGAGATGATATAGTGGAAGTATGTTTTCTTCACTCGAGCGTTGGTTTTATCGCTCAAGCTGTTTCTTATGTCTATCGCTTAAGTGGTATTTTGGTCCCTTGAGTAATCTGTCCTTTTATAGCTGAGGAGAATGTCACTTTTTAATCACTTTTTCCTTTCGCTCTCTTTCTGCACGGGAAAGAAATAAACCTTCTCGTATAATCCTGTTAATCAGGTCTGCGCTCCTCCGTACGACGTCGCTTTACTCCCTAAAAACACAAACGTGAGCTAGCCGGCGGGTGTGTGTCGGATACCTCTCCGATGCCTAAGTCAGCAAAATAGACAAATAGACAAAAGCTCTATGTATTCGAGAATCAAAGTTGTATTACATTTCCATAGGTGATGTTATGAGATTTTATAGGTTCTGTGTGGCACAATCCTAGTAGGACTCTTACTCCTCCATGTAGAGTCTTCCTAAGAATCACATTCTTGAAAGATAATGCTTATCCCTCAACACCCCCCTCACTGCTTAAACCAAGTGAGATGGTTCTACCACAGTTGGATGTCCATACGACTGAGATAACATGGCCACGCTAAAGCCACAGACTAGACCGAACTCCAGCTAGCTTGGTTCTTTCTTTCACCGCGCGTATACCTCGGCTGACACTCCAACTGGGTTGTCCGAAACCGTGCTATCCACCATGAGCTTGGACCGAGCTAACCAGTAGCAAGGTTCTGAGGAAAGCTCAACATACCTCGGCCCAACATAGTATGACCGAGCTAACTGCAATATACCACGACCAAGCTATTTCTGCATGTGGTGACCGAGCTACCTGTAAAGCTCTCATGGACCAAGCTTAACTCCGAAGCTCTCAGGACCGGGCTATCTCCAAGCCCTTTGTACTGTGGCCCACAACGGTTTATTACCCAGCTCGGCCCAATTTACCTATAAATTACCCTCTCACTTTCTATAATCCACCTTTTCTCTTTTGCTCCCACCTCTCTCTAAAAAGCTTGCCGTGGATTTCTCGAACCTCGTGCTTTGGGATTAAAAGTTGAGTTTGAAGAGGGGGTCGTTTTAATCAAAAAAGTTTATGTTTCCGTCAACACCAGATTTTGGGTGTTACTCATTTTCACCTTATTTGTTTAAGGTAGGGATTCTTTTAATGATTTACATGTCATTTAGCCTTGTTATGTGTTATTTGGATAACTTTGCACACCTTAAAAGATTAGGGTTGGTTTAATGTATATTTTCAATGCATAAAAGAGGGGTTTATTAAAACCTAAGTTGATTGTTTATGTTGATGATTAGTATTGAAACTTTGAGAAAAACTGTGTTTAAAGTGAGAAATTCCTAATTTCTATCAAAACCCTAGAATTGTTCCATGTTGAGAAATATTTTGTGTTGTTGGGAAATTATGAATTTCATAATGAACTCATGAACATGGGCTAGTTTGGAAGTTGGTGAGATTTTGAAAATATTGGACTCTTGAGGAAAGGATGAGAATATTTCATTATGTTGATGTTGTTTGGAATTACTCTATTAGTTTTGCTCTATATATGTTGTCCATTTTTGGAATATATATTGAATAAAGATTACTATTTTGGCTACTAGTGGAAGATAGTGTCGACTTGTTGTAGAGATTGCATGAGAATTAGGTGAATTGAAACCATATTTACTCATGCATTCCATTTTAACAATTGTTTCGTACTTATACATTTGAAAATGTTGAAAAATATTGTTTTAAGAAAAAAAAAATGTGAATACCGTAGTGAATGTAGGTAGGAGATGTGGTTGCAGTTAATCAAGTTGGCTTGTGTGTCTATGGTGAAAGTTTAAAAATCCGTGTGATCAAGATGCCTTTTTTTCGGTTAGTTGCCGATAAAATGGCCTTAGGGTCCCGTTTGTTTTCAGAGGTAGAATGGAAGAGATTGATAGTGAGAGGATTAATAATGAGAAGATTGTTAGTGAGGGGAATGATAGTGAGGGGATTAAGTAAAATTGTGTTTGTTTTGATGATAACTGTTAGTGTACGAATTGTTAAATTATTTTATATAAAATAATAAAACAAATAAAAAACTATAAAAAATTAAACATTAATGTTGAAAACAAAATTTCCAATATGTAAAAAATAAAAAAATAAAAAAATTTCTAATCCCCTCACTATTTTTCTAATACCACCTACACCTCCTCCATCCCAATCCCCCTTTCAACCTTCATCTTAATCCCCTCCTCCATCCTAATCTCTTCCCCAACTCTACAAACAAACACGACACTAAATAACCCCACTTCCATCTTAATCACCTCACATCTATTACACCCCCCTAGTAGTATTTTTATAACCTACTTGCAAACACGTATGTAGAGATTACTAGTGTGTGTATTTACTGTCCTGTTTACTATTTTAAAGCAAAGATATTGAATTGTGATTTGAACCTTAGCATAGCATTGTTTAAATAGGGGAAAACACATGTTTTGTAATAGCATTTCATATGCATTCACCATATGGTATTGTTAAATATCATATATGTCATTAAATTATCTCTACTAGGCTTTAACTAACTCTACTTGAAAAAAAAACACTTCAGGTGCTGATAGTATGCCTCCGATAAGGAGATAGCTTAGGAGGACGTTGGAGCTAAATGCTCACTTTTGTGATTTTCTTTATGTGTAAACCTAGGGCTTTTGTACATTGGTCTTGATAATGCAACAGTTCCAATGGAGGATGAGTCAGGCTGATCCGTACTTCTAACAGGTCTGTTGGCCTTGAAGTCCACGAAGAGTGCCTACAAAAAGGTCCAACGAGGGAGGTAATCCCCCGGCAGACACTTCGATGATCGAGTTAGGACAGAATAGATTGATTGTGTAGAGAGAGAAGATGGGGGATGAAGAACTTAACCTTTAACATATCTCGGAAGTTTCCTTATATCCTTTGCTCATCATTTCCTTGTCCATTCCAGACTGTCTTGTTAGCCGAAAGTCTATATTCTAGCTCACATCGTTCATGGTGAGTCTGTATCCTCCAATGTGAAGGGGTTGTCATATTTAATGCTACGAGAGCCTCATTAATGGCTGATGTGTGGGTGCAACAACTTTGTAGGATCTTTGTCTGCTTACATGGCTAATTCCCTGCCTGATAAGTGTTTGAATGCTACTGGTCCTGGTCCATCATTGGTTTCTCAAGGTTATTGGACTTTAATATCTAGTCCGTAGACTGGGTTCTGAGTCGTGGGCCGAACCCTCTTGCGAGCCCATCGATATCAGGGCTTATAACCCCTTTTTGTTGTAACCAAGGACAGTCTTAAAAACTTGTGACTAATAAAGTATGAACCTACAATAATTTAGATTTGAATCTTTATCAATCACATGCTATAAATTTAGGTTTTACAATCAGTGAATATATCAATACATGTGATATGTTTTTATAATATTAATAGAGAAGTAATGTATATCAAACATTTAGGATTTAATTAAGCTTTCGTTTGTTGAATGAATATGGTATATAATTGGGATGTGAAATAGATAGTCTAGGTCCTTATAGCCAAAACGACATCGTTTTGGCCATTTGAGCCACTTTTGAGCCACAAAATTTGAGTTACGAGACATTTTCCATTTTGAAGGGTGTGAGATGGTGGGCCCCATGGGCCGTAACAATACAGTCCAATGAATCTAAAGCTATGCATAGGCCTCGTTTGGGAGCAGGCTATTTTAGTAACTTTTTAACTTTTTAGCTAAAATATGAGGTAAAAAAAAACTAGTATGTTTGGGATGACTTTTTGGCTTTTTACGAAAAGATGTGTAAAAAGTAGAGAGAAAATGAAATCTTTGACTTTTTGGTATAGGTTATAAACTTTTTGACTTCTTTAGTAACTTTTTAACTTTTTGACTAAAATGTTAACTTGCCAAACGAGGCCTTAGTTTTGACTTTTTGGTTAAAAAAAGTATAAAAGACAAAATTGGTTACATTCGCTAATAAGACAAAATGTCACATTTAAACCATAATCATTATATTTTTTTTTCTTACAAAAGTCAAAAAAGTCAAAAACTAAAACTAAACGAGGCTAAAATAGCCAAACAGCTAAAAAGTTAGGCTATTTTAGCTCTTCTCAAACGAAGACTAAGTCATTTCTCAATCGGTTAATCTAGTTAAAAAGTCACTAAAAAAATTTAAAAGTTATACACACAAAAAAAAATGAAAGATTTCTTCATATTCTTTCAATTTTTTTTTATGAAATGTTGAAAATTTATTCTCAAATATTTTATTTTTTTTCACTTCATATTTTAACTAGAAGAGTTAAAAATTTGCTAAAGAAGTCATTTCCCACACAAATCCCTTGTTTAACACAATTCACTAACACATTGTCTGGATCGTAAAGGTGAAAAAAGAAAAGATTGTGATATCTCATTGAGGTTAAAAAAAAAAAAAAAAAGAGGTGTTTTGAGAAGTTGGGTTGGTTGCTTTTCTGACTAAAATAATCGATAGAGATAAAATAGTCTAAAATAATCAGTAAGATAAAATATCACATCAAAATTATAATTATTTTATTTTTTCTCTTATAACTATCAAATTAACTATTAAAAAAAAAGCCAATTATCATCCTAAATACAATTTTTTTAGCTAACTAAAATAATCAAAAAAAAATAAAAAACCAACTAAAATAGCCAAACTTTCAAATGAGCCCAAAATTAAAAAAAAATGGAGTGCAGTCTCTCATCTAGGTGAAAAAATACATAATTATGTTTTCCCACTATTATATTTAAATGAGGAAGAAAGAAAAGCATATGAGAGAGAAATATGAGCGAGATTTCTTTCCTCCTATGCATTTTAAAGAAAATTTTTGATATTATAAATATTTTATAATTAACCAATTTATTTCTCACAATTTCAGTGAGACATAAAATAGGCTTGGTAAAAGAATTGTCTTTCTTATAAGTAATCATTTGTCACTCAACCTGTCAGTCCAAGTTTGACGATTTAAAAATAAATAAATAAATAAATAAAAAGTTAAAAATTTATTCAAAAAATTAAAAAATTATCACTATTTATTTAAAAAAAAATATTAAAAAAATAATTTCCTACCCATCATACAACTCAACCATAATGAAAAGTCAAAGGGCTGTGTAGCGTTTGTCCCAAGTATTAGACAGTTTGGGATAATTTTTCACACATTACTGTTCAGCTTGTGGGGGTCTATCACGGATCCCGTTTTGATAATTTGAACCGTTCAATGTGTATACATCGTTGAGTACTATATGTATGTAAAAAATCACATTGATCGGATATCGATAACTACATGATGAAATCAGTTTTTATGAAAAAATGGATAGTGTTATAATTAACGATTAAAAATAAATAAATCTAATCATATAGCTATCGATATCCGATCAACGTGATTTTTTATAGGCATATAGTGCTCAACGACTTCTACATATTGAACGGTTCAAATTATTAAAATGGGACCCGTGATGGCCCCCACAGGCCGAACAAAACAGTACACTACAAGGCCCGAAAAGTACCCAATAATTTCTTACCAAGAATTCGGCTACCAAATTGCACAACTGTCATTTAATCGTCTCCAATCTTCTCATACACGCTTCTTTATATAATTTTTTAATACACATTTTTTTCATAAAAAATCAAAAAATTAACCAAAGCATTCATATTTTTTTCCTCAACTTTTTAGTTCAAAAAGACAAAAACTACACTTATTTAGACATCCCAAACAACCCCAAATCAAGCATGATAAAAGAATTAGAAAAATAGTATATACAATATCATTTTTGCGACAATTTTTGTACAAATTTTTTAACAATACTACATTCTCAAAAAAAAACATACCAAAAATCTACTCAAAAATGTAAATTTATGAATTAGTGTGATTCACGTTCTATTAATTTTAAATCCACACTATACATTTTAATTTGAAAAAATTACAATTCATTATAATTTTTTAAAATTATTTAAGTGATAAATTTTAGAGTTAATTATCTAAAAGTCCTATTTACAAATATTATGCTAGTTGAGATCCTATCTAAGATTTTTTTTAAACCAACAAGTCCTATTTAGTAAAACTGAGAATATTATCATTTTTTCTCAATTTTTAAGACTAAGAATATTATCAATTTTGCATAGTAATATTCCAGATAATTATTTCTCTAACTGATAAAAAAAAACATAGCATGAGATTAAACATTTTTGCCCTTCTACTTATTAATTTTATTCAACTATCTAATAAAATCAAGAACATTATCAGTTTTATTTAGTTTTAAAACTGATAATATTATTAGTTTTTTTTATTGTTATAGTTTTTTTTTCATTTTTGCTCATTAATGTTCCATCATCATACCCCTATATAGACACAATTTTTAGTTTTTTTAATTTTTTTCAAAAAAAATTATTGCCCATAATTTTTTTTTAGTTCTTTCAATTTGAAAGTTGATATTCAAAAATTTTAAAAATCAAAATAAATATAGATAATCACAAATGATGAACAATTATTATTTGAAGGGCAATTTCGACTATTAAAAATTTAATGAAACTTAACAATTAAAAAAATCTTAATTAAGACTTAATAGAGTATAAGTTCATAAATTAAGGGGTTGTTTGGGATGACCTAAATAAGTGCACTTTTTGTCTTTTTACGAAAAGATGTGCAGAAAAGTAGAGAGATGGTGTGATGGAAAAAATATAAAAAGATAAAAAGTGTGTACTTATTTAGGATAGCCAAACTTGACCTAAGACTTGCGCGTAAATAGCCCTAAATTTTATTAAAATTAATAATTAAAATTATTAAAAATTTCATGAACCTATAAATAAGAGTCACTCAAATGTAATTTCACCTGCAAGTTTTGAAATACTTTTTCATTAATTCTTGTATTTTTCTTTTAAAAAAATGGTAAGAAAAACTTTACCCCTACCAAAAATGTCAAAATAAGCATAGATTTTCAATTACTGTCATTTTCAGTTAAACATGTCACTAGATTTCCCAAATCCCATTAATATTGACAGCCCCACTGATACCACAGTTAAGTGATTATTACATCACCTAAAGGTTGGGGAGCCACCAAAGCTCACCCCTAGACTTTAATTCTTCAACACTGGCCAAACATAAAATAATTGAAGAAAAAATTGTTAGGTATTTCACAAAAGTAATATTAAATATTTAAAATTTTATCTATAAATATCAATATGTTATTCATTATTTTATTTTATTTTTTTAGAAGGGATTCATAGTTAAATATAAATTTTATAATATATTAATTAAATTTCAATTACATATTTTTTTTTTGTTGGATGCTTTCTTATATAATATTTATTAATTGGTCTTTTTCATGCTATTTTTTTAAAATGTTAATTTAAAAATAATAAATATCTATAAATATTAATTTGATACAGCATATTTTATGTTTTTTTGTTTTTTGTTTTTTAGTTTGGAAACTTACGTTTTAGGCCCGAGTCCAAACCAACCTGGCTCAAACTATCTACTAATTGTTATTAAAATAATTTAAAAGTCAAAAAATAATTTAAAAAGTTGGAAAATATATATATATATATATATAGGTCAAAATTTTCATTTTATCTCTACTTTTTATATTTTTTTCTGTAAAAAAATAAAAATTCATCCCAAATATAATAAATTTTTTATCTCATATTTCAACTTTAAAAAATTATTAAGCCTCCATTTGGAGAGTGGATTGGCTTTTTAGCTTTTTGGTTTTTTTGGCTATTTTAACCTGGGTTAAAAAACTTGGTTTGGGAAGGGCTTTTTGACTTTTTTTATAAGAGAAGAGTGTAATGATTATGGGTTAGATATAATGTTTTATGAGCAGTGATTGGCACCCCCAGTACGGGGCACCCCCAGCACCCCACCTCCACGTAGGGGGCTGTGGACCAAGGGAAAGTAAAAAAAAAAAAAAAAAAAAAAAAATTTCACATATGTTGCCACGTCACTAGGGGTCACTGGAGGTCCTTCAAAACTGAGTTCCAAAACATTTTTGTTCATAAAAAAAGAAAAATGAAAAACATGTCCTATTAATGTGCAATGACATGTCAATACAAACTAAATACGAATTTCAATGAGTTTATAAATAAATGGAGCAGAAATAGCAATTCAAAAAAAAAAAAAAACACACACACACACACACACAAAACAAAAACCACAAACCAACAAACTATCTTTTTCTCCTTCCTCCCCAGTTACTCCTCCTCACTGGAGAGGAGGTCTTCTTCTTCAATGCCTTCATCCAGGGGGGTTTGTGCCACATCGTCTTCGCCAATTGTTACACTACTAAGGTCTAAGTTTGGGAACAGATCTTCAGCTCTACATTTGAACATCTTCTAGCCACTATCCCAGTACTCAGCCATTTCGTGCTTATAAAAGTTCGACTGCTGGAAGCTCTCAATAACTTCTGCTTCAGTTCTGCCTCCAGCAGTCGTCCTCGATGATAGCTATCGATATCCGATCAACGTGATTTTTTATAGGCATATAGTGCTCAACGACTTCTACATATTGAACGGTTCAAATTATTAAAATGGGACCCGTGATGGCCCCCACAGGCCGAACAAAACAGTACACTACAAGGCCCGAAAAGTACCCAATAATTTCTTACCAAGAATTCGGCTACCAAATTGCACAACTGTCATTTAATCGTCTCCAATCTTCTCATACACGCTTCTTTATATAATTTTTTAATACACATTTTTTTCATAAAAAATCAAAAAATTAACCAAAGCGTTCATATTTTTTTCCTCAACTTTTTAGTTCAAAAAGATAAAAACTACACTTATTTAGACAACCCAAACAACCCCAAATCAAGCATGATAAAAGAATTAGAAAAATAGTATATACAATATCATTTTTGCGACAATTTTTGTACAAATTTTTTAACAATACTACATTCTCAAAAAAAAACATACCAAAAATCTACTCAAAAATGTAAATTTATGAATTAGTGTGATTCACGTTCTATTAATTTTAAATCCACACTATACATTTTAATTTGAAAAAATTACAATTCATTATAATTTTTTAAAATTATTTAAGTGATAAATTTTAGAGTTAATTATCTAAAAGTCCTATTTACAAATATTATGCTAGTTGAGATCCTATCTAAGATTTTTTTTAAACCAACAAGTCCTATTTAGTAAAACTGAGAATATTATCATTTTTTCTCAATTTTTAAGACTAAGAATATTATCAATTTTGCATAGTAATATTCCAGATAATTATTTCTCTAACTGATAAAAAAAAACATAGCATGAGATTAAACATTTTTGCCCTTCTACTTATTAATTTTATTCAACTATCTAATAAAATCAAGAACATTATCAGTTTTATTTAGTTTTAAAACTGATCATATTATTAGTTTTTTTTATTGTTATAGTTTTTTTTTCATTTTTGCTCATTAATGTTCCATCATCATACCCCTATATAGACACAATTTTTAGTTTTTTTAATTTTTTTCAAAAAAAATTATTGCCCATAATTTTTTTTTAGTTCTTTCAATTTGAAAGTTGATATTCAAAAATTTTAAAAATCAAAATAAATATAGATAATCACAAATGATGAACAATTATTATTTGAAGGGCAATTTCGACTATTAAAAATTTAATGAAACTTAACAATTAAAAAAATCTTAATTAAGACTTAATAGAGTATAAGTTCATAAATTAAGGGGTTGTTTGGGATGACCTAAATAAGTACACTTTTTGTCTTTTTACGAAAAGATGTGCAGAAAAGTAGAGAGATGATGTGATTGAAAAAATATAAAAAGATAAAAAGTGTGTACTTATTTAGGATAGCCAAACTTGACCTAAGACTTACGCGTAAATAGCCCTAAATTTTATTAAAATTAATAATTAAAATTATTAAAAATTTCATGAACCTATAAATAAGAGTCACTCAAATGTAATTTCACCTGCAAGTTTTGAAATACTTTTTCATTAATTCTTGTATTTTTCTTTTAAAAAAATGGTAAGAAAAACTTTACCCCTACCAAAAATGTCAAAATAAGCATAGATTTTCAATTACTGTCATTTTCAGTTAAACGTGTCACTAGATTTCCCAAATCCCATTAATATTGACAGCCCCACTGATACCACAGTTAAGTGATTATTACATCACCTAAAGGTCGGGGACCCCTAGACTTTAATTCTTCAACACTGGCCAAACATAAAATAATTGAAGAAAAAATTGTTAGGTATTTCACAAAAGTAATATTAAATATTTAAAATTTTATCTATAAATATCAATATGTTATTCATTATTTTATTTTATTTTTTTAGAAGGGATTCATAGTTAAATATAAATTTTATAATATATTAATTAAATTTCAATTACATATTTTTTTTTTGTTGGATGCTTTCTTATATAATATTTATTAATTGGTCTTTTTCATGCTATTTTTTTAAAATGTTAATTTAAAAATAATAAATATCTATAAATATTAATTTGATACAGCATATTTTATGTTTTTTTGTTTTTTGTTTTTTAGTTTGGAAACTTACGTTTTAGGCCCGAGTCCAAACCAACCTGGCTCAAACTATCTACTAATTGTTATTAAAATAATTTAAAAGTCAAAAAATAATTTAAAAAGTTGGAAAATATATATATATATATATATAGGTCAAAATTTTCATTTTATCTCTACTTTTTATATTTTTTTCTGTAAAAAAATAAAAATTCATCCCAAATATAATAAATTTTTTATCTCATATTTCAACTTTAAAAAATTATTAAGCCTCCATTTGGAGAGTGGATTGGCTTTTTAGCTTTTTGGTTTTTTTGGCTATTTTAACCTGGGTTAAAAAGTTTGGTTTGGGAAGGGCTTTTTGACTTTTTTGATTTTTTTTGTGAAAGAAGAGTGTAATGATTATGGGTTGAATGTGAAGTTTTGTTTGTTGTAGCTAAAATAGCCTATTTTATCTTTTGTGACTATTTTAGCCACAAACCAACTTGCCAAACACCACCTAAAATAATTTGTTCTTATTCGAGGCCTACGCCAAGTTTGGCAAGTTAAAAAAAAAGTCAAAAAGTTACTCAAAGAGTTAAAAAACTATCACTATTCACTAAAAGTCAAAAATTACGGCGGCACAATTCTCAATCCTAATTTTTCTCTACACACTAATTTATACAAAATCAATTTTTTCATTTTTTTAATACACATTTTTCAATAAAAAGTCAAAAAATTAACCCAAACATCCATATCTTTTTTCTTAATTTTTTAGTCTAAAAAGATTTAAAAAATACACTTATTTAAGACATCCAAAATAATCCCCACTCCAAGCTGTAGTCATGGCTGACCACACCCATTTACAAATTTCAACTGCAATATGCCTGCCAAAATAAAAGGAATTCGTAGAGGTTGGGGATTTATGAAGAAAAATATTAAAAATAGTCCCATGACCTGTTACTATCCTTGATATATGTATAAAAGGTATGTAATTATTTGTAAAACTGTTATAAATATAATAAAAAAATATTAAATTTATAAATATTTTAATTTTATTTATATTTTAACGATAAATTTTAAGCTGCTCCATTTTAGAAGGGAGCAGCTTGCTTTAAATCTGAGATCAGACTGGACGGTATTATTCTGTTCGTAGGGGCAGACTATGTGTCCCGATTTAATAATCCGAATCGTTTAATGTGTAGAATTCGTCGAGTACTATATGTCTTTAAAAAATCACGTTGATCGAATATCAATAGCTATGTGATCAAATCAGTTTTGTATATAAAAATAGACAGTGAATAAATTAACAGTTGATAAAAAACTGATCGAATGAGATAGCTATCGATATCCGATCAACGTAATTTTTTACAGACGTATAATATTCGACGAATTCTACTCATTGAACTGTTTAGATTATCAAAATATAATCCGTGATAGATTCTCACAAGTCGAATAACACCGCCCAATTCGATCTCGGACTGGAGGCAAGCTGCTCCATTGTAAAGTAATAAACAAGGCTCTTTTTTTTCTACCATTTGGACCGAATGATCATGTTTGAGTTATTCATATTTTAATATTTTATTAATAAATTATTTATATAAAAAATTAATTTACTAAGATACGTTAATAATTATATGTTTGGTTTTAATATATTGATATTCGATTACAGTAATGCTAGAGATTTTTAATTTAGAGGCTCTAAACACATTTTTAATGAGGTAAAAAAAAAAATAGCACTGACAGACAATGGCAATGGGTGGGACCTATTGCCACATCACTGGTGGTACCTCTAATTAGAGGTCCCAAACATTTTTGATTCGATTAAGGGGTCTTTTGAGATTATGATTCATCCCTCTAAAATTAGAGTTCTAATTGAGTTCTAGTGAAGTAAAAAATCAAAAAAAAAACACAAAACACAAAACAAAACTAAAACATCACATCAGAATGAGACTCACCTTACATTAGAGCTATTAAAACTTTTATATTAGAGGTCTAAAATATTTTTCTTAAAATATAAATAACTTTAAGACTAAGTTTGGCTATCCTAAATAAGTATACATTTTTTATCTTTTTATCTTTTTTTCATTATATCATCTCTCTACTTTTCTACACATCTTTTTATAAAAATACAAAAAATACACTTATTTAAATCATCCCAAATAACCCTTAATTATCAAGTGAAACAAAGATAAGCCCACAATACCTTCGGCAGTACCTTCCCCCCGAAAAATCTTAACAACCATTATCACAACTCTCTCTTTCCTCTCAATTCCAATCACAATTATTTCGGAAAGATCATTAAAAATTAATTTTTTAAATTTTAAAAGTTAATTTTTTTAATATTTTTAAAACTATATATATATAAAATATGAAAAATAATATGACGTGAAATGAATTAAAAATTAAGAAATAACTGCTAACCCACCTTCTAAAAAGCACCAAGAGTCGATGTAGTAAACGCCTACCCCAAACCACTATTGCGAAACTCTATCCCAATCTTTCATGACGAACACCGATCGCAAACTGTTGTCACAAACCACTGTTTCAGGGTTCGATCCATCATTACAAAGCATTGATTTTTATCTATTTTTCCTCTTTTCTTTATTTTGTCGTTATTATTGTTGTTTATGATAATAAAAAGGGTTGGCCATGGGCCGAAAAGGTTGGGGAGTAAAGAGGTCTCGGGGTGGGTTTAAAAGGCTAGAGGAACAAAGGAGTGCCAAAAATGGTGATGGTTGGGTGAGGGTGGGGAATCGTAGGAGGAAGCGGAGGTAGAAGATGAGCGTGTGGAAGGGTCTGGTAATGGCAGGGAAGGGGTGGCCAACAGTAGGGGCTATGGAGGATGATGAAGAGAGATGGAAAAGATAAGAAAGTGAAGGATGCGGGGTAAAAAAAGAAAAAAAAAAAAAAACTTAAAATCCATTATTTAACAAGGAAATTCCTATTCTCAAAACATGTGAATTATTTTAGGAAGTTATTTTAGTTTTTAATTATTTTAATAGGTTAAAAATTTTATATTTAGAAAGATGGTTAGATTTTTTTTTGTAATCCCTACATATTAATTTATACAATTTTTAATACACATTTTTCAATAAAAAGTCAAAAAATTAACCCAAACATCCATATCTTTTTTCTTAATTTTTTAATCTAAAAAGATTTAAAAAATACACTTATTTAAGACATCTAAAATAATCTCAGTCTAAGCTGTAGTCATGGCTGAACACACCCATTTACAAATTTCAACTGCCATATGCCTGCCAAAATAAAAGGAATTCGTAGAGGTTGGGGATTTATGAAGAAAAATATTAAAAATAGTCCCATGACCTGTTACTATCCTTGATATATGTATAAAAGGTTTGTAATTATTTGTAAAACTGTTATAAATATAATAAAAAAATATTAAATTTATAAATATTTTAATTTTATTTATATTTTAACGATAAATTTTAAGCTGCTCCATTTTAGAAGGGAGCAGCTTGCTTTAAATCTGAGATCAGACTGGACGGTATTATTCTGTTCGTAGGGGCAGACTATGTGTCCCGATTTAATAATCCGAATCGTTTAATGTGTAGAATTCGTCGAGTACTATATGTCTTTAAAAAATCACGTTGATCGAATATCAATAGCTATGTGATCAAATCAGTTTTGTATATAAAAATAGACAGTGAATAAATTAACAGTTGATAAAAAACTGATCGAATGAGATAGCTATCGATATCCGATCAACGTAATTTTTTACAGACGTATAATATTCGACGAATTCTACTCATTGAACTGTTTAGATTATCAAAATATAATCCGTGATAGATTCTCACAAGTCGAATAACACCGCCCAATTCGATCTCGGACTGGAGGCAAGCTGCTCCATTGTAAAGTAATAAACAAGGCTCTTTTTTTTCTACCATTTGGACCGAATGATCATGTTTGAGTTATTCATATTTTAATATTTTATTAATAAATTATTTATATAAAAAATTAATTTACTAAGATACGTTAATAATTATATGTTTGGTTTTAATATATTGATATTCGATTACAGTAATGCTAGAGATTTTTAATTTAGAGGCTCTAAACACACTTTTAATAAGGTAAAAAAAAAAAAAATAGCACTGACAGACAATGGCAATGGGTGGGACCTATTGCCACATCACTGGTGGTACCTCTAATTAGAGGTCCCAAGCATTTTTGATTCGATTAAGGGGTCTTTTGAGATTATGATTCATCCCTCTAAAACTAGAGTTCTAATTGAGTTCTAGTGAAGTAAAAAATCAAAAAAAAAAAACACAAAACACAAAATAAGACTAAAACATCACATCAGAATGAGACTCACCTTACATTAGAGCTATTAAAACTTTTATATTAGAGGTCTAAAATATTTTTCTTAAAATATAAATAACTTTAAGACTAAGTTTGGTTATCCTAAATAAGTACACATTTTTTATCTTTTTATCTTTTTTTCATTATATCATCTCTCTACTTTTCTGCACATCTTTTTATAAAAATACAAAAAATACACTTATTTAAGTCATCCCAAATAACCCTTAATTATCAAAGTGAAACAAAGATAAGCCCACAATACCTTCGGCAGTACCTTCCCCCCGAAAAATCTTAACAACCATTATCACAACTCTCTCTTTTCTCTCAATTCCAATCACAATTATTTCGGAAAGATCATTAAAAATTAATTTTTTAAATTTTAAAAGTTAATTTTTTTAATATTTTTAAAACTATATATATATAAAATATGAAAAATAATATGACGTGAAATGAATTAAAAATTAAGAAATAACTGCTAACCCACCTTCTAAAAAGCACCAAGAGTCGATGTAGTAAACGCCTACCCCAAACCACTATTGCGAAACTCTATCCCAATCTTTCATGACGAACACCGATCGCAAACTGTTGTCACAAACCACTGTTTCAGGGTTCGATCCATCATTACAAAGCATTGATTTTTATCTATTTTTCCTCTTTTCTTTATTTTGTCGTTATTATTGTTGTTTATGATAATAAAAAGGGTTGGCCATGGGCCGAAAAGGTTGGGGAGTAAAGAGGTCTCGGGGTGGGTTTAAAAGGCTAGAGGAACAAAGGAGTGCCAAAAATGGTGATGGTTGGGTGAGGGTGGGGAATCGTAGGAGGAAGCGGAGGTAGAAGATGAGCGTGTGGAAGGGTCTGGTAATGGCAGGGAAGGGGTGGCCAACAGTAGGGGCTATGGAGGATGATGAAGAGAGATGGAAAAGAAAAGAAAGTGAAGGATGCGGGGTAAAAAAAGAAAAAAAAAAAAAAACTTAAAATCCATTATTTAACAAGGAAATTCCTATTCTCAAAACATGTGAATTATTTTAGGAAGTTATTTTAGTTTTTAATTATTTTAATAGGTTAAAATTTTTATATTTAAAAAAATATTAAATTTTTATATAATTAGATATAATATTTATGAAAAATAAAATAAAATAATTATAAATTTAATATAATTTTTTGTTTTATTAATTATTTTATTATTTTATTTTTTTTTAGATTGTAACCTTAAAAAAAATAAAAAACGAAAAACAAAACAAAACAAAAAGTTAAAAATTCACTTCCCAATCTTAGTTCAAACAGTTTTTAACTTTTTTATCACCATTCCATCTCCAAAGAAAATTGTCATTACGCTGATATTATATACACTAATTAGTATATATATTAATGTACTAGTTAATATTATGGTATTATTATTGATTCTGTTTATTATACAAGTTATAAATATTTAAAACTTTACAAATAATATTAGATTATTTATTAGTACATTAGTATCTATTAATTAGTATATATAAGATTATTTTTATCAATAATGATTTAGATCCTCACAAAACATCATCCTACGATCCATACTCACTTATGATTGATTCAAATATAATAATAATATTAATAATAATACAAATACATTATTAATTCACATCACTATAAGAATAATAGAATCTCTAAAAAAGCCCCCAAACATTTTCCTAGTCTTACCATTAAGGTCAAGTACACATCTCATTAAACCTATCACTACCTCACCAGCCCCCTCATTCTTACCATTAAGGTCAAGTACACATCTCATTAGACCTATCACTACCTCACCAGCTCCCTCCTCTTGCAACACCTCCCCTACCCTTCCACATCGCCTCCCCAGTTGATTTCCCTCCCAAGTAGCTCATTTTATCGTCATTCCTTCCTCTTCAAAACCACTGCAGCATTCTGACATCATTCTTCTTCTTCTTCTTCTTCTTCTTCTTCTTCTTTCTTTCAACTTTGAAACCCTTCATTTGACCCTTTGGAAACCCTAGATCTAAGTTGAGAAGGGTTGGAGGAAGGATTGCGCTAGTGAATGAGGAGTCAAGATGGTAGTGGCTGGTATGTGATGTTAGGGTTTCGGAACGGAGACGATGGGAAATAAAGGGGTTGGCGTTGGGCAACGAGGTTGGGGAAGGGCGACAAGGAAGTGAAGAGAAAGATGTCGGGAAAAGGGTGGTGGTAAGACAACATGCCTTTGAAAAAAAAAAAAAAAAAAAAATTCCTCAGATTTCAAAACAGAGAAGGGCTGAGAGAAGAGAAAGAGAGAGAGAAGGGCTGAGAGGAAATGAGAAGCGCTGAACAATCTGAACAATCTCCTTCGCCGATCTCCATGTCTGCCGACGTTGCCTTCGTCTTCGATCGTTGCCTTCGTCTTCGATCCGTCGACGAGCTGAACAATCTCCTTCGCCGATCTCCATGTCTGCCGACGTTCCATTAACATGAAAATCAAATATATGAAGAACATTGCTGAGACCTTTGAACCACCCATGAATTAAGGCTTCTAAAGGTTCACTGCTACACTTTCTTCTTTGGTTTTTTAGGGTTTTGATCCTAGAGATTTTATAGCTAAATTCTATGAGCAACCCATGATTGGTTTTCCAGAAAATTGAAGAGAAAGTGAGGGACAGAATGTAGATAGAACAACACCACGTTGCTGCAGAGAATTCCAAAGAGATCAATTAGAGAGTTTGGAACGTTGTGTTGATCATCGCGAACTCCAAGAACTCAATCCGTGAGTAGTTCAGTGGAATCCGTGAATAGGTCTTTTAATTTTCAGAACAATGTTTCTGTTTCACGAATTTCCATGGCTCATGAACTTTATTTTCTAGCCCTTTTTTTTTTTTTTTTTGTTGATAAATAATTTGCCAGCCACTTGAACAAGATCAGTCAATTTTCTACTTCTTTTCATGCCAAATGACAACATTGGGAGCTCAGTTCCAAGGGTTGATTTCTTTTTACTTTTGTTCTTTTATATGTTGTGCCATGTGATGTATCCTCTGCCAACTGGCATTTTCCTGAATTAGTAAAAATTGTCAATGACGACTATCTTTATGCCAAAGTTTCAAAATTTGTTGAGAACAAATCAGAATTGTTTGAAGACAAACTACCAAGCTTGATTGATATAGTTGAAGACGAAGATAAAGCAAAGGTTGATCACCTTTTGGTGTGGAACAAATTAGTTTTTGGTGGTACAGATTAACTTTTGGATATTAATTTTTCTTAATCCTCTATTATGCATGGAATTATATTTTTGAGATTGGATTATACTTGGTTTCTATGGAATTTCTATTGAAAATATTAATTTGATGTTAAATATGAATTTTTTTGATGGTTCAAAGTGAAATGTGTGCATGTTGTGGAGTGGTTGCTAATTTTATTGGTATGTGGATTATTTTTTAAAAAACAAAAAACCCCCAAAACGACGTCGTTTTGGAGGCTACCGGGTAGGGCGGCCGAGGATCCGAATTTTAATATTTTGTCCTAGTTATCAATTTTTAAGTAATTTTCCCTGTAGTGATGCCGTCCTCCTTAAACGCTTCGTTTCGAAAGAAGTGTGAGGTTGAATTTGAAGTTATTTTAGTTATAAAAATATAAAATAAATTTTTTAATTTAATAAAATAAAATATTATATTTAATTTATAATTATTATATTTTTACTCTTATAAAAAATTAAAAAAGTTAAAAAAAATTCTCAAATAAAATTTTTTAATTCTAAATTAAAATAATTTAAAAATTATAAATCCATCCAGTTTCCAAACTAACCCAAAGTCACTTCACAACCAAATGGTTGGAGAGTTTTAAGACAACTTTTTGAGTGTAGTGAAAAATAGTAGGCGGCAATGTCACGTGACTTATGCGGGAGAAATGTGAATCCTCTTCCTCGAATTCTTCTTTCACTTCTTATTTATTGGATTATTGGCTTCCTCTTAAACTCAATTTTAATTATTCGAATAGTTTATATTTTTAAATTTATTAAGTACATTATATTTATAAAAAATTAAGTTAATTTGATATTAAAAAGTATGTATTTGAAAAACTGTTTATTAAATTTTTTTAAAAAATTGTTGTTAATTTGATGATTCGAATATATACTTTCTGATAATTGATCAACTTAATTTTTAACAGACATAATATATTTAACAAATTTTAAAATATGAATAATTTATAACATTAAAATTAAGTCTAAAAGTGAGTCCAATAACTTAGGCCAAGTTTGGGAAGACTAAATAAGTGTACTTTTTGTCTTTTTGGACTAAAAAATTGAGGTTGAAAATATGGATGTTTGGGTTAACTTTTTGACTTTTTATTGAAAAATGTGTAATAAAAAATTGTAAAAATTGATTTGTAGGGAAAAATTTGAATTGAGAGTAAATTTGAATTTAGAGTTGTGCAGTCGTAATTGTTGACTTTTGATGAATAGTGTTAACTTTTTAACTTTTTGACTTTTTGACTTTTTTGGGAGTACCCAAACTTAGCCTTAATAAGTAGAAAGTTAAGTAGAAATTTCAAGAAAAGTATCCTGATTTGAGAATTGTTGTATGAGAAAAGTTATTGGTCGATTGAGGAATACTGTTTTTGATGGACGGGTGGAATTTATGTGTTGAATAATTACATAATATGAAATATATGACGATTTGTGATGGACTAATGACATAATCACGTGGTGCTCTTAAATTAATTAATAATTTCTCCCCGATGGTGCCCTCCCACTTAATAAAGGGCCACATGTATGCATTACACACACACGCAAGCAGTTGGTCGGAAAGTTGATTCACTTTTTAATTTTTTTTTGATTTTTTTGATTTTGAGATTAAAAATTTTATTTGATAAGAATTTTTGATTTTTTTATGAATTTTTTTTTTAATAATTATGAGTTTGATTTTTTTTTTTGGCTAAAAAATTTATTTTATTTTTTGTGACTATTTTAACTAAAAAAGTTTAACCTTTGACTTTTCAAACGAAACTTAAGTAATTTATTTGGTGGCCCTTGAATAAATTTAGGGGACATGTCGATTTCATATTTATTAATAAAAATAATAAAATTTAATATTTTTTGGTTTCGTTTGAGAAGTAGGTTAGTTTTTTGACTTTTTAATTTTTTTAATTATTTTAGCATGGCGCTAAAAAGTCTGGTTTGGGAAGGATTTTTTACTTTTTTGATTTTTTTGTAAGAAAAAAAATATAATACTTATGAGTTAGATGTGATTTTTTTTATTAAATTAAAAAATTTATTTTATTTTTTTTGATTAAAATAACTTTAAAAGCCCTAAATTGAGCTTCCCAAATGAAGCCTTTGTTAGTTTATTTCATAGATAACGCAACAAGTGTCAAAACCTAAATAATATAAAACAATGCTTAAATATTGATCTTATTTGGAAAGAGGATTAGGAACAAAATAGGTTAAACAAAAATGTTTAAGAGTTTTAAATTATGAGCTCTAAAGAAGTTTTGGGGATGGGCTACATTTTTGGGGGTGATATTTTAATCTTAATTTATTTGTTTGATTTTTTTTTTTTTAAATTATTACCTGATTAACGTTCAATTAGAACTCTCAAATTAAAAGGTTGGATCATTATTGAAGGTTAAAATAGACTCCTTATTCGCCGCCCGACAAAACAAAATCAAAGCTCATCTTTCAATAAATTTTGCCAACGTGACTTTGGCCCCCCCCTCCCAAAAAAACAAGGTCTTGTTTGGTTTGTTTTTTATAAATAAATTTTTAAAGGTAATCAAATCAAATAAATTTTTTAAAAAAAAATTTAAAATTTTATTTGGTTACCTATTTTCTAAAATCACTCTCTCTCATACACATCAAATCAATTATTTTTTTTAAAACTCTCTCTCCAAAATAATTTTTTAATACAATTTCTGAAAAAAGACAAACCAAACAAGTTTTCGTACTTTTTATCTCAAAAACTCCTCTACAAACACTAACCAAACACACCATTTCTTTGAATTTTTTTATTTTTAGTAATTTTTTCCTTTTCCGATCTATCTCGTCGAAACGTGTTTAAAAAATATATTTTAAAAAAAATTCTAAAAAAAATATTAAAACGAAAATAAGTCAAAAAGATTGTGCTGTCACAGTTGGGACTAAAAAAATACAAAAGATAAAATATACTAAATAAGCCAAAATATCACATAAATCATAATCATTTTACTTTCTCTCTTACAAAGTCAAAACAGTCAAAAAAAATTGTCAAACAAAATTTTTAATTTCAAGTTAAAAAAGTCTCAATTCTAAAAAATTAACTAAAAAAGTTTTTGTCAAATAACAACTCTGACTTATTTTTTTGGATTTCTTTTTAAAAATTATAATTTTTCACTTTGCCTTATCGAATTGAAACTTAAAAATTTTTGAAAAAAATTTAAAAATAAATTCACTAAAGATGAAAATAAGCCACCAAAAAAAAATGTCATTCTCAAAACACCCCTTTATCCCACTTATTGTCCCTCCTTAAAAATTAGGGTAAATAATACTGACACTCCCTGAAGTTTATGTTTATTACAGTTTTTCAATTTAAAAAATTACACTGACGCCCCTGTTAATTTAATTTTATGTATGATGATCATTAGGGTGAGGGAGGAAACTGTTATGAAATTTTAAATCTCAGGAAAAATTTGTAATGAAACTTTAAACTTCAGAGAGGGGTATATAATTTCTAAAATATGAGAAGAAAAATTATAATAAACATAAATCTCAGAGGGTATCAATGTACTTTACCCTAAAAATTATTAAACGATCTAGGAGCATTATATCCATGCCTCCAACAATTATTAAATGTCAAATTTTCTACTATATTTTCATGTCTCAATACAAAATTATAAGCTTTACTTGTTTCATCAATCACAATACTCCTAAACACACCACTCAAGGTTCGTTTGGGATGTAGGTTGACTTTTTAACTTTTTGACTATTTTAACCTGGAGTTAAATTTTAACTTTTTTAACTTTTGTGAGAGAAAAAATAAAAAAATTATGATTTGGATGTGATATTTTATCTTATTATGTTAAAAAGTCTATTTTATTTTTTTTATAACTATTTTAACCAAAACATCCCCGTTTAGCTTATGCCAAAGGATGGCTTAGTTTGACAAAAGTTAAAAAAAATCATATTCTGTGACTTTTTGTCTTGAAAATTTAAAATAAAAAAAAAATTAAATTTTTATTTTCCAAGTCTGACTAATCTAAAAGAATCAATATATATCACAGTTTTTTTTTTATTAAATTTAAAAAAAAAAATTCAGTCCGGTCTAAACTAGATAATTTTATTGGTCAGCGTCAATTTTTTTTTCTCTAGATATTTTTAAAATTTCCAACCCTGTCTAAACAATAATTTTTTTTAAATAATTGAAAAGAAATCACTAAAAATAAATTTAAAAAATGCTAAAAAATTAGGCTAAATTACACACAACTCCTAAGATTTGCTTAAAATATGAATTGTTCCAATGGTTCTGTAAATTACATCATGCCCCTTCAAGTTTCTAATTGCATAACAAATAACTCCTTTTATTAATAAATTGTTATGTCAATTAACAGTTTTTAATAATATCATAAATATATTTCAATTAACAATTTATGTAATTTTATTATTGTATAAGAGAGCAGTTTAAATTCATTTTTTGTTAATTTTGTTAAATAAAAAATTATGATGAGGGGTTTTTTTCAAAAATTTCTAAAATTGTAAGGGACAATCCATATTTTAAATAAATATCAGGGTGTGTATTTGTAATCTACCTAAAATGTCAAACCTGTGGATTTATTACACTATCTACCCCTAAACTATCGATTGAGTCTACTCAGTCACTATACTATATAAATCAAAGTTTGTTTAGTCCCTAAATCAAAGTATGTTTATTCCCTAAACTATCAAAGTCCTTAAAGTATTTAATTCAAACATATTTAGTTATTGAAAAAATTACAAAAATAAAATATATTCTCCATAAATATTATGAATTAGTAAAAGACCCTATCTAATTATGATTTTATTATAGAAAAATATTAAACAGTGGCATAGCCACAACTGGTCTAGGCTGGTCACGTGCTCCTCGGTTTTGGATTTTTTTTTTTTTTTTTTGCAAACATAAAGAAAATATTTTAAATAAAAAAAATTATAAAATATTATTTACAGTGAAATATCAATGACATTTTTAAAATTATGAGAATAATAATCACCTTGCTTGTTTCTACTTTTCAAAAAACACTTTTCAGAAAATTCTTCTTTCTTATTTTTCATTTTTTTTTATTTTTACTGAATTTTTTTAATATTTTAAGCAATTTTTTTTACTTTTTCGCCACACCTAACATAAATACACCTAAAAAGTAAAAAAATTATAAAAAAAATCTTTTACAAATTCACTAAATGCCAGAAATCCAAAAAAAATACAAGAATTCAGTATATTTTTTGTATTTTTATGCATTTATTAATTTTTTAAAATATTTTTTTCCAAATTTTTTACTTTTAGATACATCTAAGTAAGGTGCATCTAAAAAAGTAGAAAAAAATGTTTAAAATTTAAAAAATATTCACTAAAAACAAAAAAACACGAAAACCAAAAAAATCAGTTTTCAAAAAAACTTAATCCAGAAAACTCGAACCAAACACATTGAATGTTTGTTTTTTTATTGAAAATAAAGATATTACGATAAGTCATATTATTATCTATGAAAATTTCAATACAATGGTGATATCTATCATTATTGACGTACAATTATAATTAATCTCAATGAAAATTTGGAATTTATTGAATTGTTAGTTACATTTGACATGTGGGGTTCATTCTCTATGTGTTTTTTTACTATTGGTTGATGATATCATATGTCAATGATGACGTGGTATTACTATTATATTAAATTTTTATTAAAGTTTTGTATAAAAAATTACTTTATCATTATATAATTTATTTTAAAACTTATATCCATGACTTTTTTTTATATATTATCCATTATATACTAATTGTAAATAATATATATATATATATATATATCTATTTATTTTTCTTGTAGTCAATCGTAAAAATTTATGTGAAATATTTTTGTAAAAATTTTCAATGTTATAATTAATAAGTGTCTTCTCTGATTTAATTTCTTGGCTCCACCATTGATGTTAAAATTTTATTTTGTTTTCAAATATATTTTACTATGCTGTGTGTTTAAATTAGTATTAGAATCTTATTTCTCAGTCTTATCAATAAAAGTATATAATTCTTAAATATATTCAAGAAGTAAAATTAGATAATTTAAATAATAACACTTTCGCAACAAATAATAATAGAATAAAATAATACATCAATTTTATAAAAAGAACTTAGTGAAAATTTTAAAAATAATCAATATTATAAACGAAATTTGACATATAATATTAGATAACGATAAATATGTAACTATTGTAGAAGATAAGTAAGAAAATACTATAGATAATTTCCCTTACGCTTATAAAGGAAATTTACCATAAGAACTGATGCCCACTTTTCAAAGACGGAATAAAAATTTAATTCTTTAAATAAAATTTTAACTAGATAGGCCCTTTTACTAATTTGTAATACGTATGGACTTATATTTTATTTTTGTAATTCTTTCAGTGACTAAATAGATTTGAATTAAATATTTAAAAAATTTAATAGATTTAATCGATAATTTATGAATTAAATATATTTTAATTTATATATTTTAAAATTTTAATAGACTTAATTGATAATTCAAAAACTTAGTCAATAATTTAACAGTAATTTAATAATATAAAACGTAATAAACCCCAAACCTATTCCACGTAAACTTTTGCATTTTATGGATATGCATTTTATGGATAAATTTCACGTGGCCATTCGGCATTGGATTGAGTAAAATAATAAATAAATAAATAAATGATTAATTACTTAAAAGTCCTAATGATAGTAGTTGTGGTAGCTCAAGTCCTGTGCAATAGTTTTTGGACGCACAAGTTCCATTTGGAATGCAATTGACATTCATGCCCTTTTAAATCTAACGTATTAGAGATGCAACTTTAGAGAAAGAAGAGGACTTAGAACATCCCTAAGAGATCTTACGACTAAGAGGAGGAGTAGAGTCTGCATCTTCATGGATCTTTTCAAATATTTGATGATGATGATCGTTTGAATTATCTAAAGATTTTTAAGTTGGAGGTTTGTGATGCCTCAACATTTTACACTTTCGTTTCGATCTATTCTTTTCCTTGATCATTTCAATTTGCAACAACTTTGTGTGTGTGTGTGTGTAACTCCAACCCTTAAAATGCTTGATTGCTCATTTCAGGATTCAGAACAGAGCATATGAAATCGACTAAAGAGATGGGGCAGGAGATTTGGTTTCTGGGTAAGAACTGAGAATGTTCTCAATTTAAATTTGAGAATGATTTCAGTTTGCAAAAATATCAAATAAAACTGAGAATTTTTTAGTTTTTTTAGTGTTAAAACTGAGAATATTATCATTTTTCTAGTTTTAAACTGATAATATTCTCAATTTTAAAACTCAAAAAAAATTGAGAAATTTCTCAATTTTACGCAACCATTGTTTATGAAAATTTCTTAGTTTTTGCACAACCATTGAAAATCGCACGATGAGAATGAAATACCTCTTTCGGGGAATAAGTGGTCTTGGAGGTGTAGTTTAATGTGGTTGAGTCCCCACACATTTAAAGGACAAACCCAGTTGAACCTAGAATCATCATTTTTCCCCAAGCTCTCGTAGTCACCAATGGCGGATGTGAGGGGATTGGGTCTAAAACCACATCATCCATGATGAGGATGAACTTAGGATGTTGTATATTTGGTGGGTACAAAGAGAGAGCTTCGAGAACTAGTGATCGAATATGGAAATCGAGAAGACGAGCTTTGATTTGGCATGGTGGAGAAGAATGATGATGGTATGGGAGCCACGGCAGGTGTTGATGGTATTGAGATAGATAAGGAGAGAACCAAAGTCAAAAAGTTTGGGCTCTATTTTTTATATGTGAAAGAGGGAGTCTGAAAAAAAAAAATAGAAAACAAATGAGAGAGAACGGCATGTTTGGTTGTTGTTATTAGGGAGTGGCTCTAAAAGTAAGAGAGAGAATGAAGACATCAACTTTTCACACCAAGCATATAGTAAGACATCTGGCAATGATAGAGGTCTTAGAAGGGTAAATTAAGGATAAATTGGTTAATTAAAAATTAATGGGACTTGAAGGAGCAAATAATCTTATTTAGGACTTAATGGATTATAAGTTCACAATATGAGACTTATATGTAAATGCCGCATAAATAAATAAAAAAAAACTAAAACCTCTTACAGATGAATGCGACAGAATTTTAAATCAATCATTGCAAAGTAAAAATTATTTAAAATGTATTCAATTACAAAATTAATATTATCACATCAAATTTTTTATTTTTTATTTTCACAAAAAAATTGGTAATATAACATTTTTTATTAGATTTTTTAGTAAATTTTACTTGTACGGGGATATTGAACAAAAGTAAAAATAAATTTAGTATTTTTTAAAGGAGATTTTTTTTAAGGTCTTTGGTATTTAGATTTTATAACATAAAGAATACATAATATTTTCATAATATCTAAGGTCCCTCAATATCGATTCACAAAATTTCTCTGGACTTTTCAGAAAAAATTCGATCCAGAAATTTTTTAACATATCTCCTGATACCAAATTTCTCTGGACACATCACAGAGAAAATTTTACACATCTCCGACACCAAATTTCTCTGGACAAATCACAAAGAAAATTTTACACATCACAAAAAAAATTTCTTTGGACACCAAATCACCGTACGAATTACACATCTCTGACACGAGATCGATCACTTGGTGAGTGATGGGCTCATCATCGAAACACGATAGGGCATCGACGAGGGTAGAGACGATGAAGTGAGGGTGAAACCTGAGGAGTTCTCGAAGGAAAGAAGGTTGAGAGATGGCATGAGAGAGCTGAGAGAGAACGTAGGAGAGATGGATTGTCGGAGATCAATGGTTGGATATGAGATTGGAGAGGCAGAGCAAGCAGATATAACAACCTTCTAGGATTTGGAAAATTGAGATAGGATTTTTATACATCACAGAGAAAATTTCTCTGGACACATCACAGAAAAAATATCATAAGATTACAGGTAAACACACAGAGATTTTGAGAGAGAGAGAGAGAGAGAGACTAGACTATGGTAGAAGTTCCATAATGAAGGATCAATCTTTTTGATTTTTTCTCCACCATCAATTTCTTCTGATTCAATTGGGAACCAACTTTCTCCAATTTGCTAACTTGTTTCTCGATTTTTCGAGGCAATTCAAAATCTTGTGGCTTGTTTCTATGGTACTGAAAATGTCTCTCACCTGATTAGTCAAATTCCTTTGTAAAAGAAACCCTAATATATCTATCTCTCTTTCTACATACATACAAATGGGCAGTAGAAGCAAAAGGAAACAACATTAGGAAGACACAACAATGCCTTCATCATCGTCTGCTTCGCAGAAGATCACACAGCAATTTGTCATGGTTGAATTGAATTTAGCAAATAGGCAGGGAGAGTTTAGAGTGTGTGTGAGAGAGAGAGAGAGAAATGAGATTTGATTTGAGAGACTCAAATTTGTTTGTGATATCTGAGTTTGGGATTGAGAAATTTTAGATATCATAAAATAATATTTTGAATCTCTTTCAATGAAATTATTTAACTATTACAATGTGGTGTTAAAAAAAATTTGTCACATGAGAACTCTGTCAACCTTTACGGTAAAGGTTTGTCCAATTCTTTTTAATTTAATTTATTTTTATCTTTATTTTATTTTATGTACTCTATCTCGTTATTTTTATAACAAGTTAAATCCAATTAGAAGAAGGAAAAAAAAATTAGTTTGGAAATTATTTTTTTTTGGTTGGATTTTTTAAAATTTATTTTGAAAAATTAGAAATTAATTTGAAAAAAATAAATACAAAAGAAAAAAGATGTTTTAAAATTTTTAAAAATTATTTTTTACCAAAAAAAATCATATAAAAAGGAAGGTGAAAAGGCATTAAAAAAATAGGAAAGATTAAAATGGAGAGAAAGCAACAAGCATGTTTGGTCTTATTATAAAAAATATATATTATTAATTTAGATAATTTTTATTATTTTTAGGGAGAATTTCAAAACGGTAGTACAAACAAAAAAAAAAATTACAAAAATATGCGAAATGCAAGTAATTTTGTGATGACTTGCACCTCTCCATATTTGTGTAAAATAAATTTCCGTTAAGATGTAATTCTTCCTATTTTCTATACAAGTGGAGATAATTTATTTATTTAATACATCCTTAACATATAATTACGACAAATGTTAACAAAAAACTTTTCGTTAATATATATCCTAAGCTCATATTAAATGTTGATAATACATTTTAGGTTGAGTTGGAGCAATATCATGAATTACCAAAAAGTTAATACATAACTTGCTATCATATTGTGGGTAGAATTATGAATATATATACATATATATATATTTTTTTTGAGCATTATGCATTTTTAATTTGACAATGTTACGTAGTTTAAATTTTGTGGTTTAAAAGTGACTCAAATGGTCAAAACGACGTCATTTTGAGTACAGAACAACATAAAAATCACCAAAATGACGTCATTTTAACCATTTAAACCACTTTTAAACTACAAAATTTGAGTTACGGGACATTTTTCTTTTCAATTACCAAATACCAATTTATTCCGTGGGAGCTGCGACTTCCATGGACAGTACACGTGTTCCCATGGTTTAATTGAGTTGGGTAAGTAGGTAAGGCAGGAGGAATTATCTTATCTTTTAAAATTTTTAATTATATTTTAAATCTTTTCAGTTATTTTATATAATATATTAAAAATAATAAATATATAACTAATAAAATTATAAAAAAAATTATAAATCTCAAATAATCTATTAAATATTTTACCAAATCTCTCATATCAATGTAGAATTCACATAAATCTACATGTATATATGTTCCACACTCATATGAAACGTTTAGTAAAATATTTAATAAATTATGTGGGATCCCTAGTACTACTCAAATTATAAAGGTATAAAATCCCTAGTATTACTCAAATTATAAAGGTATAAAGTAATGTTAGTGATTCTAAATAATTTATTAAATATTTTATCAAATATGTATAGATTTATATTAATTTCACAACTATATAAAATATTTAATAAATTATTTTGGATTCATATCATTTTTCAAAAGTATATAACGTACTATTTGGAACGAATTTATGATTTAGGACAAATTACATATACCTCCTTCGAGGTTTAGTTAAATTACATATACCTTCTGAGGTTTCAGAAATTACAGATATCCTCTTGAAATTTATATTTTTATAACAAATTATCTCTTAAAATTTATATTTTCATAATAATTTATCCCTTAATTTGTTATGTAAATATAACCTTTAGAGATATCTGTAACTTCTCAAACTTCAAGAAATATCTATAATTTTACTAAATTTTAAGGAGGGTATGTAATTTGCCTTGTGATTTATTAACACATCAATTAATGCGTACTTTTTCATAACGCAGACACAGGGCATGAGCCATATGACTGCCACGCTTTTTTGGATTCAACGCGTGGCACCATCTCCATTCCCTACGGCCCTCGAGATTCGCGTGATTTTGTCCCCGATAAAGAAACACTCCAAAAAGCCCAGGTTAACCAACCGTTCGACTCAGTCGCCGTTTTACTTTGACTTTTCTAGTTTTTTTTTTTTTTTTGAGTTAGAATTTTTTTAATTTAAAATTTAAAATTTTATTTACTTTGATTTTTTTGATTTTAATAAAAAACAAAACAAAATAATTCTGATTTAGATATAACATTTTATTTTATTCACTTATTTAATGTATTCTATCTTTTATATTTTTTTAACCCAACTTTAATCAAACGAAATGTTAATTGAAAAATTAACAAAATAATTCTTAACTTTTTAATTAAAATATATTTTTTATCAATTTTATTAATAAAAATAAGTAAATATTTTATATTAAAATATTAAAATTTAAATTAATAAAATTAAAATTTCATGTTTTATTTTGTTATAATACTCAAATTCTAAGATTTTTTTTTGGTAATTATTCTAATATTAAGTTATTTAAATTTGGAATAAATCATATTAGTATTTTTTTTTATTAAAATCTTACTTCAATTTTTTTTTTTTTCAATTGTAATAGCCAATTCATTACATTTTTAATCAAGTTTCAATATCACTCATTCGTTTATATACTTTTAATAAAATTAATGAAAATTGAAAGTGAGGGGGAATGACGTGAGATTTTGGTGAAAGTGTAAAAATTAAAATGAACTTTTAGAAAAAGTATAAAGATGCTAATGAGATAATAGAAATGTCACTTTTTTTTTTCTTTGTCAGCGAAAATCAATTATTAGTTCACATATGTTTCAAATGCAAGTTCCCTCAATTTTGTTAATCGTAGACTGATAAAATGATGAAATTGTAACTTGATTTAAAGTGTAGAGGGTTGATTGTTGTAATTGATAGTAAAGAGACTTAAATAAGATTTTAGTAGAGGTGCAGAGGTGGTAAGTGCAGTTAATCCTTAAATTTAGTTTTAAAGCTTAGGGTGTGTTTGGTAACGTTTACGTTTTCAGTTTATATTTATAAAAATTTTATAAACTGATTTTTGTTTATTTTTAGAAAAACATAAACTACAAACGCGTTTGATAATTGACAAAATGTTTTAAAAAAATTAAAAATATAAAAAAGAGCGAGAAATGGCAAGTGGCGGCGGAAGACGGTGGTGGAAAGTGCTGACGGTGGGTGGTGGTGGTGGGTAGGTGGGTGACGGTGGCAGGTGGTGGGTGGTAGCGAGTGGGTGGTGGTGGTGGTGGTGGTGGTGGTGGCGGCGGGTGGTGGGTAGTGGTGGCGAGTGGTGGGTGGTGGTGGTAGCGGGTGGTGGTGGTAGGTGGGTGGCAGGTGATAAATTTTTGTAAATATAAAAAAAACTGAAAACATAAGTGTTACCAAACAGCACCTTACGTTTTCAGTTTTCTGTTTATATTTATAAAAATTTTTAAAAACTCAAATAAAAACTTGTTTTGGTAAAAGTTTTGATTTATAAATCAGTGGTCACAGTTTATAAATTTGGCCAAAAAATCAAAACACAAAAATGTGTTTTCGTTTTGAGTTTTATTTTTTTCCACCCAACACTTGCCATCACACTCCACTATTTTCTACCACCGTCTTCGCCACTATCCCACACCCCCCACCCCTCACCACCACCTGCCACCACCACCCCCTGCCACCACCAGCCACCCACTCGCCACCACCACCCCACCCTCGCCACCGCCACCGCCACCACTACCACCACCACCCACCCGCCATCCACCCATCACAACCCTA